>WAAD01019185.1:115264-218938 GCA_013389945.1 Fregata magnificens | reverse complement strand
CGGGCGCTGGGGCGGGGGCTGGGGCCGGGGCTGGAGGAGGTGGGTGCCACGGCGGGGGCCTGGGGCTTGAGGACCCGTGGGGCACCCACCGGAGTGGGAAGGCTCCGGGACATACCGGAGAGGCAGGGAGTAAGGAGGCACCGCGGGGAGAGCGGTGGCACCCACGGGGCTGGAGGCGCGGGAGGGGCCGGGCACCTCCAGAGGCACCTCCGGGGGTGGAGAAGGGATAGGGACCCTCCCTCGGGGTGCTGGGGGGATGCGGGGTTAAGGAGCCCGAATGCTGTCCTTGGCAAGCCAGGCAGTGCCTGCCCTCCCAGTAGGTCCCCATGGCTTCGCTTATCCCTGCCATTTCCACGGGGAACCCCCAAAACATCCAGTAGTCAGAAACTAACCAAGCTCTGCTTCTGCGATGCAGAGAGCAGTGCAGAAACCTTACCAGTACCGTGCTCACAGGGTGACAAGCTTTAACGTCAGGGCTGTGCGGGGGGACGGCAGAGTTAATGGTGGGCGCCCAGCTGTAGTTTCAGCATTCCCTGGGCTTGCCTGTTTGACTTCACCTCGTTAGCATTGTGCTTTGATTGCAGAGTGTCTTGGGCAACGCTGGGGAAGCTGGAAATATGCGTGCGGTGCCATGTGGCTGTTAAGGTCATAGTCCCTGTCTCGTCATAACGTGACACGAGATGGCTTGTGCTGAGCTATGAATGCATTCCTGCCAAGAGGAAGAGAAAATTAATACAGCCCCAGCAATAAAGCCAACCTGCCTGCATCCGAAGTCATGGGAATCCAGGCCAGCAGGGGCTGGAAAGGCTTGGCACGCTGCCCTGCCAGCATGACTGGGTGTCTCGGCAGCATGGCTCTCCAAAGACTATCTCATCTGTTAGTCGCCGATAAGAGTGGTTAGCTTTGCAAAGCCCAGGGGTTAGCTTTACACAGAGTCTGGCTCTGGAATTGTTTTTTATGCAGTTTGCTAAAATCTAGGGTATGGGCTTCTTGCGAAATGGCCTGTGCTTGTGTATATGAGCTGGGGTTTAGACCTGTCAAGTGTTTTGACATGTCCCATATAGGTGCATATGCAGGCATCAGACCCATCCTTCTTGTCCCCGTTTTAGCCTCTGGGTCCTTCCAAGCATGGCTTTTCTTCACCTGTGTGTTTCTGACAGCGTGCCCTTCCCGCGTGGCATCATAGTGAGGTTATTTTTTATCTGCTGAATATGTTCTTATTCCTCCAAGTAACCTCTGCAAATTGATTGCAGTGTCAGATTCCCATTCAGAGCACGCCTTTGAAATGAATACCCATCACAAGGGACGTTTCATGCAAAAGCCTCTGGTCTGGCTATTTTAAGCAAGATGCCTAATCAGAACATTTCATGGCTGGTGGAGCATGTAGAGGGGTATTCCTCTCTGCTGGATCTCCTTCCCCAGCTTTGCCCAAGTTTTTGCCCCAGCTTTGCCTGCTAAGCCATTTGAGAAGAGGGCATCTGGGCATCTTTCTGTTACCTTGTTATTGAGGTGGTTGCTGGATTTGCCATCCTTGGGGGACCTTTAGGTCCCAGAGAGATTTCCCTGGGAGAAGGAGCATCAGGGGGTTAAAGACTGGGAAGTTAGGCCGGGGTGGGTTTCCTTGCTTCTTGAAGGTGTGATTTTTCAAAGAAAAAGGTGCCAGCTGAAGGTGAAGAAAGCAAAACCAAGGGGAAGGTGAAGAAAGCAAAACCAAGAGTAGGAGTTATCTCTTAAGTTGTTCATTTCTTAAGTTCATGTCACTAAACAGTTAAGTGCAAAGCTCTTGTACAGAGCTGTGTTTGCACAGGAAGAAACCCAAACACAACAAAACAAGTAAGAGCTCAGTGCCTGAGCTGTTGGTAGCCCAGACAAGCTTTCTCCTGAACAACTCCAGCACAGCAAGCACAAGATTGATGTGTACTGTCATCATGTCACCTAGGAGAATAGCTTCCCCCAAAAACCCATTCTCCATACTAATGCATTTTCCAATGAGTTGATTACGTGCTTATCAATTTGTTGCACTTGATCCCAGATAAACGGGGTGAATGGGACCATTTTGATTTAACATCGCTTCAGTTGCCTCTCTGTGACAGTAACATGAACTCATTCAAAGCCCAGTGTTCTGTCCCGGATGCTTCCCCTTGATGTTGCAGAGAAAATATGGAAAAGTAATCTGCAGGTGCTTTATTAACTCTCAACACGACACTCGTTTTTTGACTTGGTGCCAGTCCAGCCTCCTCAGTGCTGAAAGCATTTCCTTTCACTTGCTCAAAGTCTTTCCACTGAGAGTATTTAACTTTGCCTTATTTGAATAACATTTTAGAGACAGGTCTTTAGAGATGGGAAAATGAGAGAAGTGAGGTTTTAAACAGAAGAAAAGATAACTTACACAACTTTTCTTCTGGCAAGATGGAGTATGTATTAGAAAATACCCATTTTCTTCCATAAATTATTAAGAACTGAAGGCAAGGAAGATGATAATTATGCAGAGGGCTTCTTAATAGCCTTTGTATCCTGTTAACACATTTCCGATATGAATGCTGAGTCACTGGAAAAGAAAATTGCAGAATTATTTGCATATCTCCTAGAAGTTATCTTCTTGTTAACATCAGGTAAGTGATTAATAAACATGGAAGATAAGAATGATCCTAGCATGTAGGCTGCAGGAAGCAATACATAATTAGAAGTTACATCCCTACAGAGAAGATCTGTTTCTGTCTTATGCTTAGTGGAATAATCCTCTGTGCTTGGAAGCTAGAATTTATTTGAACTTCAGTTACTTTTCTAAGTAAATGTATATGACTCTCTGAAAGAAAAAAGTTCCTTTGGTGAGTTTATATGTACTTCATATTCTTCTGCTACCAGCAGTTAGGTACTGGCAAGGTTGTGACCCAACACGTAAGAGATTTTGTGACTGAAAGATGTTAAGAGCAGCAGAATTGACTAAGAGCAGGTTTCACACCAGAAGCGCACGTCTGTGTCCTTCTCTTGGAGTAAAGAAGTGTTACGCGTGAGAGTCTATGTTTGGCCTGGAGAACACAGAGCATAGTTCAGAGCCTCAGGTTCACCTAAGAAGAAAGTGATTGTATAGGAAGGAGTGACTGAGTATTTACCACTGCTTCCATCAGCCCTGGCCTGTTGTCTGGCTGCATCTTGGAAGAAACAAAATAAAACAAGCTGCTGAGGAAAACCTTTGGGGTTGAAACCCTTCTGGCGCTCCTTGGTCTTGCTGCTGCTTCGGTGAGTGCTAACCAGGTGCTTCTGAGATGTACCTGCTGCAAAGGCTGGCCGTTGATTATGACTGCCCTAGTGACGGCAACAGGAAGGTGAGGTCCTTTTATGGTTTCACCTGTATAGTTTATCCTCAGCCACTCATGACTGCCCTGCTTGCTGGAGATGCCGGACTGCTTGGGTCTGCCTGTGGGAGTGTTTCCTCCCTTAAATCTGCAAATCTATCCTATCACTGCTGGCCTTTCTGGGAGAGAGGAGGCTGGTGAGAAGGATGCTACAGTCACACATAACCTGCAGTTAACGTCCTTGTGCAGCCCCCAGTCATATGGGGGAGGCTGTTGACATCCACTGAAGCAGCAGGATGGTGCAGCTGGCTTGCCTGCGCTGCTTCAGGCAGTCTGGCAGGTCACAGTGCTTGGGCACGTCCCAGCTGTACTTGTGCCATGCATGGGAGTCTCTTGCCTTAAGTACGGGAGCGTGTCTTTCCACCTGAGTAATTACTGAAGTAAAAGCAAGCAACACGCTTGAAGGAACATAGCACGGGACAATCAAAAATGCTTCTGAGCCGCTTTTCAGCACATCAGCCTGGGGTGGCACTGCTGAAAGCCTCTTTCCTAAGGCACTGGAGGGCCCCTCATTCTGGTGAGACTGGGAATGCCCTAGAAATGGTTTGGCACTTGCTAACTGGCCATTTCCGCCAACTTGAACCTGGCACAGCAGCAGGGCAGAGAAAGAAAAAGGGGAAAGAGCTGATTTTCCTGAACATTTTCGTCTCCCTGACAATGATTCCTGTAGGGAAAAAGTCAGCAGCACTGAGCAGACTAATAAGCTTTCGGTCTAAGTCTGGGTTTGTTGTGCAGGGGGGATTGGTTCCAGTTGACAAGCTGCCTCCCTGGCCAGGTCCAGAGCGCCGAGCTGTGGCATTACCTCTAATTTTGGTAGACTCCTCCAGGCTGTTTTCGTAAAGGCTGGGTTCAAAGGTTCACAGAAAGATGTGGAGGAAGCTCCTTGTCTCATTACATTCCCTCACCATCCTGTCAGTGGCATTCCCACCCCCACACCAATAAGAGATTGCTCTGGGGGTCCTATCTGTCACACATAGACCATGAATCATTCACTTCAGCTGCACTCCTACATTTGCAGTCCCACGTAGTCCAAAAGACAGGATGCAGGCCTCAGGGATTCAATTATGTACACACTGCTCAGTCTCTCCTTCCTTGATCCCTCCGTGCCCATTCATTTTGCTCCATCCTGCACTGTTCTCTGCTGTATCAGTCACAGATGGGCAATTTATCCTCTCCTGTTTCCCCCACGAACCCCATCCATCACTCGCCTGTCTTTGAAATTAATTTATTGGCTGGCCACCTGCCCACTTTGCATCCCTGGCTCCCTCCCATCCGTGTGTAACGTGGGGGGTGCTCCCTGAAGCGGGGGTGAGCATCTCATGGTGGCTGCATGTGCTGCAGCGTACTATGGCCCTAAGGAGTGTTGCTGACCTGTGGGTAGTGCTGCTGCATGGCACTGCTGCACGTGCTGTGGGACGGTGAGGAAAGGGCTGCTGTGAGTTACCCACATGGTCCTAGAGGATCTGCTCATGCCGTCAGTCACCATCACAGCACAAAGCAGCAGCCTTCTGCCTGGCAGAGAAATGTGTGTGGATTGCTGTGATAGTCTTGAAAAAGGGCTTTAGTAGTCCCTGGAGCCTCCAGAAAGCTCCTGAAGGGGTGTCCTGATGGGCAGAAATCAACATAGTTTTCCTTTTCTCTCTCCTCCAGAAGTTTTTTTCTGCTGTTGTTTTCAACTCGACTAAGCACATCTATCTGCTTGATCTGTCATGGACAGATTTACAGGTGCTGGCTTTGACTTCTGCTGTCTGTGTGCTAGTTCAAATGATGCATGGCAGAGCAAGGCCACACATCCTGATAGAGGGGAAATGCACTTCGTCTTAGTGAGTTGCCCTGGGATCGTAACCACTTTGGAGGGAGGTGGCTGGTCCCAGTGGCACTTCTTATGTCAAAAGTTTTCTCAAAGAGCAGAAACTTTGAAGGCAGGCTGTAAAAGCTTCTTCTAACTGCTGAAGCTGTTAAAGGAGAGAGGGTTAAGGGAACCTGCCTGGAAGGCTGCTCATCTTTTTATGGGTGCTAAGGCTAAAACCCATAGATGACCTGCAGCTATAGAGTAACAGCCAGGCTGGTGGGCCAGCAGAAAATATTTTCAGCTGTGAAAGGGCAGAGATTGTCCATGGGGGTGGGAGCAAAGCTGCTACTGAATCAGCACAGTGCTTGAAAGTTAATTGATCCAGCAGTGCTTGTCTTATTTCCATATGGGAAGATGCTTTGAAAAGTCAAAGGCATCTTCTTTAACGGCCAGCTATTTCTCACAAAACGGGTGGTTTCAGCCAGGGCAGTGTCCATCCGAAGCTGCTTTCAGACACAGCCTCACACCCTCTTCTGTCTCTTCACCCTGCAGGAACAGGCTCTGTGAATGGAGTGGTCACCTGAGAAATGCCTAATCCAAGCAAAGCCTGTGTTGCCCACCCCTGTCCCAGCAGAGCTTCTGTCCAGCCTCTAGTGCCCTTGGGCTGGGCTTGTGGGACAAGGGCACCGTATCTGATCCATGCCTGCGGGAAAGGGTTCCTGGTAGCTATCGGTGGCAGAGGGAGGGCAGGTGGAAGGGACGATGGACAGTAGGGTCAGCGTCTCCATTTTCCCTGTGCCCTGTTTATGCAGTGCTGTGCCCTGGGCATATTTCATGGCAACATGTGCTGCAGCTCTCTCTGATCCCATAAACGAAGGTATTCTTACCTTGGGAAAACCCACCCAATGTACTTTATGGTCTCCAGGAGTGAGGATGAACTGCAGGTAAGAATTTCAGAGTTGGCTGGTATATCGCAGTCAAGGGCAGTTAATGCCTGTCTGCCTGATGGATTGTCTGGTAAAATGGAGGATAAAAAGACCTTTGTTCACCAAGGAAGTTAAGTGATGGCTTGGAGGTGGAGATGAGTTTGCTGCAAAGGTGGCAGGCACCATCCCCATGAAGGCTCAATGCTGCTGAAGGCTGTGCCTTCCCTGTGAAGGCCAGCGCCAGAGGTACCACTTCATGATGGGTGTGTGTGCGTCTTACTGCCTGCACCACTGCCAGCCACAGCTGCAGGGTCTGTATTTTCGTTAGAAACCTGCCGTCAGTCAAGGGAGGAGAACAGCAAAAGGAGGAGGAGGAGGTGACAAAGCCTCGGGCTTGTTGGAGGCACCATTTATGAGTGGCGCTGCTGGATGGAAGATCTACAAAAGGCAGGAGTTACCAAAACACTGCCTGGGCTTGAGGATGATGGAGGAAGGTAAATCTCAGCTTTGTTTCCCCGTCACCCTTGTATGGCCTGACCTGGCCCGTACTCCGTCACAAAGCTGCGGTTTCTCTTGCTCTTCTTGCTTCTACATTTGGGGCAGTATCTGGCATCTGGGGTGTGTATTGGTAGGCCTGCATTCTAGAGAAAGCTTTTTTTTTGAATAGTGTTTGAAATGTTTTTTATCCGCATGATGTTTTTTCCAACGATAAAGGCAATTTTCATGTGTAATGGAAAAAATCTCAGTTTTCTTCTAAATTTTCAACTCCTTTCTCCCCCACATTTTTGGGGAGTATTTTGAGGGGGCTGAAAGGGAGGAAGAAAAAATATTTTCTGTCTTTTGCAGATGATTCTGTCATTGCGGAGCAGAATCACAGTTATCTGAACTGCTCTGTAGTTCAACACAAGAGGTCAAGGCTCCCCAGCCATTATTGGTAGATGCATGCTTTTGGATTAATTCCACACCCGCAAGCAATGCAAGTTTAGGAGCTGCAAGAGCTTGGTATATTTTTGTGGATCAGTGCTCCCAGGCTTTGCTGAGCCCAGACTTTTCTGATCTTTGGGGCACTCTTGAACTGGTTCACTTGATTCAAATCTTCCCTAGTGAGAACAGCCAGATCTCATCTGTGTCTCTGCGATCCCTATTTTGCAAGACTCTGGTGGTTTCTTTGCAAGAGATTTGAATGACTTGGAGGGGAGGGAAGGGTGCAAGAGCGACAGTTCCCGATCAAATTAATTGATCAGGCTGAGACATCAGGATTTGGCCATAGCGGGTTAATGAGGCCAGGGCTGGTTGGAGGTGTGAGGATGGTTTTGCCCACTCCTGCTCTGGCTGAAGGAGTCTGCAGGTCTGTACTTGTACCATGTGGTGGCAGCCTTGCTCACAGTACGTGCTCTGTATTGCCTGCTCACGTGACTGGTTTTGTTGGCAACATTTTTTTGGGGTGAAGAGCTCAATGAACCCTATATGCTGTCAGCTGGATAACATTGTACTGCAACGTAGTGTGTTCATGATCACAGCATCAGCAATGCACAACTGCTTCCTTTCCTTGCCATGCTGGAGACATTAATTCAGTATGAAAGAGCCCATTCTGCTGGGCTGGGTGCACCAACATATATTGTCAGGGCCGCCTGAGTGGCAGGGCTGTGCGGGTGTGAGGACGTGAGGATGCTTGAGGCATGTGAGACCTCACCCAGCCTTTCAGATCTCTGCCTGGCAATCCCAGAGGTGCCCAGGAGCTGTGAGCAAGGACGGGTAGCAGGTAGCAGGTAGCAAGGGCCATTCCTAGCTGAGTCCCTTCCCCTTTCCCCTGCTAATTCACACAGGATTTGTCTGCTCCATACTGTGTCTCACTCTGGGCCCCATTTTGGAGGGTTGGGGTCTCTTCTGCTCACAGGTTTGCCTGTGCTCGTTCTTGAGGGGAAGAAGGAGAGAGGTGGTATTTATTTTGATTGAGCTGCCGTGTTGTGTTTGGTGGGGCTTTCCAGCAGCAATGGCTTAGCAGGTTGTGGGCATACTTGGGAGTGAGTCACCAAACAGTAATGACAGTAGGAAGGGGAGAAGAGAAATGCTTCAAGAGTTGTTCAGCTTTTCCTGATGGGAACCAGACACAGGGGCAAGGTTTACTTGTATGGCAGAAAACATCTAAACTGAAAGGTCACCTGAAATGATCTGGGGACACAGCTCAGCTGTGGTCTCTGTCTCGAATCCTCATGTGTCCCTGTGACCAGCTGATGTGGAGACGTCCTGGCAGATGCATATGATGTTCACAGGAGAACTTTCTACCTGTCAGCTTCTCTAGCCACCAAGAATCTCATCAGGCTGATGTGGCTGTCCTAAGGCACGTTTGCTTCAGTGCAAGCTGACTTTACTAGAAATCATCCGAACACCTCATATTTAAACAGAGAAGCACTGCTGTAATAGAAGTGTCTGCATGGAGATTACAGTGTGCTGCAACTGGTTTACACTTGAAAGGATGTGTGTGGTTGGCAATATTGTTTTTTCCCCCTTAATTCTGGCTTTCACTGCTGTTTCTGATCAGAGATGCATGTATGGGATAGTAATTAGTTAGGAAATATTTCTTAGGCTGCATTTTGGCAAATGCAAGACTACTGCTGGTGTTTTCACTCCGCAATATATGCTGGCCAGGTGGCCTAAATGGGGGAGCTCTGTTCCATCCACGTTTGTTGTGCTTCTGATATGTGTGCCACACTGAGGACTGGTACCCTGTGGGCACATTGCCATTACCGTGGGATCCTGCAAACCCCAGTTCTCCTACATTTAGAGACCCTGTTGCTTGCAGGTGCTACCCAATGATAGTGACCATAGTGTAAAAACCTGCAGAGAAGATGGGAGGCGGGGAATAGATAGAAGTTGATCTCACAGCATTTTTCTTAAACATGCATTTAAATTATTTGGAGAACTGAGTCAGGGCTGGTGGGTTTCCTTTTTAGTTTATTGCACAGAAGGGACCCTTTGCAGCAGATCTACTTAGTGCAGGTGGCTCTGGGCGTCAAGTGGAGGGCTTGGAGCTACGAGATGAATTTGTTGTAGGAACCAAGTGTAGTGCAGTAACTAATGACGGGATAATATCAGTACGGAGCTTGGGAATGAACTACAGTTGCTGATGGCAGTGTCTCCTTGTGCAAAGGACAAAGAAATTGTGGGTTCTTACTCATGTATTTGCTATTACTTTAGCATGGAGCTTTTCCTGCTGGTAAGTGGCTCCGTGCAAGCTCCTCACCCTGTTGCATTGGTCCAGTAGGAGATGCTCACATGTTTTACGGTGATTCCCAATAGTTCCTTGCACATTACTACGTTTATCTACCAGCCTCTGGAAGCAAACTGATGGCTAATGCTGAGGTCGCCCCTGAGGACTGTGGCTATACTACCTGCAGGAGAGGCAAGGAGTGACCTGGCCTGTGGAGCAGCACACTTGGGTGCACCCAGCATGTGCGAAGCCTTCTTTCTGTGAGTAGGTGTGTGGAGAAATGCTGAGCTGAAGCCAGGGCCCCTAGACCACACCATTCCACAGCTATAATGCTCTGTCCTTTTAAAAATGCCTTCAACCTTGGGTCAGGCCTGTTGTGTTTTGGGTGGTCAGGGTTACTGACATTCCCCAAGAACTCTGTGTTAGAGGGCTTTGGGGCAGTGGATCCTCTCTATTTTGGGAATGATGGTGTTACAGAAATATGGCTTAGGGGTACCTCTAAAAGTGGCAATGGAAAGGCATCAGGGATATATCCTAACCACTCAACTCTGACTTTCTTTGGTTGCTCCCAGCTCTGAGTCTGGGCAGGTGGTGACCAGTGGCTGCAAAGTCTCATATGCCACATGAAGGGAGCCAAGAAGGGCTGGAGGGAAGTCCCAAGCTCTGCTATCTTTCCAGGACTCTTTGGGAAAGAAAGGCCTCTTGTCTGTGCATCTCAGAGTAACCTTTGTGGGTGAACTGGATGTGCAGCAATCCTCACAGGTGAACTGATGCTCTGTGCACCTCAGTTGTCTCTTCAGTCCTTTCTCCTTCCGTGTCCTGCATGCCCATTCCCTTGGTGACCATCCCTGACATCGACACATGGACACCTCTGCAGTTTCTAGGAGATATCAGCAAGCCTCTTCCACAGCCATCTGGGGACCAGACATGGAGCAGAAAGGGCAGTGGGAATCTGGGCCTGGGACCGTTGTTCAGAGCAGCTTGGGCATTGGTTTGCGTCCCCCAAAACTTAGTAAGGGCCAGAAGGGCAATGCCTATGCTCTGTGCTCATTCAGCGCCAAATCTGCATGCACCCAACCGAGAGCATTGCTAAGAATTAGAGCTTTGCCCAGAAGTTTTGGAGAAATCAAAAATTTTTGCTCTAAAGTGCAGCCTCAGCCTTGTGGCTAGTTGAGCATCTAGTCGCTGCCATCGGGACAGAGAGGACAGGCTGAGCTTGCAAACCACCTGTGGGCATCCTCCAAAGCCTATCAACACCAGGAGCCAAAGAAGTTGCCTTGGAAACTGTGATGAAGCTGAAGTTGCAGGGAGCTCCTGGCAGGCTAACTGGAATTGCAGTGTAGATACTGTCCAGATGCTGGCATCAGGCAGAGCTCAGCAATCCTGGGGATTCTCATCCCAAGCCAAATGTTAGAAAGGGCCATCCTGGTGCAGCAGGATGCTAGGCAGCTTTTCAGCTGCAGCTCTGCCCACCCTGGGGAGCATGAAGAGAGGCAGGGTTCATATCAAAGTACTTTCTCCCCAGGGAAAGAGTGATGTGAGTCAGCTGCGCCTGTTCCTTGGTTATGTTATGCTCTTAGAAAGACGAGTGAGCAAAGCAGGTACATTTGCAGCAGTGGAGGAAAGGGATTCTGCATGGAGTGGGAAAGGAGATGGACCGGAAGACCAAGCAGCAGATAATTTGCCTAAGAGACAAAGAGAATGAAGCAGGTTACTCACTTTTTTTTTTTTTTTTACACTCGCCACAGGCTAATTAAGGAATCGATGTAATGCTGGAAACCTCTGAATGCTTAATGGAAAAGCAGCTAATTAATTAACATTACAAATCATAATCATTAAGGAATTAATCTTTCATGAACTTAATTAGGAATGGTGAGTGAATGGGTGCATGGGACGGTGACTTTTGGAATATGAATTATGGTTGTTTCTTTCCGAATCATTGCTAGTTAATGAAGACACAGAGCAATATTACTGAGCAAACAATGCAGAAGGGAACAAGGCTGTGTAATGATCCCAGCTAGGAGTGGTAATTGATTCGTTTGTTGGGAAGGCTCACAAATTGGAAATGGTATTTGGCATGATCGTTCTGTTGCTAGAGATGGCCATTTGCTTATGGTAATAAAGGGCTAAATTGTCCTTGACTGTCTGCCTGGAAGGCAAAACTCCTGACTGTGGCTGAGCCTTTGCGTCCAGTTCCCAGGGTTGGTTGTGGTCACCACCCAGGGATCTCAGGAGTTCTCTCATCACAAGGTAATCTGATGTAGATGAGAAATGCAGTTTTCAAAAGAGGAAAAACGGCCAGAGTGCTTTGTGAGGGCTGAATAGAAAACGATTGGAAGGCCTGAGAGGTCTGGACCATGAGACTTCCCTATCTGGCATTTTCCTAAGGGGTGTGTGCTGGCTCAGTCTGGATTTAAAAAGTCCAAGTGATGGTTGCCAGGGTGTGTGGATCCACCTGTGGATTTCCAGACTGTTACAAATGTGTCTGTCATTTTGTGCCTGCATTAGGCATCAGCTTCCCGCTGTCTGACCCCCTTCTATTCCCTTCTGCTAAGCAGAGGTCCTTTCTGTACCAGGGTGGTGTGAATGTGTCTGGGCTGTTCTCGGGTGCCAGGCAGAGCTCTAAGCGAGCAGAAAACCCTGGCTGTGGTTTGGAGAGCTTTCTGCCTTAGTTAATCAGCTCTGTTTCCTGTTCAGTGCTCATTTGGGGATCATTCTGCTAATAATTGTTCTTAAACTTGGCAGTCAGACAGAGAATTGAATGAGGCTAAGGACTCATTTGGGGTGTGGGAAGAGGCAGATCTCACTGGGATTTACCCTGGGGAGCACATGCCAGTGGAGTTACACTAATAGAAAAAGGAGGGAACATTGGCCCTCTATTTTTATTTCTGGCATGGGTGTCTGCCATAAGGTTCCTCCAGGGACTAGAAAACTACAAATTGGAGCAAAAGCTAATGAACACCCTCCCTTCTTGAAATATGACTTAAACTACATGGTTAGATACATATTGCTATGATAAGACAGCTCTTCTGGCAGCAATTGGTAGATTTCTCTTTCATTAAAGAAGCTCCTTAAGAACTTATTCTCCCAGCTTTTTTTTTTTTTTTTTTTTAATGGATTTAGGTTGTTTGTTCTGGACACAGAAAACAACCTATGTCAGAGGCTAACACGGTCAAAGAATAAAGGATGCGTATGAACGCCACTCTTCACTGAACACTTCTTTCTGATGCTGTGCACCCGGAGCTAGGCTGCATGTCTGCACAGACATCTGTTTGCATTCTCCCCTTCCTGCAGAGTAGGAAGTGTGTTTTTCAGGTGGAAGTGCTAGAAAGCACAGGATGTTTTCAGGGCTTTGCTGTTCCAGGCTCTCTTTGAAGGTCCCAGTCCTTTCTGTGAGTACACAATGGTCCTAGCCAGTCCCCAGTCTTTGGGATGCAGGGAGTTGTTATGTTGTACTTGTGCAACACAGTAAGAACGGTATCTGGAAAGAGGTAGTGGAACCAACCCTATGGGTGATGGGTGGTAAAGCGGAAAGAAGACAAGCTAATCATGGACCTTGCTTACCAGAAGTCGTTTTGATTTGGTGCAGAAAGTCCAGCGTAGACAAAAGAATGGGCTCTTACAGATTGGGGATTAGAGACCTTTCAGACTGTGCATTTTGCTTTTCTCTGATAATGAGCTCATCTATAAAGTTCAGACTTGCTTCTGGCATGAGTGCTCGGACTGTTTCCCCACAGAACTTGCACCTTTCCTAGAGCAGCGTGTGATTGTGGAGAGCATGCAATAGTCCTTGGCATTACTTTGTGTGTGATGGCCTGTATGACGACTGGGAACCAGCCAAATGCCAACACAACTAACCTACAAGCAGGAGTCTTCTGCAGAATGAAGCAGCACTGATTTTTTTCATACTGGGCTTACTGCACCTTCAGCGAGGGAAGGCTTCCCACTTTTGCAAAAGACATAGATTCATTTAAATAAATAATCAAATAAATAAATAAATGAGAGCAAGTTCTATTAAGATGGGTTTTAGGCTCCTAAATGCCTTTGTGAATTTGGGCTTTAGATATTAGGCAGAATCAAATGTTCGTGGCCCATATCATGACTTGAAGGGGTAGACCAGCCCCATGTACTCTTTATGGATTTTACTAAAAGAAAAAAGTGAGCAAGTATGTGCTTATCAAGCACATTATTAGGCTAATTTGCTACAGTTTTGTGAAACTAATTAAAGAGGAACAAGACAAGGGTGAAAATAAGGTCACAATTAAGACTGAATCAATAAATCACTGGATTCAGCAATTTAATACAGCGAGTGATTGAACTGAATTATGAGTTTGGCATCAGAAAGAATTACTTTTTGTGTAAATCCTGTTCAGGGGAAGATAAAGGAGACATAGCTCTATTTAAATCAAAGTGTACAATTCATTTCCTCGTGGAGTAGTGCATTGACTTTGCTTGGGAGGACTTGATGCATCATGGGCAGATGTCTCTGTAGGATCTAGGCACCAGGTCTCCTCTTAGCCCCTCACCAGGTGGTGGTGTTTAGTGCAGACTGCTCTCTGCCCAGTAAGCCTCCCATAAGGAAGGAAGCAACATGAATGTCCAGAGCAGTTCCATTTTAACATGCCGTCCTTGAATATCTCTGTGCTTACACGGTTTTATCTTGGTCCTTATTTCCCTCTTCCAAGTCTATGCAAATATAAAAGGGCCTTTTCACACCCTTCATACAAAGGCAATGCCAAATCAAGTTGAACAGCAGTTTTAAGCAATGGTCTTTTTAAATCACCTATATTTACTGACAAACTGGGAGATGCACATACTCAAAAATAAGAAATTAGACCTGCTAGGGTCCTTTTGTTAAAGCAAAGGTGAAGATATATTGAGGGATTCCTTGATGGCTTCAAGTGTTGTTGCAGAAACCAAGAAATCATTTTGGATGTGAAGCTTTTTCTGGAAGACTGTTAGGAAATGTTGCTTGCTTCACAATTAGGGGCAGACTTTTAAAGAAACCCGTGTACTCCATGATGAAATTAAGTGTATTGAATGCATATAGATTTACTATTTCTTTAAATACTCAACAGTATATACCAAAATTGCCAAACTGACAAAAAAAGCTGACTAATGTAAAATTCCTCCATAAATAAATTAGCAACTGCTACAGAAAAGTTTTTCTGTTGAACACCCTTCTATGCTGAATTCCTGAAGTTTAGGAAATTCCAGAAGAAGACTGGAATTCACCTGAATGCCCAGATCCTGAACTCAGAGATTTTCAGATTTTTTTCATTTCATCATGTGGTCCACTACCCTATACCTCTACTAATAATGAACAAATCTTCCAGAACTGGTATCTAATCTCTCAGTATCTTCACTGGGGCCCAGTTTCTACTGGGCTGTTTTGAAATGTTAACTCTCAAAGTAAGGGACATTGCCTATGAGATTTCAACTATTTTAAAAATAGGTTAAATTTATCTTTAGCTATTTGACTCTATGGTGGCATTGCCTTCTATCTGCTGTCCCTGTTCACAACAAGTCTGGGGTGATTGGTGGGGCTTGCTGCCCCTTCTGACATTTCTGGGCTTGCTGCTGCTTGTGCCACTCTCTCTCCTTTCATTGTATTAATTAAACTTTATGTGGGAAAGATAATATGTTAACAGTAATAAAGTCCTGTTGAACCGGCCAATTCCTCTAGTAGCCAAGTATTAATTTTAAGTGTTTCTGTTCATTAATAGGTCATCAAGAGTTGCAATGCTGTAGATTATTGTTCCAGAACACTTGAGATTATGCCCTTACAGCAAATTTCACGCTGAAATGAGTGACAATGGAGTACTTATATGAGCTGGCAACTTCTAATAGCTATGTCCTACTCCTAGTGACTACCTACTGTTCTTGCTTCATCATTCCCAGACTGACACTATGGTAGAAGGTTGTCATTGCCCTGGCTGTTGGCAATAGGATTGAGAGGCTAGGAGTGTGCTTTTGTGGTGCTGACAGCTGTGAAGCACAGGAAGAGTGTAGAAACAAACCAAGTTTGAACGGTAGCCATGCTGTACCGAAGAGAACTAGAAATGCAGTTTTGTCCCTAGGCCAGCATTCTTCAGCAATGGGGCCTGTTTGCAGCTGACTCGCCTTAAAATGTGATTTTCATCCCAGCAGAAAACCAGCTATTTCCTGAATTTTTCAGCTGAGGTATCTAAATGCTATCACGGAAGAAGCCCTGACCTCCTCCAGAGTTGTTTCTGCCTGCGTCGCGCAGTTCCTCCCCTTGTGCTTGCAGCATCAGTATGACTGAGGCTTGCACTACCTTCCCCATTCGAGACCATCCCTACAGCTCACCGGGAGCCTGGGTTTGCCTTCTCCCGTTTCATCCCTCTGGCTTCTACCCCGAGAATATCGTTCTCTCGTTGCTGGTGATCACTCACATACTACTACAACTCCCCTAACAAGCAGGCAGCAACATATTGTTCAGGGCAGCTCTTGCCATCCCTGAACATCCCTTGCCATCTTGTGGATGAGGAGCCCTTTACTTCTAGTCCCCAGAGTACCTTCCTGGACATGAAGGAGGTGAATATGGGCAACGGAACTCTGACAGAGTGGGGGTTCAGCAAGGTCTTTCAAGGTCATGCTGCTGCAGCAGTAAAGACACAATCATTTGGGAGAAACAAGCCACATTAATGAGCTTTAACCGCACGTGTCCCCTTTTGTCAGGGTAGTAAGGTTAACAAAACTAATGCTTCAAATCAGTGCCAGTGCCTGATTTTTAATGGAGCCCTGGCCTCTCTCAGATAGAAGGAATTTAAAATAAATTAATTTACAAGGCAGGATCTGGGGAGAGACAGAGTGGCTTTGGGTTTTTTTGGACCCAGTGTATTGAAAAAGAACTTTGAAGCATGGTCATCAACCTTGTTAACTTACTGGGCTGTCCAATGTATCTGATATTGATGCCACTGCTTCTAAAACTGTTGCTCTCAAAGGGTCAGCAGCAGTGATTTACTGGCTTGCAGCAACTCAGAGAATTAGTCTGGCATTGCTAAATTCCAAACCCAAGCATACCTTGAGAGATGTGAAATCACCTGGGAAAATGTGAAATGTTCTAAAATAATTTGCTGTTAATTGTCTCTTACTGTTGGAATGTCTCAGACTTATTTCTAACTCAATGGGATTGAAATGGACCAAAAAAAAAAAAAAAAGAAAAAAACAAGAAAGAAAAAAAGAGGACAAATTAAGGCTCCAAGATCTGGTGCTTTAAAAGAAAAATGGCACTCTTGGGTGAAATTGCAAGTGTCTGCAAAACTGTCGAGGAGCAGAGGAATCCGTAACTGGTATTGCATTAGGTGGATGCTGATCTCAGCACCAGCCCTTAAATTATAAGTAGTTCCTTTGATTTCAGCAGAGTAACTGAAGATTATTCTAGTTATAAATGAGATCATAGACACAGAGCAGCTGTAATGTTTGTCACTTACGTATCTTATTAGTACGAGGCAGATCTCTGAAATAACATGGCCCAGAAGAAGAAATATCCGAACAATTGTTTGTTCCCATTTATTCTTCTTCTGCAGGCAAAAGTATTAATAAGATAGAAATAAATGCAGTGAATGAACTACAGGCAAGTGCCATGTTAATGCATCAGAACACAGTACTTGATCTTAGGTCTAGGTTTTCGGAGAACAAAAATAGCTGCAAACTAATCCATCAGTCAAACTCACTTTAATTAGGTTCTGTGTGCAGGCGGGGGTCTTTCCCTTTAAGCAGAAGGATGACAGTCCCTTGCTCTTCTAAATCATGCTTCTCAGGAGCTCGTGAAGGAGGATGGCATCACGGTGCTGTTTTACAAATGGAGGTGTGGAGGCAGAGGGAGAAGTGAAGGGATTTAGCCAACTACAGATTCTGTTGCAGTGTGAGGGAGCATGGGGCTTTATTCCAGTGGTCCTCTTGATCAACAGACTGCAAAAATGCTGGTAGCTTTTTGCCCAGTCGTTCAGCCTGCCCACATGGGTTCAGCTGTTACCTGTTAAGGGAGCCTAGGCATTGCTTTAGGTTAAAAAGGAGAATAAAACACTGTGATGAAGAGAAACGTGGGGAAAATGCCTGGGAACTTTTCAGGAGGCTTGCACAAGTTGCAGTTGGTCTTAAAGCCCCAGTTCCTGTAGTCCTGTGATTATGCCAGGCTCCCTGCTTGCACTGAAAGGAAGAGGGTGCATTTGGTTTTTGAAATTGCAGAGGAAAAACCGAACACAGAGAGGTGTAAGAAATCTTTCAGGATGTCAGTAAACACAGTTTGTATGTTGCCTGGTGGAAAATTCTTAGCAAAACTAAGAAGTAAGTGACAAAGAGCATAAAATCAGGAATATTGTTAGAGAATTCCCCAAAACGCATGCATTTTAAAATTTTGTGATTCTTGCAGTGGGTAAGAGCTGGCATGATTTTTTAACAACTCCTCTTGCTCTGCTGGCCACTCATCTAATGTAGGCCAGGATGCGGTTTGCTCTATTTACAATGAAAGTGTGCTGTCAGCTCCTTCAGCTTTGTGTCCAGCGTCACCCCCAGGGCCTTTCCGCCCAGGACTGCCTGTGGTCTGAGGGCTCACAGCTTCTGAGTGGTGTGACAGCTAGTTCCCTCCTCTTACCCCTCTGCTAGGCACAGCTGCCTCTGACTTGCAGCCAACAGCTATCCAAGGATCCCTCTGCCTGTTGGTGTGGGTTTCAGCTCGCCAGCTCATCAGCAGTAAGTACCATCCATGGTCAAACGCCCGCCCTGTAGAAAGCACTGTGGGAGTCAGAGACATGAGGGAGAGTGCACCAACAAAGCCTCCTGTGAGGAAACGAAGCTTGCTCTTGACGTGCAAGCAAGGTGCTGGGACTCCTCTGATAAATGTGTGTGCTGACAGATGGTCTGACTTGAAATACTCTCGCCAAATTCCATTAAGCCTTAGGAAGGTAGAGGGCAGCTAGCAGCCGCGAGGAAGCAAGTGGTTTCTTATTAACCAGCCCCCACGCTTCCCAACCCCTGCTAACAGCAGCTGTGGAGTGTCTGTTCCGGATGTCAGTTATCTGTCCATCTGGCAGGTACTTTCAAGCCTGCCAAGACGAGTATAAATAGAAGGGCTTTTAGGGAAAAAAATGGCAGACCTCTTTTGCAGACCCTGTATGTTCTGGGTTATGAGGGGTCCTGGTGGCTCCTGCTTCAAAGCAGTGCTTTGCCGTGGATGTTTTAGTACTGGCATGGATGATAAAGTTTTCTTTTTCTAAAAAAAAATTTACTTTTTCTAAGACAATATTTCGAAGCTGCTGTCTTGCCTTATTTTTAAACACTGTAAAGAATGAGCCTGGAAGCTAGGCAAAAGGTTTCTCCTGATTTTTTTTTTTTTCACCAGAGAAATGAAGACTGATTCTGTGATGCCAGATTAGGATCAGAGTGACTGAGTTGTTTGCATGTGGTGCTGCTGATCCTGTCCCTAGCTGGTGTGACCAAGGAAATTAAAAGCAATTGCTCAGAGAAGAGTTCTTATTTTCCTCTTAACAGACCTCACAGGTGCCTTGATGAGGCTAACTCTTCTCAGTGTTTCATCTGCAGCCCAAACAAGAAGACTTCACATCCCACTAGCCAGCAGAGGAAGGCAGCCATGTGCTGCTGAGATCAGGGATGTTGCATGTTCCCGTGCCCTGTCAGCACCAGCTTATCCAAAATACAGCATCTGACCCTGCTTACGACACTGCTGAAAACTGAAGCCTCAAAAACAAAGTCTTTGGAAAGTGTTTGATGGTGTCAGAAAGCAGAGCTGGTGTTCCTCAGCAGCTGGTGCAAGACATACCAAAGGACTCTGGGACTCAGGTTTATGTGGTGACTTTTAGCTTTGTTCTGAATATATTATGTTGACCTGAATGGGAACTCTCTGTAGTAGGGAAAATAACCTGTCTCCATTTATCCAGCCAGTATTTGTGCTTTCTGCCTACCTCTTTAGGAAAGGAGACGTGCTAGAAGGTGGCTTTTCCACCGTGATCTGGATCTTAGGCTATGATGTAAATGTGTTTTTTCAGAGTACAGACAGGATGTAATACCCCAGAAGGCAGTGGTGATCCAGACTACACCTCTTTTTCTCTACTGCTGTGCTCCTGAAGTACCAGACAATTGAAGATTAGCAGGTATGATCTCAGAGACAAGTCAGCCTGGATGGTGCCTTGGTATTTCACGAGTGCACGAACTGTTTCCTGCCAGGTATACTTAACCATGCTCCTATAGTGGTCGTGTGGAGAGTAGGAATGAGGATGCTGTATCAGAACAGGTCCCTCTAGGTACAGAGGTCCATCATGTTTCCATCCAAACTCACTGATTTGAGAGATGTTGTGTCCTTAGGGAGGAGACCTGAGTGCTTCTAGAAGGGAATTGTCCTTGGACAGACATCTGAAACTACTAGAGGGTCTTATTTGTCTATTGATTACAAAAGGAGTCTGGATGATCAGTTCAGATGTAGGTGTGCTTGTTTAAGGGCTAGGAAAATAAATCCCACCACTTCTGGCCCTGATCTCTGATCTCCAGGATGGTCAGTATGATGTACAGTGAATTCTCTATAATGTATGGTTATTCTTACTGTGGTGGCAATTCCAGGGTGCAAAGCTAATCCTGTGGGCTGAGATTTAGGTGAATGGCATGCATATCCTTGTGATTTCTCTCAGTTGCTGTGAAAATATTTGGCAGACTAATTCCTGTTTTCTAAAGTGGGCAAAGTGGGCTTGTCTGCAGCAAGTGCTAAAAAAGGTTATGTCCTGCAGCGCATGAGTCTGTACACTTCCACGTCTTTCAGTCGACTGTGAGATGCCCTATCCTAGTGATCAGTGTAAATCATGTCCACGTCCCACAAAGCTTAAGGAGCTTTGTGGAGCAGATAACACCACAGGCTAGCGGTGTGACGTGTTTTCAGCACTTGCAGTATCATGGAGCGTCTTCTCGTCTCATGAGAACAGGTAAATTAGCTGACCTGATGCTCACCTTTGGTAGTATTTTTTGCTTTACGTATCTCATCTACGGTATTTTATTTATCTTCCTTCCATACAGAATAGCCCTGGTACAAACGCACATCTTGAGACCTCACTGTGTTTATCAGGAGCTCTTTTTCCACTTGGGATGCCCATGCAGCTGTTATGCTGCTGTCTGCTGGTGTGAAAAGAGAAATCCTCCAGCCAGAGAAGGCAAATCACCTGCTCATTTGCTTATTTTCTGTATCATCTTCT
This sequence comes from Fregata magnificens, assembly GCA_013389945.1. Lineage (NCBI taxonomy): Eukaryota > Metazoa > Chordata > Aves > Suliformes > Fregatidae > Fregata > Fregata magnificens. The sequence goes on along the minus strand of WAAD01019185.1, from coordinate 198,431 downwards.
GGAGGTTGAAGGCATAGCAAGGCAGGAAGAGAGCTAGGTCTGCAGACTACTTGTGAATGCTGCCTGTGTTGGTGGCACGAGGCCAGCTGGGTTGCCCTTTGGCAGTGTGGGACTGTAAGACGGATTGGACGGCATGCGGTCTCCGTGTGAGAGTGCCTGGGGAGCTGGCTCGGAGGAGTAATGGAGCACGCTCCCAGGCACGCGCTCTCCTTCCATTGATTCAGCAAGCTGTTCTCTCCCGTCTGCCAGAGCTCACAGGCTTCTCCAGGCTGCCTGCGCAGCCCCTGCCAGGACAGGATGAATGAAACTCTGGTAATTACTACAGCATGACTTCACTAGAACCATATTGGTAGGGTTCATCAGCAGCTCATTAATTAAATAGTTGCCATGGTGACGGTTGCCCTGGTAGCATGAAATCCTTTCTCCTCCTTTCCCCCTCCTCCTCCCCACTTCGCAGTCTTTCTCATTCATATTCTTGTGTTTTAGATGAATGAAGCCAGAGGAGATCACTGGGCTAGGTGAAGAGGTACTTGAGGAAAGATGATGCCCGTTTCCCCACCGTGCCTGTCCTCTTGCGGCCCTGAACGATCACTCAGCCCTGTCCCTATGTTTTGCTTTCCTTGGGTACATGAACTCTGCCTCATATCCATCCTATTTGTTTTCTTTGGTTGCCTACGGCTCAAATCCTGATTATCCTGAGCACCTGTGTTATTCTGGGGTCCTGGGACCAGCTCCTCTGATTGCCAATGGTGTAAGCGAAGGACCGGGCACTTCATTTGCAGCCCAACTGCAGAGACTTGGCAGTCTTCCAGAGCTGAGCCTTTGCCCATGTGGGTTTTCTGTGCTTGATTAGATCACAATATTTCCTCTGGCTCTGAAGCCAGAAAGGACCATTAACTCTTCTACGCTGGCCACCTGCATAGTACAGATCAGTGACTCCCACCCAATGCTTTCTGCTTTGTGCCTGAAAGCTTCTGGCTGAGCTGTGATTTCCTTGTCAGAAGATGTCTCATCTTGGTATAAATATTGATAGTGACGGAGAACACTCTGCCCTGTGGCAATCTGTCCAGGTGTTTAAGCACCCCTCGCTGCTAAGAATCTGCCTCCCCAGCATGCATGGTGAGTCTTGTTTGGCATTACTTCTTCCTTTCATGGTCTTGATTGCCTGTGGGTGCTTTCTCACAGCATCTAGCAGCTCCCTTCTTCACACAGAGTTGGGATCCTTTCTAGTCCCCATGGATGCAGATGGATGGTTGATGATTTGCTCTGAGCTCACCATTCTGCCCATGTCTCACTGTAGATATTTAGAGAAGAAATACATCCTCAGTGGATAGCAAGACATGCCTGTATTCATTTTGTAAGGGTGTTTTTCCAGTTCAAAGTATTCAGAGTAATGACAGGGATGTGTTTCAGCATCCAAGAACAAAGCTTTCATAGCACAAAATTGATAGCGTGTGGTGTGTAGGACTGTGAGAAAGTACAGCCTGCTGGGACAGTGTCGGAGGAACATATAGGGTCACAGAGCCCGAACTGACCTTGCTCATATAGCTGCTGGGAGTGGTCACTGGTGTGTGCTGTCCTTTGAGCCGTGTCCTGGGGAAAGGCGCAGTTGGTGTGGACCAAAATCATACCTGTAGTGTATAAATGGTCAGGTAGTTTGGACGATCAGGGTTCTGGAGTTCATCTTTCTCCCTGGCTCTGGCCATGGGATGGATTATTCCTTGTCTGCCTGCTACCAGGTTTCATCTGACTTTGTCCAAAGTGCCTGGCAATGGCAATGCTCTGAAGGAGGTCACTGGAGCAGATGGAGCTAGGGTCTGAGCAAAATTGAAAATTCATGTGTTCCTGACTTGGCCCTACCCAGAAATGTGAAAAATTGCCGGGTCTATAACGTTAGCTCTGTTTTCTCCAGCCATGATATGTCCTGGTTGACTGCCTGTCCTTTCAGAGGCACATAAAACTCTTGTGAAAGTGCCATGAGAAGTGGGACACCTGGCAGAGGACAGCACCTGCCTCCCTGGTAGCTCACAGCTGCCCACGCGTGACTCTGCGTCGGTGTTGCTGTAAAGCTTATTGAGCACAAATACAAGGACAAGCAGAGCCAGACCAAATCCTCATTGTATTCTGTTGCCAAAATACTTTCAGCCCATGTGAGGGTAAAGGAAGAAGGACCCCGGTTGTCTCGCTGCCTCTAAATTACTGTGTGAGCAACTAGGAAATGCTTGGCTCTGTACAAAAGCTTCCTGTACTGGAGATGGAAAACCTGACACAGTTTTGGCCTGCCCCTTTGTGGGTTGTTACTTGGTTTTTCACTGTGGTTTTCCTTCCCCTTGAGTTTTCTGCGCTAATTTTGTAATAACAGTTAGCGCTGGGTTTCATAACACAGACATACAACATGCAATTAGAAATTGCTTTGTGTGAAATAAAGTAGCTGTGAGTCATATCCAGACAAGTGAATTATCTGTGATTATTCAGCCAAGAAGGGAGACAGTGGTGAGCAGAGGAATGTGCACACCAAGGGCTACACATCATTATTAGCATTTCGATACTCTTTGGAAGCATAAGGAGGAAAGCCAAGCCATATACCATGGCAGGGTTGAGCTTATTGGGATGTCTGTGCATAAACGTCCATGTGATCAAGTCCTCATGGGGAGGAACAGGCGATCTTCCTCTGGTCCTAAGACTTGTGCACCCAAAGGATGGGGCAGCAACCTCACTACGTCTCTCTCTGTTTCTAAAAAAAAGGGGGGGTATACATGGCAGATACAAGTAGAGTTCTTTAGAATTAGAGTTCTTTAGAACCTTAGAGTTCTAAAGTTATGTGAAGCAAATCTTAGCCTAAAGAGGAACTAAGGCTTCTTCAAAGGAAGACAGAAAAAAAAAAGATTTTCAGTGCTGTCCTTGTTTGATGTGCCTAGTGGATCTGCTCTTTTCATCCTCTGGGAATGAAAAGTCATATTAGGAAGGGGCCCTTGGCTGTGCAGAAACAGCTGGGAAACCTTTGGGGACGAAAAGTTGCCAGCTCTGTGAAACAAAGTGGTTTCTGCAGCGGCCTCCCAGTGCATTTGTCATTTATTGCCAGATAGGCAACTTACAGGCTGTGCCTGCAGTCAGGGAAGCATGGACTGGAGAGCAATTTGCATTTCCTGAGTGGCAGTTAATCAGCCAGCGAGAGAGACAGTGACAGCGTACCGATGATGTGGGCAGGGAGCGTGCTGGCTGCCTGCTTCACACAGTTGCGCACTTGTCATGGGAAGGGTGATTTTTTTTGAAGGCATACGATGAAACTAGAGGTCCTTCTGCAAGGCGAGAGAGATGAACGGGGAGGGGGCTGACAGCACTGGCTAAAGAGCATCTTCACAGTCCTCAGTGCATCGCTTCAACGGCCCAGAGAAGTTTGTTTACCATCCATTGCAGAGAATCAGTTGACCCTTCCTCAGCCAGTCACAAATGCCTCCATCTGTAAAATGACAGTGAGAAATGCTTAATCTTCCAAGATGAATCTAACAGATGCTTCTCCCAGGAAATGAACTAAAGGTTGCAGCTTTGCTTGAGCGATTGTGAGTCAGGTATGAGTCATTTCTCCCTTGAAGGGCATCTGGATGTGCTTTGCTGATAAACACAGAAAGAGCACAAAGCCTGGGGTGAAAGGTTATCACAGGAAGGAGAAACTAAAAAAAAACCCTCACAAAAAGCCTCTGAGATATACCAGTGTACCCTGAACCCTCTTCTGTGGCCCGCAGGATGCATTAGCTGGGGGCTTTAAAGACATTGTCTCTCAACTTCCACTGTGTGCTAACTTGTAAAAAGCAGGCAGGAGCCTTCTGTTTTAATGGTATTTGGATATTTCTATCATATCTATTGTTCCTGTTGCTTCTGGTTGCTGCAGGTGCCTTGAGACCAGGGAACCGGGAGCTGTGGATAAAGTACAACTTCAGCTGTTTTTCCACAATAAAGCAAGGTGGTCTGAGTATAGATTAAAGTCAGAGCCACCAAGTGTGATAGCACAGAGTATTTGACACCCCAGTAATTGATCTGTGTGAAAAAATACTCATTTGCAGGGAATAACGTGGTACTGGATGGCTTTCCGAAGCAATCATAAATGAATGAAGTCAGTGCAGAAATTGCTGGCCAAACTTACCTGGCCTTAAGCTATGCAGATCAGAATAAGGGATCACAGTAATTCTGCTTGGCTTTAAAAAAAATCACAAAAGGAGGCATGGGACTGTAAAGATTGGGGTGTAAAACTTGTTTCCGGGTGTTAGCTCAATGGTAATCCCTGCTCCCATAGGACATCAGAGGTAGGAAAGCTGGCTGCAGCAGCAACAAATTAGCATTAATTGTGCTTCATCTGAGGGAGCTAATCCTAGCCAAGTGCAGCCAGACACCGATTTTCATATATTGCTGTTCTGACCATTTTACTGTCAAGCTGTTTCTTAGTGACGTACATTTATTCATGACAAAGGGTCTACAAAAAGCAGCCTAGCATCTTGCCTTAGGAAGCCAGTGGAGCGTGATCTGTAGGAAGAGCTCATAGCTTTTACCAGGATGGCAGATACCTCAGGGAGGGAGCAGACATGCTTGCCAGCACACAAGTCCATTCCCAGGTCAGGAGTGGAAGCTACTTCTTCCACGTAGAGGCAGGTCAGGAGCAATTACTCTGGGTTCAACTTAATTATGCTAATCAATCAAGCAATTAGAGGGATAAGGGTGGCTGACTTGCAGGGATGAAGAAGTAGCTAGCCTTTCCAGGGAAAGAGAGACTAGTAATTAGCTTAGTTTGAGCTGGGAGAGGAAGAGGTGGTGGGGAAGATTGAAAAAAAAGTCTCTGCTTGTGTCTCTGGCTTTAGATATCTGGGAGGGGGTTATGATGTTTAGATTTTGGGCTCATCAAGATCTTACACTTTGCCATGTGGTAGGATAGTCTGTGGGGATGCTGTTTCTCCTAGCTGCTGTCTGCCCCAAGCTGATGCTGGCAGATGCATGGAGTACTAGCGTTCCTTGTTTCTACGTATTTGTATTGCAGGAGACACCCTCCCTGTCCCCAGGCCAAGAGAGAAAACTCTAGCTCATTCTCTGGGACCAGCCAGGCTATGTTTTTTTTCACACGGGTGTGTCAAACAGAGCTCAATTTTTCACATTTGTCATCATGACAACCAGGGGAATGTCAGGTCTGGACCTTCTCATAGCCGAACTGTTGTGCGTACCCCTGGCCTGTGCAAATGTGATACCTCCTGCCCCAGCTATTCACAAACTGCCTTTCACCCGTGGCTTTGTGTCTGGCACAGCCACCAGTTCAAAAGTGTCCAGAGAATAAGTCAGGCCAGAATGTGACCAAGGCTGGGAGGTTAGCCCTTGTAGCCCCATGCCATGGTGGAGATGAGAGATGCCAGCCCTTTGGGGGTGTCACATCTGCACGGCTAGGATGAAGGAATAGCACAGAGAAGAGCCTGTTCTGGCTCAAGCATCTCTTCCAGAGATGTTCTTAACTTAAATGAGTCTTAAATTGAAGAGCTGGAGCATTTACTGTGTCCCTTGAAAGTCATTTTACTATGTCAATCACCTTGACAGGAAAAACTCCAGGCAAGAGAGAGCATATCCTTCATAGAGCAATAGATATTGCTGGATAAAGGACACATTTTTGGTCCTTCCTCAGGTCTGAAATAGCAGTAACAGACTTTAAGGTAAATCCAAGCTGCTTGGTATTTAATTAGGTGTGTACCAGTGAGGTCACCTCTGAAAGAAAAGGTATTTGATACCTGTAAAATAGAGGAGGGAAGAGAGAAGTGGAAGGGAGTGTCTCTGAAGGGAGAGAGATTTCAGTGTGTCCTTCTGTTGAAGGGGGCTTTAGTGGCTGCAGCTTTCCCTGCCTGGAAGGGAAAAGCATCTGTAGGCCAGGCTGGCAGGGATAATGTGTTGGGCTTCTCTGCTTTCTCCTCCAGACCTTGCTGTCACAGACCGGCTTTGACAAAACAGCAGCAAGGCAGGCTGGAAAACTTTCTCAGAAACAGAAAAGTCAAGAAGTATTCTACTCAAAAAACAGCTTCCCAAGGCTGGTGACATACTTCAAGATGGTGAATAATCGACCTCAACAGCAGAAGGGAAAAAAACCAACAAAACTATTTGCTTCTCCCTCTGGCAGGCTCCAGCGCCTTGGGAGATGGCTCTGCTGACTCATTCAGAAAGCAGTTTTCAAAACATGACTCCTTCGCTTGGATCCAGACAGCTCCTTTCCCTGGGAATGGCAACCTACCTGCCCCAATCAGCGAAGGCAGGGTGGGAAACCTGCCCTCCTCCTGCTGCACGGCTCTTGCCTGGCTGCCAGCTCAGGTCTCTTGGCACAGGCACCCCCCACTCCTTAGCCTACGTTGAATTCTCAAAAGCCTGATTGCAGAAGAAGCTGGGGTCTGATTTTTGGAAGTTGCTCCGATGTGATGTTCATCTCCTGTGCTCTATGGTAGCGAGCCATGTAAAATAGTAAATAAATAGATATGAAAATACCAGAAACATGAAACAGAAGAGATTGCTGGTTCAGTTCTTTCCCATTAAGCATTTGGTTTCCAATATATGAAGCTTGGAGCATGGTGCAATGTAAATACAACTCCCTGCTTTAAATGTACACATTCTGCCCCAGGATGGCCCTAAGGTACCTGGCAAGACATGCCAGGGAAGAGGTAGCTCTGTGCTTCTCCCATTGCAGGCTCTGTATATGCAGATGGACTCCTGGCTGCTGTGGGAGGCAGGCTGCTGGCAGCATGGCACGTTGGATGGCCCTTTTTGTGCAAGTGAATTAGGAGTCCTTTACCTAGTTCCTAGCCAGAAAACATCAGTGTGTCCGTCTTGCAGGTGGCTAAGGAGTTTTTTGCTTGGGCACAGATCAGGGAAAGCTACCTGGGCGATCACAGTAGCAAGAGGGCTGTGTTGGAGGACAGCCCAAACAGGACCACATTTTCTCCGAGAGCTCGCTTCGGTACCAGGACTCTTTCCACAGGGGACTTTTAGTGCTGGCAACATTGCAACCTTCCCCCCAGCTGTGGTCGTGGTGGTGGAGCAACACCTGGGTGGGAAAAAGGAGGGGTTTATTCACATAGCTCTTGGCAGGGCTCACTTTGCCCTGAAGCAGAGACCTGTGCTGGAGAGAGGATCTAACTCCTCAAGGTTTTCCCCACAAATTGCCATCACTTTGGCATGGCTGGAGTCAAGCTAGCATCAGTAGCATCCTTCTCTGAGCAACCTCGTGGTGGTGGTGAAACTGAGAGGAAACAGGAGAGCTCGCCGTGGGAGCTGCTGGGTGACAATTTGGCTGGAAGGGGCGACACGGTGGTTGTTCCTTGTCTGATCTGTAGGTGCACAAGCAGGCTCTTGGACCTCAGTTCTCAGTGTGAGGGACTGCGTGAAGCATTTTATCTCTTGTCTGCTTCCCAGGTAGTGAATCGTTCCTCCTCCCTTTGCAGGGGGCAAGTAGCACATGCAGTTTCTGCAGACAAACAAGGAGCTGGGGAGCAAAGAGGAGCTGGGGCCTGGGCATCTGTCTCACAGGAGATTGGGTCAGATCTGCAAGGCTGGGGCTGGCTCATCTGCCTTCCTGGCTGATGACAGCTGACAGCTGTGGAAGACAGAGGGAGAGGGGAAGACAGGCTTGATGTGAAAAGAGAGGGAGCTGGGATTGCAAAAACACCCTGATGATGGTTTTGCTAGTAGAATTCTAATTCCAAATCTACATGTGATGAATTAAAACCTGAAATGGTGTTTAGCAAACGCTGCTTGCCAGGCCAAATTAGCAGACTCATTTGTTGCTAGTGGCAGCTCTTTAAAACTCTTAAAGAGGGGCTCCTTTTAAAATGTGGCATAAATAGGATGTTTTCTCAACAGTAGCATTTCCTCGCTTGAGCGTTGCAGTAATTTTTGTACCCTTTGGTCTCCCACAGCTGGTATACCAAAAGAAAATGACAGCACAAAACCCAGCCAAGCTCCTTGGAAATGTAAATAGACCGGAACCACTGGTGTCCTCTTAACACAGCATCAATCACTGCTGGGTGCTGGAAGTGGCAACACGTTCGTTACGGTCCAGGCAACCATTGCAGGCAGCAGATGGAGAAGGTTTAAGACCTAGTGGCAGTGTTTTGGAGGTATGCATGATTCTCTGCAGAAAATGGAGCACAGATGGGGTCTGCTTTGACTTGCTCACTCAGTAACTGCAAAATCCTTGTGTTTTCAGACCAGCTCTGTATTTATCACTAGGTTCTGTGGCATGGTTTGGAAACCCTGCACATACTCCCTCCTATGCTGGTCTCTGTTGGCTGTTAGCTGAGCTTCCTGTGGATTTGCAGTGAAGTAGTAGACAGTAAACCAAGGCAGGTCCTTAGCTTCTGGTGGGCTCTTCTCAAGAAAAATTAACCTGTTTACTTTCTCCAAGCAGACTGTGTTTCCAAAAATAGTAGTCTTTGGAGACAGTTGCTGTAGGAGAACTGTTGTTGCAGCTGGTGCTCAGCACCACATCCATCAGCCACAAGAACCGAAATCAGATCCGCCCATATGGGAGGATTCCCATGCCACAGAAACTTCACCCAGAAGACAGGGGGACCTTGGAAAGCATGGGGGGCCGTGCTGGGCTCTCTTTTGGAATGGTGGTGGTGTGAGATGCTTGGACCTGGTGATGAAGTGTAGGGTGGCTTTTAGCCATTGTGTGTTCTGACGGATAAATACTGGCTTTACCAACCAAAGAAAGATGAAGTCTGCTGCCGATTTCAAGGCAAAGGGAGCCATTCTTTTAAGGAGGAAGGTGATAAATAGAAGGAATATAGTAAATACTGTGTTGTGCTCTGGTTTGCCTTGCAGGATGGCTGTCATTAGGAGATAAGTGCAGATGTGATTTCTTGGGTGTGCCATCTTTGTGGAGAACAAGCAACAGTCACTCTCCAGTGGATGGACTACACCTGGCCTGTGTCAGAGGCTTGCATCTTGAGGAGCTGTCTCTTACCACCTCTTCTTCCTCACTGACTATCAAGGGAGACTAGGAGAACAAACCAAAGAAGTGTCTGTGTTACAGGTGTCTGAAGTGATGCAAGATAAATCCCACCTGTAGAGACCTTGTCATATGTCCAAGCCTGGTGAGCTTCCCGTGTCTTCAGCTATAACTATGTGAGGACAAAGTGACTTGCTCCTTTCATTTCTCCTTGTGCACTCAGAGGCTTCAGAGAGGTCCCTGATGGATCTGTAGCTGAACGATATGTTCAATGGAAACTATTAACCCAGCTGACACATTAATTCACACATCAGTAAATTTCAGCTCTTTTCAGTATCATATTACCAGCCTACATAGACCTTGGGGCAGAACATCTTTCTTCCTTTGGTTGTCCTTTGAGTCCTGATTGTGCTGTCCATGTGGACAGCCCTGGTAAGTATTTCCCAGCAGACACTGAGATCTGTAATTTTTTATTTCTCTTGGCCAGGTCTACAGGACACATACCTGACTGCATTGCTCTGTTGATCAGTGGGTAGGTAATATGTGATCCTGGTGGACACAGGAAGCCAGAAGATGACTGTTTTGAAGGTTACGCTGCAGCTGTAGTTAGATCAGCAACACTGCTTTCAGAGCTTGTTTTATTTGAGTAGCTCTAAGGATGAATTTTGGGCTGTGCTCAGAAGGATAACACGTTGTTATATTATCCTAGGTGCATCATGTAGGAGCATGCCAATTCTTGGATGTCCTTGTGGGATATTTGTTTCTCAGCCAATTTCTGTTTCAAAGCTTGCTTTTTCCAAGAACACAAGGTGGTTATGCGAGTCACTGCTTTTCAGGTTACTGTCTCTTTCATGCCATGGAGCAGTGAGGGGTATGTGATGCAGCTGCCCACAGGAACTGCTGAGGATTTGTAGTCACTGAAGGCTAGTACATAGTAGACGTGATTAATAGCTGTGCTGGTGGTAATACAACTGAAGGATCAATCCAGCCTGTGTGGAACCCCAGCTTAGAGCAGTGAAAGATTTCTTGCCAGTGTAGGAGGATATTCGCACCACCTCTGTCTTTTAAGATGCTTATCACATGTTGCCTCCAGGGAGGGTGGTTGGGAGCCAGAGCCCAGCTTGAGAGCTGTTATACACCCTTTTCTCCTCCTTTAACTACAGGTGGAGCTGAGGGGCCACTTTCTAACTTAGGGAATAGTTTAACAAGTATTGCCACCTGAAGTGTCATAGATTTCCTTTTCCCCTGAGTATGTCCTCCTGCTTCTCTCCATCTCCCTGAATCAAACCATTTTCTGAGGAGCTGATTCCCCTTAAAACAAACCATTTTTTCTCTTTCCCTCCCCACCAGCAATATCACTTCCCTGATCCTGCTCCCTGCCTGATCCCACAAACTTCAGGGCTGATGCAATGAAAATGGTGGGCAGGACTAGATGTCTCAGGGCAGTGGCCACCGTTGTCAAAAGAAGCCACGAGCTGGGCCAGACCTTAAATCCCAAAATGTTACAAGATAAGACAGGTTGGGATGGATGGAGGGGAAGATGCTGCCTCAACCATTGCCCTGAAAATGGGGAAGGATCATAATGAAAAAGAGGGGCATGCTTGCAGGATCCTCAAGCTGGTGCTTAACGAAGAATAGCAACTGCTCTACACCAGCATGTGGCATCACATTAAAAGCTGGCTGTTGTGAGCCCTGGGAGGTTCTGGCATGCCTTATGCAACTTTACAACCTACTTGCCATCAACAGCATGAGCACAATGGGTGAATGTTTCTTCTGCAAGAATGAATAAGCTCTGTCTTTAACTAAGAAACAATCTCAGTTGAAATTCAGAGGAGAAAAGGGCATTCCCCACTCCATGTTCTGCAAGGTGGTCGCCAGGGAGGCATGCCTTCAGTGTCCTTCCTATTGCTCCTGTGTGTGGGAATCTGGCCCTGGTGGCAGGCATTCAGCAATTCTGGAGAGGCTGTTTGCTTCCATCTGGCCTACTTTCGTGCAAAATCCAGTGACAATTTAGAAAAACAAGGCATGTCCGTTATGATAGATAATTTGATTCCATGAGCAGAGCAGAGGAGGGAAGTTACAGCTGTGTTCAGGACTTTGTCCCCACCATTCAGTTAGTAGGACGGAGGGTGACAACACCAACAACCAAGGAAACAAACACACATTTCATCTCCTGAACACTCTGGGAGGGTTGAATGCGCCCTCAGGTCAGGGTACTCTAGCCACTGGTTTCTGTCAGTCCATCTTTTTCCAGGCATCGCAACTAGCACTGTCATCAGCTTTGTGTTAAGCCAGCTGAATCAGAAGAGGTCCCCTATGGTGTTGAGGTGTTTCACAGCCTGTTGGCTGGGGTAGGAGAGGGGCTTCCTGACAAAGAGCTGCATGGTATGCAGACAGCAGTAGTCCTGGGCAAGGCTACCTGATGCCCTTCAGGGATTAACAACACATGGTAGAGCCTGAGCTGGATCTGACAGAGATGCACCCTCTGTCCCTGTCCTCCTCAATATTTCTATGCCAGGCAAGGATGACTGCTGCAGCTGGGTGGCTGCTGGCCCACAGGGCAGATGCCCCTCCAGAGCTCCTCTCTTGGAGACCAGTACAGCTCTCCCAGAAGCACGGTGGGACCCAGCCGGGAGGCAGAGCTTGGATGTAGATACAATTGGTTGTAAAGGATGTAAAACAAGCAGCACTGTTTACTGTCTGCCCAGAGTGGACAATACACCCTCTAACCTTCACCTTCCCACGTAGTGCTGAAGTCAGAGCTATTGTATTTATTATTATTATTATTTTCCTGCCAGTTGTTAGAAGACACGATTTCATTGTTGTTATTTTTGATCTGCTAGCTCCGGAGCGTTAGGATGCTACCTGCCGATTCTGTTTCAATTCAAATCATACCTTTTTCCTGGTATCATTTGTATCACAGCGACAAGCCCGCTCCTGAAAACAACAATGGTGCATTATGCAGACTTTGACTTCTCAGCTGATGGGAGATAAAATTATAAAGAGGGGTAGGTGAATCATCTGCTCTGAAGCACTGATGAATACACACTGGGCTTTCAAATCGCAGCTCTGTGTGGTACGACGAGTGAGTGGAGAGAGGGGAACAATAAGAGATTCAGACAAATCCAGGAAAGCAAAATGACCGTACGTGCTGGTAGGAGGGTGTCTTTTTCCACTCTCACGCTGAACTCTCCTGGCAGAACTGGAGCATTACGATAGTGCTTTCACCCTCTCTTTTTTTATCCTGTCTTGTGGTGGATTCAGTGAGAAAAGGGGGTTGGTGTGGCATGAAGATGGGGGCCCTTGTCTCGCTGGGTGGTCACTGTCACCCAGGCCATGCTCACTGCGCCACAGGGTGGGTGAATGCATGGAGAGTCAAGGCTGGCTCAAGAGAGGACTTTGAGAAGGAGCTCCTGAGTACATCAGGGCATGTACAGCTTGGGGGAGGGATCAAAATAACAGAGCTTCATGTTAATTTTTAAAAACCCATAAAATTTTCCTTCCTTAAATGTTAAGGAGATAGGGAAGATTCTCTCTTTTTCTCTACCAACTCTTTGCTTCTCTCACCTCAGAAAACAGGGAAATGTGTTTGCTTGGAGATCTTTTCTTATGTCTGAAAAACTGAGAGGATGGAAAGCTCTCTTGCTCTTTATTTTGCTTCACTTGGAAGACCTGGAAAAGGCAAAAGAAAGTACTGCTTTGAATGTTTGGTTTTGTTCTGTCACTGTCCTTCAAGATATGTCCTTCAAGCTTGTAAGCAAGCTTTTTGAAATTTTATGAAGGAAACAGAGCATTCAGAAAACAAATCTACACTTTTCTGAGTGCCAGATAATATCTCTGAGGCAAGAATCCTGGATAATATCAGGAACTTCTTTAGCACTAAACCAGTGCCAAATCTGCCCAATTAAGTGGGAAGTCCAGGAGGTGACCTGCACATGGTGTCTGCATGTGTTGTCAGAGGTAAGACACCACATGCCAGAAGGCTCCTTCAGTTGGTAGGGTCAAGCCCAATAAAAAAAAATGGACATTGAGAAGTAGCTATGGCAAATAAAGTTTGTGTGCTATTTTAACAGGGTGGGTGATGAACCACTGGCATGAGAAGAGAGGGAGACATCTTTCTGGTCTAAACCAGCTCACCTAAGCTTCCCAAAATTTCTATTACACAGTATGAAGCAGGTTATTTTTAGGGAGAGAAGGAACGACCATTGACTTCATGCTGACATCGGATTTCACTGCGTCATGGTTGAAGCACTTGCTGTGGAAGAAAGGTCTGCAAACCAATGTGGAGACTAAACTGCTCATTCATATGTATATAAATAAAACATTGTGAAGGAACTGGATGCACCAGAAGTTTTTCTGTCATTTGCAGCAAGGTAAAGACAATGGACATGAGTCTTCTTCGTCCAAATGTAAAAGATGCATAAAAATGCATGAAGGTTTTCCCTTCCTCATTGACATCATCCCCAGGGCAACTGATGTAGTTTCCTTTGGAGCAGTTGTGCTCTGCCCACGCTGTACAGTGAGCCCTATTTCTGCTGGGTCACAGAGGCTTGCAGTACCCTTCTCTGGAGCACTGGCTCTCCATAGTAATTTAATAACTCACATTTGTTGCAAAACTGTTATTCATATCCCATTAGATTTTTTTTTTTGGGGGGGGGGGCATGCAGCAGTAAGCAATGTACATTGTCATGGTTCACAAAGCTCTTGTGACATTTGACAAGCAAGAGGAAATTGCATTTTTCCCCGCTGTAAAGCAGCTACAGAGATGGAAGGTATGAAATTAGTCAGCCTTAACATGCATTAATCAAGGAAAGGAACTTGAAGATGCCCTTGGAGAAAGACAGACTGAGAGGCTGGGCTTAGTGCCTGTTTTTTGCTGGTAGCACATGCTAGAGAGACAGCTCTTGTCAATGGCAGCAGAGGAGCTGGGTATGAGTGGTAGGCAAGAGACAGTTCAGTAGCCGGTCTGGAGAGACCATGCTGTCATGAAAGCAGCTAGGACCAAGAGACTGATGAGGATTTCAGCACTGGGACTAGGAGAAAGGGGAAATTTGGAAACAGGAGGTCTAAGGGAGGCTTTCCTGAGCCACCTGGGATTTCAGAGTCTTCGGATTGTTCCCAGTGGGAGAGGTACCATGTGAAGACTAGAAGGGATACAGCAGGCTCTGCACCTTCTCTGCTCTGACACTGTCCCTGCAGGTGGGGCAGGTGACCGGTCTGTGCGGCGCGTGTGTCCCCTGGCATCTGCAGGTGCCAGACTGCTGACAAACCTCCTTTGCACAGGACAATGCTGCATCCTCCTCCCTTGCAAGCACTGTTGTTCTTTCTCCTGGGGTAGCTGTGACACTGAGACACAGAGACATTCCGCATACGTCACTGGGCTGGAGGAAGAAGAAACAGGAGAGAGAAGCTTGTGTCTGCTTCCTCTGGGAAAATGGCTGGAAAATCCCAGGCTGGCCTGAGGTTTAGTGCCTCTGGAGTCCTAGTAATGATGTTGGAAGCACAGGAAGATGAGGCAATCATAAGCCAGCACCCAGACAGCTGTAAGCACTGTCCTCCATGCACGGCCAGAAAGCTGGTCTTCCCTGTAACTCTGCCTGCAGAATCACTGAGAGCTAACAAAAAAGCNCCCCCCCCACTCCCCCACGGCTTATAGTTGTGCTTGTTTTCTCCTGCGTTCAAAGGCTGTGTGTTTGAGATCCCTGGGTGGAAGATGATTGGTTTTGGTGCTGAATACAGCCTTTTGGGGTTGATGCAAGACTGATTCCATTCATGAAACTCGAGGTGACTTCTTAGCTCTAGCAATATGAAATGGGAGTACAGCTCACCTTGCAGATGGTTGACTAAAACATTAAACAATGATTCACCATTACTCACTGTCTCATCAGCTCATAAATTTAAAATAATTCCCCTTTCTATCTTTTTTTATTTAAGGAAAAATAAAAGAAGTAAAGCTGTATTGTGCATAACTATGCTAAATTGATCCTCTGGAGAGGTCTGCTAATAAAGTTTTTACTGGCTTCTGCCTCTTTATATGAATTGAGAACTGAAGCAATGGGAGGGGGAAGAAATCCTGCATTTCTATGTTTGTAGAGAAAATAGAAATGGTGACATGCCTGGCAAAATAAGGGAGTAGAAATGTGAATGCAATTGTCCATTATACTGCTTAGGAGGATGAAAATAACAGCTGGACACTGTGATCACAGGCAACAGAAAATAAGAAGGTGCTGTTGTGTTGTTTCTGGGGTCCCTACTGGCTGCCATTAGCCATTGCCCAGGAAACAATTTGTATCCACTGAAATCCTCATTAAAAAATTCTCACAGATTTCTGCCTGTAGACCGAGCAGGTTCTTCTTTCCTACAGCAAGCCTCTGTCCCCTAGGCTGGGCACCCACTGTCTCTCTGGGCATTAGGGGAGCTCCAGCTCATTTGCACCTGTCCCGCTTGTTTTCTTCCCCTTTTCTTTCCTTTTGGAGTGTCAGTGCAGTACTCTGCTTGCACAGCCCTGTTTCCATAATGGGGGAAGCTGGGCTGTAAGTGGGAAAGTAGAGGATACACAATCTCTGGGACTGAGGGGACACTGATGGGCTGGTCCCTTCTTTCTTCTTTTATTGGTGTAACTAGCTCTGAAGGCTTGTTCTCCTCAGGGAAATGGTGAATTTAATCCAAAAGCTCTGGAGACACAAAGCCAAAGGCTTGGGTTTTCCTGTTTGTTTTTAGTCTACAGTAAGTTCTAGTGACTCAGTGTTCAGAGTTCTAGGGGTTGTAAATATGCAGAGTGGGAAGCAGTCCCTGCGCAAAGGTTGTGTGGCCAGAGAAGAGACTGGGAGAAGAGACCAAGACTACCAAGGTGAGTGGCAAAGCTAGAAATTTCAACTCCTGGTTCCCAAGCCAGGACTCCCTCTGCATAGACCAGGCTGCTTAATTTAACTTCCCTTGAGAGGGGGCTAAGACACCCCCACTGATTTTAGCTGCTCTGGGATCCAGCCTAGAGCATGGGGTACTAAAAGCTACTGAGAGCTGAAATAAATAGTTGAATTTGCCCCAGATACGAGCCACCTCCCCACCACAGCCATGGCAGGTCAGAAAGCATGTCATTTTTCAGTCTTTGTGCCTGCTGGGACCCATCCAGTGGTCTCCCATGGCTGGACCAGTGCATGCAGCACTTTGTGTGCCTGCTTGAGAAAGAAAAGTTGCTGAGGGAGAATTGCAACATCTCTGCTGACTAATATCAAAATTCAGTGATTTTGCTGTCTTGTGTCATCTCTCATCAGCCTCCAGTGGCTGTAGTACTTGCTTTTTAACATCAAGTAGAATTCAAGCCCCATTTTTAAGGATTATTCTGCTGCTGTGAGTGAAAGCTGGTGGGACCATAAGCATCTCTGGGCTTCCAGAGATGATGTTTGCTCTCTTCTTCAGCCAAATAAAAGGAGAGTCAGCCTAAGAAAGCAGCATAGCATGAGCCCTTTCAGTGATCAGCAAACACTTCTGAAAAAGAAAGAAGGATGGCAGAAAAGCACTGGCTCTAATAGCTTTGAATAGTGGCAGTGAGACGAACAGACTGAAATCAGAGCTCCTCCCTTTTGTGATAAAGGAGAGAGAGCTCCCAGCTTGCACCCACTCTAGGGTCTTCCCAACGCTGGTTCCTGCCTCAAGCAGGAGTGAAGCCAGAGTGCATCCAGAGAAGATGCAAGTTGAACATGAGCCAACAGTGTGCCCTGGCAGTCAAGAGGGCCAACGGTGTCCTGGGGCGCAGCAAGCACTGCATTGCTAGCCGGTCGAGGGAGGTGATTGTCCCGCTCTGCTCTGCGCTGGTGTGGCCTCACCTTGAGTACTGTGTGCAGTTTTGGGCACCATGGTATATTAAGGATACAAAGCTACTAGAGAGTGTCCAGAGGAGGGCCATGAAGTTGGTGAAGGGTTTAGAGGGGAAGCGGTATGAGGAGTGGCTGAAGTCACTTGGTCTGTTCAGCCTGGAGAAGAGGAGACTGAGGGGAGACCTCATCGCGGTCTACAGCTTCCTCACAAGGGGAAGAGGAGGGGCAGGCACCGATCTCTTCTCTCTGGCGACCAGTGATAGGACCCGAGGGAATGGGAGGAAGATATGCCAGGGGAAGTTTAGGTTGCATATTAGGAAAAGGTTCTTCACCCAGAGGGTGGTGGAGCACTGGAACAGGCTCCCCAGGGAGGTAGACACAACACCAAGCCTGACAATATTCAAGAAGCATTTGGACAACGCCCTCAGACATATGGTGTGAATTTTGGGGTTGTCCTATGCAGGGACAGGAGTTGGACTCAATGATCCTTGCAGGTCCCTTCCAACTCAGGATATTCTATGATTCTATGATTCTAAGATACTTTGGTCTACCAGGCTTCTCACAAGTTATGAAATTATGCCACGAGGCAGTTGTCTTCACCATGTTACGTCTCAACTGCTGTCTTGTAGCGAGTCTTGCCCGTAAATCAGGTCTTATGATAAGAGTCCCAGTGTTGTCCGTTATCATGTCAGTAAGCTCTGCACTCATTCTTCGGCACGGGGTAGGCATGCCTGGTGCCTTTGCAAAGGATGGATGAGACTGGTCCCCTGGCAGCCCTGGGAGGCAGGATCTGACTCACACTGCAGAGTCCTCTTTGTGCAGCCTGGGCCTCGCAGTAAGCGCGATGCGTGGGCATTGGAGAGGGGCAAAACCACCACAGGCCTGAGGCTCAGGTTCTCCAGGGCCTCTTTCCTAGCTTTGCAGCTGAAGATGGCCTTTAATATTACTGTTGTCTGTGCCCCTAGCTCCCTTTGCAGACCATTACTGTGCTGGTCCTGGGGCTTGTTTGGATGAGGAAGCATTGCCATAGGCTCTCAGAGAAGTTGCCATGTTCTTGTGCGCACATCAGCTGCATCTCTCCTGGTGGTGCCTTTCCCTGGTTGAGGTGCTGGTCACATGGAAGCTGCCCAGGAGCATCATGATCATGCAGCCAGGGAGTTTAGGTGCTGAACAGCAGGGGTAGAAGAGGGCAGGCAGTGGTAGTGCAAGGTTGCCCACTTCTGCCTTGCACCAAGGTTCATGCTACCCATACGATGTCATGGATAGGAGTTTGAGAGCCACTGTAGACATTTCCTGAGGGAAAACTGCCTGGAGAGTGGTTTATTTGCCACTTGGATGCTGAGTATGACAGGAAAAGTACATGGTCCTTCCTCTCCTTGCACTCTCACCTCTGCCCTCAGACACTGTGGCAGCCTGGGAACAGCATGGCTTTATTTTGGTGTCTTAGCCTCTGCTGTCCTGATGAAAGGTGGGTCCTGTTCGACCTTGCTGTCCCTTCAGGGTTCCTGTGAAGATTTCCTGCTTTCTCCCATAAAGGGGGCCAAAAATGCTTAAGGAAATGGCAGTTTCCCCAGGCAACCACAGTCAACAATTTCATCAATTAATCAGGAGGAAACTAAGGAAGAGAATGGGAAGCAGATGCTCTGAACGGGACAAGGCTATGAATGATTGATGCCATCTAAGAGACAGGGAGAATTTACACCAGGAGAGACCCCAGCCTGGGGCTGAGGCAATTTCCTATGCAAGAGCTCATTACTGCAAAATGATGGCAGGGAGCCAGGAATGGCTTCCTAGGCAAATGTCCAGTCCAGTACTTAGAAAATTATGAGGCACACTGCAAAAATATAGCCAGGTTGGCTCAGAAAGGCACAGAAAGACTCAAGAAGACACGGAGCAGGAGTTATATGCTAGTTTTCCCTACCACCTGTGACAGTTCTCCTACTGAGCTTAATAAAAATGGATTTTTGATGGTCCCCAGCTGAAGTTATGGGTAGGTGTGATCTCTTCAAGATGTTAATTTCCTGCTGCATTTGTGGTCACAACGTGTAAGCTAACCTGTCTGTATGTTGTAGTCCATGCAGACACATCTAACAACCAGTACTGCCTTAAGGTACTGCCTGCATATGCCAGGCAGCTGAGGAAGAGACTGGATTTCTTGGGGTCCATGGTCGGATTAAAGGCTGTAGAGGTCTTAACAAAGTGAAAAATGTCCTGACGTGATAGAAGTTTGTTACAGTAACTTTGAATCCATTCTTTTTTTCTTTGCTTTTAAAGCATCTTTTATACTTCATTTTTTTTTCTTCAAGGCATTTTTCTTCATAATATTTTATTCCTTCCATTTCCCTCCACATTTAACAATCCAACTTTTGTCTCTGGTGGAAGCAACTAACTGGACCAAATGATGAAGACAGCATCGTGAGTATCCCTTCTTCTATACACTGCACAGCTTTTCTCTATATGAATTCATATGACAGTGTATTCTTCCCTTAACACTTTCATTTGAGTGAGTGCTGGGACAGAGCTTTTGCATAAATCAGCAAGCAAAAAACCCCCCATCTCTTGCTGTAGCCATTTGTTCCTTTTCCCTCAGTGATAAATCCTTCCTGGGAATGACGAGCTGATGTAATTTATCAATTGGTCGTTGTAATGCACATTGTGGTACTGTATTTCACGTGTCTGGAGTGCATCTTTTGATTAGAGCAGACCTCAGCTTTCTGTTTGTAAAAGCAAATGAAAAGATGCTCTCGATGGCAATGTTGAAATGAGTATTAATTGCATTAAAAAATCAGTCAGTAAAAGAGCAAGATTCAAAAAATCAAAGTGTTCATAAGGAGAAAAGCTAATCAGAAACATTAGAACCAGATTAAATCCGTTGTCTTTACTAGGATGGATTTCCTGCCTTTAATGATATCAGCCCTATGGCTTTTTCTTTTCTGATACATTCAAAAACCATTAAATACACCTTCCAGCTTGCATTATGGGTACCTGAGATATAAGATGTTTCAGCCTTCGCTTTCTTTTAGATCATTCATTTTAGGCCTTTCCTTTGGTGAGGAGTGGGAAACGTTATTTCACACCAAGCAAACTTGATTAACCAGCTTTTCCAAAGCAAGTAAGACCTTTTGGTCCTTCCAGGTGCAATTTTCTGTCAGGTGTCTGGGATGAGCTGGGACACGCATCTTTCTGCATGTATTGGGTCAGGCTGGTGGTCCATGATGGTTCAATATTGCATGTATATCAAGTCCCATGTCAGGAAGAGGGACAAAATGTCAGGGCCTCAGCCAGGACAATTTTCAAGAGCAATGCCAACCAGCAGCCTCGCACTCCCCAGGTGCCTCCCAGCGCCACAGTCTCTCTCTGGTCCTGGGATGTCTTTTCCAGGTGATGGCTCAAGCTGCAGGAACCTCAGCCAGAAAGGGATGGTGTGAGGAGCAAATAAATAGGTCTCAGGGATGTTCCTCAGACATGAGAGGTTGGGAGGTTGCTTTCCTGAGTTATGGGCATGTCCCCTGTTACTATGGGAGCTGAGCACTTCAACGTCTTTCCCTTGCCTCTCCTTATAGTGTCTCCCACGTGGCAAGGTCATAAAGAGGGAAGTTAGGACACAGGGAATGTGAACTCCCTGGGCACCAAAAAATCCCATCAGGCAGATCTTCAACCATCCCGCTCAGCTGCTGTCTAAGCCTTGGGAGAGACCTGAACTAGCCAAGGGGTCAGTTCCTCCCCTAGCCAATGTGTTGACCTGGAGTCTGTTCCCTCACCTTCTGGGTCAGGCTTGAGTGATGGTTAGTTCCAAGGATGATTGAAGAAGATGTGCTTTCCTGGGTAAAATGACCATCCTGAAGTAAGTCCTACATCAGAATGTGAGAGGCAACTACAGAGGGTCTTCAACCCTCCCTCCCATGCTGTCTTGGGTGACAGCTCTTGTGGTTGCGTCTCCTGGACACCTAGCAAAAAAGTCTTCATTTCTTTCCACCTCCTTCTCTCTTTCTAGCATCCTGCTAAGGTGCCAAACGCATCTCTTTTGTGCTGGTCTCCTGAAATGTGAAACGGCATGGGATAAGTGGAATTTGACATCAGACTGAGTGAAGGAAGAGCAGTTAGTTGGATGGTCCTCTCTGTTCTTTGCTCTCTTGCCTGGCCAAAATGTGAGGGGAATAGTAGGAAGGTAGGAAGGCTGCAGATCTGCACTGAGAAGGGAAAAGTACTCATCGAAGGGCACAATTTGTCCATCGCAAGGCAAACACAAGCCACACTCCCCCAGGGATGAGAGAGGCGCCAAGCGCCTTCTCAGTGCGCTGCCGCAGGGCTGCTGAACATTGTGCTGCCTGGAGCAGAGCGCCAGCTGAAACTGCAGCTCCGACCAAGAAATTCCCAGGGGCAACCTGCCAGACCACAACACAAATTTACACAAAATGTGTTTGCTCCTGCCTATAAAAACCTTCCGGAAGCGTGATTGCAATCTGACACTGCTTTATTGGTTGGGCTGTGCTAATTATAAGCCACCCCAGTGGGAGAGTAAGGAGAAGGAGCGATGTGTTCTCTCCAGCACTGAAAGCCTTGTGACTGGCTTAGCAACAAACCTTTACGACACAGTTTCAGACCGCAGAAGCTGAAGTTCCCTTGTGCACAGGGAAAAATGTTAAGGGTCAGCTGTGATTAACCCACAGATGGCAGTAACAAAAGCAATTATATGTCCATCTCAGCGAACTGCAGAGTCAATTGCACGTTCTTGATGAGGGCTCTGCTCATGCTGAAAACTGGGGTGTCACAAGATGGGGCGACAGATGCACACTGCAGAAAGTTGATGTGCTTGGTTTTGCTTTGTGTTGCTTATGTGACGATAAGGTTCTCAGAGGAAACTCTTGTCATCTCAGCATAAGTTTGAAGCACCTCCTGGCCAGCAACGGACTCACTTGGATTAACCCTGGCATAATCAAGGTCAGAAACAGATCAGAGGAATGCACCTGAGCACACACATACCTACCACCTGTATGACCAGGAATACTGCCAGAAGGCTCCAAAATTGCTGAATTAAATAAAGTTCAATAATCTCTCTGATTTCTGGAGAAAAGTGATATGTGTCTATTTCAAGTACTTTTTTTTGCTGTTACTCAGTGGGACCTTAAAAATATGGGCCCATTTGTTGTGATCAGACACTAAATGGCTTTTTAAATTAAAGGACAGCGGTACAGATGTTTTTTTAAAATCAGAGGACCTGGCCCTTGAGATATGTTAGATGCTGCTTGCTTCTGAAGAGCCAGGAAAAGCAAGCATGAGAGAGCAATTACAGTGGCTGCACATTGCCTGAATGGATGTGGACTGTCAGCTGGGACAGCCTTTTGCTGTGGTTCTGCACAGCGCTAATGAGCTGGGCAGCAGTTTGGCTTCCTTCCCTGAAAGACCTGCACTGGTCCAGGTGCAGAAAGGTGCATAGAGATTTCCTTTATGCTTTCATTTAAAAGGTGGGGTTGATCTCTAGGCAAAACATTGTTCACTCAGGCAAAAATGTCCTTGGTGCCTGCCTGGCCCAGGCTTGACCTTTTTGGAAAGTTGCAGCTCAGGTGAGTTGTCTGTTTCCCAGAAGGAGGAGAGGCAAAATGATGCATTAAAAAAATTCTGACATCTTCAAGACCCTTCCTGCTTTGAAGCAGAATGTGATATTTGGCAGAAGGAAGCCAGCTCAGGGTCAGGCTTTCCTAGCTCTAGCTAGAGGTTGCATTGATCAAAGCTATAATTTTTTTGAGTCAAATCCTCCTACTGTAAAAAATCAAGCACTGGGGTAGAGTCCAAAAGCAGGTAACTCCTCCTGCTCAGCTCAGGTCACAAGGACATCCTTGTGTTTTGGGGGACACAAAGAACATCTTGATTTTGAACGTTTTGGGGAGAGGAATTCAGGAGTGGAAGGGGCTGAAGGGCTGTAGGTGGTCACGGACACAAAACTGGTCTCAGAACTGCTCTAACTAGTTCAAAGGAGCAATTTTCTCCTGACTTCTGCTGAAGGGAAGTGATGTTTGGGGCAGGTACTTCCTCAGTTATGGTCCCCAAGTTGCAAAAAGAAGGACATTTAAATAGGTGAGATGAATACCCAGGAGTCAGAGGACTTCTCAGCTCCTTCAGTGCCACCCCTGGACTGATCTCTGCTGATGTTTCACAACCAGCCAGAGGAACTAACATTTCTGTGGACTAGGCTTCAGATGGTGAGGAAAGCATGGGAAGCCGAATGTGTTCCTGTAAGAGGTGAGGATGTGGTTCCATCCTCTGTGGACCTGCTTTCTCTGCTGCAGGTGAGCCTGCCCTAGGCTGGTGGACTGAGTCCCCGCTGATTTGTTGAGCTGGCTGGGAAGGGATCCCACTGCTCCTGGTGATGTGGAGGGGATGGGGGATAGGAATATTCTCTGGGATTGTCCTCTATGTTTTGCCATACTTTGCCCTATCTCATCCAGTCATCTAATATATGCTTCTAGACCCAGAGAGTCTGTGTGATATTATGTCTGAGGTGTACTGCCAGACAAAGGGGAAAATGCACAGAACACGAGAAAAACAGGAAGGGAGACGAAAGGGAAATCTCTTAGGTTCTGGTAATGAAGCTCTGCTCCCTCCTTCTAGGGAAATGTGTCTGTTTATCTTTTTGCAAATTATCTCCTCTTTTCCATGGAAAAGCCTCCCATTCAGCTGTGCCTTCAGCAAGCAGAGCAGTGGAGTGATGTTGTCTGTGGACGAGATGCTTATTAGCTGGGCAATTGGTGCTAACAAGAGTGGGACCAGCTTAGGAAAGCTGTTAAACATGCGTGCTCTTTATCTTGGCCTTCCTAATTGGATCTGGGTTGTGAGCTCAGTTGTGAGACCATCCATATCCCTGTTGTGACTCTGTCTCAGCTTGCATGGCCATGGTTCAGGTGAAACAACAGGACAGGGAGCGATCCCAGGATGTATAGATAGAGAGTTTAGTTGTACAGATGTGAGTTCTGCTGTGCTGCTTGCCCTCTAGGCAAGTGAGCCTTGGCCCATGTTATTTACCAGCCCAGATAAAGCTACTGAGACTTCAGCCCACAGTTGAGACCTGTTGGAGAAGTGATGCCTTTGAGTCACACTGCAGTGTCAGCACAGCATCACCTCCTCTACCGAGAGAGAAGATGCAATGTTTCCAGCATGCTGCAGGTTTTGGGGAGGGAACTTTTGGCAGCTGAGACACGGAGAGCTGTGAGTGCTGGTGCAAAGAGTCCCATGTACCATCCTCTGGAGGCCCACCTTGGTATTTGAGTCAGAATGACTCTTCTCCTCTCCTCTCCCTTTCTGAGTCACTGCCACAGTCTATTTCTGGACTGTGCTTTACAAAGAGTGGGTTGATGAGAATGTGTTAAAGAGGTCATAGCTGGTACTGAAGGGTACACACTAACATGTTTTCCATAACTAGATTAGTCCAGTTGGGCTATAAATGGTGACACTTTTGTATTCACTGCTGGGAAGTAGGTTGAGGCAAAAGTCCAGCACTGCCTGGGCTCACTGAGCGCAAGGAGTTGGGATGGGGTTGAGACTGCCACCAGTGGTGGAGCTTTTTCAGGTCCCCTGGTGCCCTGTCTGTGAAGAGCAGGCACCTGACATAGTCCCAGCATCTAGCCTTAGCCTGGAGAAAGCCTGAGGGAACCCAAGAAAAGTTCATCCTTTACTGTCTTGCCAGAAGGTGACTCTGGAAAGGGGGGACTGACTACTTTTAGGTCACTTTCAAAGGGGCTGGAGTCTGCACCTTAGAGCAGGAGTGTGCAGATGCACTTCTTACTCCAAATACCTCGTCTCCTAGATGGGTTCAATTCTTCCCTTCTGGATATCAGGTAGGGGGGAAGATTCCCCACCTGGAGGTGCCTGGCTCTGTCCAGGGACTTCACAATACTGAGCTTGAAGGAGATGGCTGAAATCAGGCGAGAAGACTCCCAGGCACCCTGGCTTATGAGGTGGCAGCTGTGAGACTCAATGCTCCAGTTCATCTGCACCAAAGGTCCTGGACAAGAGGAGGACAGGTTTCTGGGATCCAGCCTTTTGGGGAGCAGGCTACAGACTCTCTAGTGTCTCTGGCACTGAGGCAGTACAGGGCCAAACAGTCAGGAGAAACTGTCAGAGGTCTCAAGGCTTGTCTCAGGTTTTCCTCTTGGGTGCTATCAGATGCAGAAGCTGTTGGTACTGGCTGCTTTCCAGGTAGCTGCTTTATAGGAGCTGAGAAGATAAAGCCACAGCAAGTGAGGAAGATGATGGCCACAGGTTGCAAGAAGCATGCCAGGACCAAGGTCATTGAGAGATCTCTAATTGTGGTGATATGAGGCCTGGTGATATGAGCTGTTACTTACACTGTTTGAACTCAGGCTGATGGCTGTCATATCCTGGCTGAGCACAGACAGCATTAAAAATGGCATTGAGAATAAACTCCGGGCAGTGGAAGATCTCTGCCCACTCGGGGAATCAGAGATCACTCCTGATAAAGATACACCTTGATGCAGTGGCCAACACAACCTTCAAAGTGGCGGTCATTGTGGCTTCCACTCTGCTCCTTTGGGAGTTCAAAAGTGCGAGGTGTTGAAGCGATCCACCATTTTAAAATTAAGTGATTTCTCCTCAGTTCAGAGGGGAGCTTGGAAAGTAATATACCAGCAATAAAAAGAAGAACAGAAACCAGCCCTGAGAGAGGCAGACCTCTGAGTGGGCTCTGCTAATGCTCTCCAACAGCATATGCCATGGCCTCAGTGTTTGGTGTCAGCAGAGTCCTCCGAGCATGTTGCTACCCTGTATTCACTCCAGAACAACCATTTTCTCTCTGCATGTTCATTTACACGAGCTGGATCAGGTAGCTATGTACATGAGCTGCCCCCTCAAGAAAGAGGACTGAAATTGCTGTTAATTAGGCTTTAACACTAATGAAAGAAGGCAGCTGAAGGGTTTGAAAGATAGATAGAGAAAGGTGGAGCTGGAAAACATCAGGGAAGGCACAAGGTGAGATGACTGATGCGCCATGGCAAGCTAAATTGAAGCCAAAACACCTCCTAACCCTCACGGGGAAAGGTACTGCAAAAGACACCCTTAATTTATGAGTCTATCGGAAATGATTCTTTCTATTTGCGGCTCAGGATTGCTGCCGGCACGTGATGAATGTTCCTGTGTGGCAGCGCACTGAAAGGTGGGGAAGTAGATGCTTGCCTAAAGGGTAGCGTTCAGGTGGTAGCTGTGACCCAGCAAGCTGGGGGTGTTCCTGGGCTTCCCATCGGGGCTCCACACCTCAGTGGGCTTCGCCGTGCCCCTGCCGCTTTGTCCTGGAGCAGGCTCTAGGAACAGTGCGGGCTAAAAACCTCCTTCCTGTCAAGAAAGAAAGGAACAAGAGGAGCTGAGGGTCTCAAAATGGCTTTCCTACCACATTAAGGGACTACACTGGGACTTGTGCTTTCACAGGACCAGTCAGGCAATGGTTTTACTGGAACAAGAACTGACATTAGGAAGAAGGAAAAACATTTATGTTCAGTGTCAAAAGCATGCAATAGAAACACAGCATGCCAAGGCAAGAGCCCTGTCCCCAGTGCAACATACATCTCTTCTTAATTAAATCTCCTGCAGCCTGCAAGGTCCATACAGTCCCAGCAGTTAGCTGCAGATGATGTATGAGATGAGCCATACCAACCCACCCACTCTACACATCTCTGCCTGCTCTGTGCTGGTGGGCTGCTCAAGATAATAGCAAAGCCAGATGCAGGGAGAAAGACAGAAGGAATTGGTCCCTCCACTGGTAAATAAATTATTTACAACATTATTTTTTTTAGATCTGCTCCCTCCCTGCCACTTTGTGTTTGGTAAACATGTGAAAGATTTCCTAGTCTACCCAGGTCTTTCCTGCTTGCAAGTATTGAGCGTGAAGAGTTTTAACCCATCAGGAGGTTTGGGAGTGGCTCCCACTGGGTCTGTATCACTTTTGGATTCACTTTCTTTATTCCGACCCAAGTCTTCACCATTCGGAGCTTTCGGGAAGGTGTGTGTTTCACAACTGATTTGAAGAAAGGAGAGCCAGCTTATGTGCTCAGGGTCAGGAAAGGGTCTCTGAGCCAGCTAGCCACCTTCCCTGAAGCTTCCCATCAGTCAGACAGACCAAGGTCTTCACCTGCCAGTTACTTTACATTTTGGAGCACCAAGTGCATACCACAGCACATGCAAGGCCAGATAATGTGCCCGGACTTTATGAAGCAACATTGTGGTTTAGAAGTCATCCCTTTCATTTTGATGAGGAGCAATGTTGCTTCTGAGGAGGACACAGCACCCTGTCTCCTGGAGGAGAAGCCCGGAAAGAGGTGAAACCTCGTTTCACCAGTACTCCACTCAAGAAACTAAATTTCTTTTTTCAGGGGTCAAATCATCCATGGCTCTGGCTCTGGTTCCTCGCTGTCTTCTCTGGCTGCTTATGCAGTTTCTCCTGCCTCCTTCACACACACAGAGCCTTTGCAATAAACCCTGTGAAGCCCCCTGTGCCATGCTGGTCATGTTTTTCAATGAGCTTACATGGATACGGGTTTTGGATGAAGGCTCCAGCCTGTGGTTCTGTTTGCACCATGTTGTCTCTGGTCCTTGTGTTCTTGCTGGAACACATCTTATGAAGTCCAGAAACACTTTCCAGTGTCAGACGGTCTAACTCTACCTGCAGTAATAATAATAATTAGACTCTTTTCATCATCCCCATTTGCTGCCATTCTTAGGATCAAAGCTCCTGTAAGCACCCGAAAGCTGTGTTACTCTGAAATTCTGACTGTGTGAGCAGATGCATTTTGCAGGGTGGTTTCAATAGGAATAGGCTAAAGATCTTATGCTTGCGCTAGTCTGTGGGTGAGTCTTTGCAGATTTTCATTCATGTTCTTTACTCTGTTCCTAATGGAATTCTGCTTCTCACAGGATGTAAACAGCATACCAGATGTTTCTGCAAAGTTAAGGCAATTAATTGAACCAACCACTCCTGGTGCCCAAGCAATTTAAGGTAGTTCTTTGCTTTTGTAAGCACCTATTATTTCCTTGGTCGAGCAAGAAGATCCTTGTTCTCTGTGGGAATGAAGAAAAAGAGACTGCCTCTCAGAGAAATGTTTGGGGAAGGATGAAGAAAAAACGGTTTGGAAAGCTACCCTGGTGTTCCTTTTTGGGTGACTCCAGTGGACCTTAACCCTTTCCTGCCAGTAGGGAATTTTTCCCATTTACAGTAGCATTAAAATTTCATTTGTTCATCCACTTTTTGAGTGGCAGAAGGAAGGCAGTGTAGCACACCTACACCTCTCTGCTGTTAGATGCTCAGCTCCAAATTTGATGAGATTTGTTGCAATGAGGCATTACTGGTTTTGTACTTGCTTCTTTTAAGCCGGTGCTGATAAACAACAAAGAGCCATTTCTGAAGGTTATGATAGGACTGTAAAGACTGTAAAGACTAATACCTGCAGAGAATGAATCATCCGCTCAGCTTATACACCCACCCTGGGATGAGATGAACCCCATCTGGAAATAGCTACACCAGCTCACTCAGTTTGGATGCATGCATGTCAAATGATCCATCAGACAGGAGGGAAAGGGTTCATAAGTAAATCTAATGTTACAGATTTATAGTTGTCACACTGGCATAGCAGTCTAGGCTTTGGTTTTCCTGTTTACTTTTTGTTTTTGAAGACTCCACCAGCTGTAAATGTGGATTTCACCGCTGGGGGAAAAATGAAGGGAGCTCTCAGCCCAGGCAGAAGTCTGCCAGCACTGGGAGACTTCACCTGAAAGCACAAGCAGCAAAAAACCCACCACCTATTCATGGGGGAAAGGGATTCCCTGGTGAGCTGAAAGCTGCAGCAGTATTAGAACCAGGTTTGTGATCTTGATTTTTTTTTTTTTTAAGCTGATCCTTTTTCTTATGACAAAGCCACACATTTGGTGCACATTCACAAAACTAAAATAATCGCTTGTGTATCCTCAAACCACAGATAAAGAAAGACAGACAGTGAAATCCAAGTCTCACTTTGGCATGTGCCCACCTTGTGTGTCTCCACGAAAGACCTCTCAGCTCCTAACAGGCTCCTGGCGCTAAGTGTTCAGCTCACAAAGCCCAGCCTGACTCTGATGCTCCTGATTCTCCCCTCTACTGATGGGACAAGATGTGACAAGCCCATTTTCTGCATTACGTGAACAAGAGCTAAGTCTAGGACAAATCCTGAACAAGAATCGAATCTAATGCTAAACTGAAGACAGCCACACGAGGGAGGACAACCACATACCTGGCTGGCTTCTCTGGTGACTTGGACTTGGTTTGGGCTGCGGTCCCCATTCATCATTAATTGCCGCATTGAAAAGCCCCAGAGCTAAAGCAAGCATGGATGGGAACAATTTCCCCAAGGTGATCGAGGATGTCAGTAGCAGAGTTAGTGTCCAGGAGCAGTGAGGGCCAGCCTTAGGTCCTCCCTAAAGGACAGGAGCCAAGCATGGTAACACAGCCAACAAGGCAAGGGCTTTGCAAACCAGGGCCCCAACTCACAGTACCCAGGCAAGGCAGGCCTAGAGGACAGCCAGGTTCAGCCAAGAATGAAGACCATCAGGCAAGTTCACGTTGACAAGACATGTCCTAGGTCAACTCAGGAAGCCAGCCTGCAGAGGAGAGCCCAGACCAATAGTGTCCGTGGCCAGGCACAGGCATAGCTGTGCTGAGCAAAACCACAGCACAGCTCAAAGAGGAATTGAAGGCCCAGGGCTGGGCTCAAATGGAGCCATCGGGTGTGAGTATGTTTATGTGCACTCAGGGCCCTGACAAGTCAGGAGACCTGGCTCACAGCCCTCTTCTTGGGCAACTGGACCATACCGTTGAGTTAATAAACCAGGCGACTTGAAAATCAAGTGCACTGAATTCCCATATTTATTGACTTGCAATATTCAAGTTGGACCTTCTTCGTAGGTGCCTGTGGATCCCTGTGCAGCTGGATGGCTGCAAAGCCAGTTGAGTCGTTCCAGGGTAAACTGGTCCTTCTGTGAGTTCAGTGGAAGGACAAGAGAAACTGTTATCGATTTTTTGCTTATCCAGTAATTGCAAAAAATACAGAACACTGAAAAGGTGCTAATGAACAGTACTGGAAGGGTTGGTGCATTGCACGTTTCTTTGGAGAGGAGAGTACACTTCCTGAGAGACCTGTGCTGGTTGTTAGAGGCTCAAAAGACCTGTGCCAAAAGAGGAGACCTGCAAAAATTAAAAATATTGTGCTTTCCCTTCATATGGTTTTCAGCAGGAAATATCATAGCATCATAAAGAGATTTAGGTGGAAAAGAATGTCTGGAGAGTTGTTTCCCAACTTGCATCAAGCAGGGCCACCCTAACTGCTAGATCAGGTTGTTCAGGAAAATTTGAAGTAGAGAAGCTCATCTCTTCCATCCTCTGGACTTATGGAATGGCTCTGCAAGTCAGACCTCAGAAAGGAGCTGGGTCCAAAATGCCAACAGGAAGAGGCCTGGTTTCAGCATGCTTTTGGTTTATTTATTTTTCTGAAGAGCCAATTCAATTGCTACACCTTATTCATAATGCAGCTTAACACACAAGTCTGGCTCGGTCTCGTTTGTGACAGACGTTGTTCTCAGGAAAACCTTTTCCCTTCCTTTTCTTTTCCTGATCCACATCACATGAAATGAGGGATGCAGCCTCCTCTCACATGCCTGCCATATGCCCTCGGAGGACCCTGCAGCCAGCTTTGGGCTGCAGACAGCAGGCAAGGTCTTTGGACCATACCCGCCGTGCTGCACCTGCTTGGGACATGAGCTCATGCCTGATCATGCCGTGGTCTGTGCATTCCTTCACTGGCCTCCTGGGATCTGAGGCACTGTGCCCTCTCTTAGGTGTAGAGTAATAGCAAAACCAGTAGTGAATAATCAGAGTTAATAATAATGCTTGCCTAAGGTACTTGGTGCACTTTGCTCCCAAATAACTGTTGAATGAAAACACCCTGTCTGCTAGGGACATGCAGTGGCTGTGCAGCGTTGTGAGATTTAACAACATCTGACAACAGCCAGCCCCCCTGGCAAGCTGTGGGTTTCACCCAGCCATTGCTGAGCCCCTTTTTTCTGTGAAAGTGCTGAAAGTCAGCTAAGTAATGCTCTTCCAGCGAATGAATTCCCCCAGCGGCATGCAGACCAGAGTGGATCCATTCCCTGGGTGCTCACCCAGGAAGGCATTAGCAGCTTGCAGGCAGAGGTCAATCCCATTACCATGGGTTTGTAACGCTTTGTTGGAAAAAATAAGCTGGTGCCGTAGGACTGGAGCTGACCTTGAATGAACAAGAAGGAAAAGCCATCGTGTCTGGAGCGTGTCTCTTTGCAGGCTCAAATGTGCTTCTGTTGGGATGCTAATTATGGGGAAAGCAACTTAGGGGAAGAAGGCAAGGTGGGAGCAATGTTTTGGAGTTGGAACGATTATTTCATCGACGTACTGACTGCCGCTAAAGAAGAGCATTTCTGTGACTCCTCTGCAGTATAACTGAAAGACATCTGGAAAAGGACCTGACTAAGGCCTCACTCATTGGTGCGATGGTCTCTGCAGATGTTCTGGCTGTGAGCAGGTAGCCGTCAGCTGCACACATGGACAGCCTCCATTTCTCTGCTGGCAGATAGATCTCACTTTGGTGCCTTTCCTTCAGGGCTAGGGTGAGTCCTTTCCACAAATGGAAAGTAGATTCTTTCCACCAGTAGATCCTGGGTAGATGACAAGTACCCAGACAAGAACAGTGGATCAAAAAGAAGTCAGGTAGGGTATCCAGCTGCACGAGTTGCACATTAGTCCATGCTCCTTCTCAGTTGGATTTTCCTGCTCTCTGCAGTTTTAGTTGTCAGAGTGCAAGGGCTGGGCACTGGAGGTGGTTGTGGAGAGGGGTAAGGTTAAGATGTCTCTTGCTGTGGGCCCATTTGCCCTTTTCTGTGGTTTGGTGGATCAGGAAGAGCTCCAGCCCCAATAGATAGCTACATGATGAGCAAAGGGACTTGAAGAAAGAAACATGCTGTGATTGATACTTGCACAGCTTTAGAGATGGCTCCTGGTGTCACTAGATGCTTTCTCATCCAGATCTGGACTTCCTCTCTTCTGCCTAGCAGGCTCTTCTCTGTGATGGCCTCTATTAGATGAGTCAAAACATACCATTCACTTTGATGCAATAATACAAGTATAAGCTGCTTCCTGCTTAATGTGGGTCCATTTGCTTCCATTTATGATGAATTAATATTTTCTTCTGTGCTGTGAATGGTAGCACTAAGCATACAGCAGGTAGCTGCTAATTTTGTCAGCAACGCTGGTTAGGGAACGAGATAAAAGGGGAAATAATGAATCATTGAAGGCAATAGCTGGCTCAGGCACTGCCATGTTATCATCACGACTGCACAGCAGTGTCTGTGCCCACTCTCCTGCCTGGCATGAGGTCCATTTGGACCTTCAGAGACACACTGTGACACGAAACTGTCTTTCCTTTAAGCTTCCCAGCAAGCTCTGGACTCAAATGAACTGGCAAAGAGGTAGCTCAGTCACGATCTCCAACTACTGGGAACCCTCAGAGCATTCCTGACAGCCAAACGCTGCTTGATCCAGCAGACAGAGGCGAATGTAATGGCTGGAACCAGATGTGAGGCAGGTTAAGAAAAGCCAGGAGGTACCTAGTTTTATTACCTGGGAAGGAAATTAAATCCTGGGACTGCTCATTCAGTAGATTCTCCAAAGTTCATGCATGGAGAGCAGGTATCACTTTCTACGTGATCCCATCAGATGAGATTTGTCTGAAGGGACACACTGTTATGGGTGAGGGGAGAACGGGGTTTGAGCAGCTGACAAAAATGGGAAGAAAATGAAATACTATTTGCTAGTTCTGGATCCCCAAGGACCTCTGTAATATGAAGGTGAATAAGTTATAGCAGAGTCCTTACCATTTGACCTTAGCATTTCCTAGTGCTGAAACTGTTGGATCCTCCTGGCTCCCCAAATCGCTGTATTGGACATTCCAGCTTTCATAGTGGTGCCCACACCTTGCCATGTCTTTGGCTGTGTAAAATTGTCTTTGACAGAAAGAAAAGGCTTTGTTCCAGGACAAACAAACCCTTCAGCTCAATCAGAACCGCTTAGAGATAACCACACAACTTTGCTCTTGTGTACAACAGCAGATATGATGTGACACCAACCCAGGTCTAAGTCCAACACCTCCAAGCTCATCTGCAAAACACCTTGAATTGCTGCAGCAGTGCAAAGTATTGTTTGTTTTTGATTAAACAGCAGAGAAACTCTCCCTCTTCTTCATTTTTCTTCCCGCTTCTCATCCACAAGTAAAAAAATCAAGGAGGATAAAAAGAGCATCCTAAGGGGGAGAGTTACCACATGCTGCTCTCAGTGTTAGGAAAACAGTATTGAGTCACACATATAATTTTAGATGCTTCTAAATACGCTGTGCTCTCAGCAGGCAGCCTTTCCAGCTATAATCTTGCCTGCTGCCCCTAATTCTGAGCACACAGTATACTCCGCTTCCTTCCTTGTTGCAAATGAATCAGAATTTCTCTCTGTCACTCACCTGAGCCAGAAGGAGTCCACCAGCTCGGTGCTTGAACACTAATACACAATTAGAGGATGTATT
The DNA here is from genome assembly GCA_013389945.1 of Fregata magnificens. Lineage (NCBI taxonomy): Eukaryota > Metazoa > Chordata > Aves > Suliformes > Fregatidae > Fregata > Fregata magnificens. Next base: position 165,018 of record WAAD01019185.1, on the reverse strand, counting down.
TCCTCTCCCTGTAAAAAAACCCCTCACAACCCCAAAGAAAAAAATGCAAGGTACAATTGTGATTCCCTACTGAAATGCGATAGCTAGGGAACAGTTTTGGCTCTGTTGATGCAGTAGGGTGGGAGAGCTGGCTGTGCTCCTTGGAAGGGCAGCCAGCCTAAGTTTTGCTTGCTAGCTGAGGAGAAGTCAGCTCTCAATGGAGACAGGAGGGCCGGTAACATGCTCATCAGAGCCCCGCAGAGACTCAAGCCACATAGCTCTCACCAGCTGCATAAAAAAACCAGGAGCAGGCCTCTGAAGAAAAGAAAGTGGAAGAAGGAAGGGCTCAGTCTGGGAGCCAGGAGGAGTTTAGGAATCTCAGGAGACTAGCTCATGTTTGTACACTGCTGTCTGGATGATAGCAGTGTTGGGAGAGTAAGAGGAGATGTGTCCTTCACATTTCATAGTCAGGGCTTCTCTGTAAGAGGTGGCAGAGCAAAGACCACCCCAGTTTCAGGAGCCCCTCTACTGACTTTCCCAGACTGCCTGCTAGAAAGGACAGGACTGTAGAAATAACCTGCAGGCCAAGTATAGCATCCACACTTCAGCAAAAGCCATAGCACATACCATGGCTAGATCACAGCTTACATCTCGAGTATATGAAGCACAAGAAGAGCCACAGGCTATCAAACACACACCATTTTAGAGCCCCCTGGATCACCAAGGAAAGCTGTCTCCTGCAATGTCACTGATATGACTTCCCTGATGCATTAAATTGGCACACTTGGGCAATGGGAGCCCAACAGTCCCGCCGCAAACGAAGCGACAGCATCCAAGGGACGGTTTTTACATCCAGCAATCTAAATGTTTTTAGGAGTCTGTTGTGACTTCTTGTTTCAAAGCACTTAAACGTCAAGCAGACCACAAACCGTGCCCTGGTACCAAGAACATATTACCTGGGAGAGAAGGAATGATAGCAGAGGACCATGGTGGATAAGGCTCCGCACTCCAGCAATACCTGTCTGGGGAGAGTCCCTCACTGCTCCGAGAAGGACTGGTGACAAAACAAGAAAGAATAAAAGAAGGTAGGATATATATGGAGCAGACATCTCTCTTTGGTGTTACCCAAAGGAACCACAGAAGCTGAGCAGACAGTTCAGAAGCGCTTTCTGTGAATAATCACTTGAGCTCCTCCATAGGCTTCCTTCTGGTATTTCCCTCAGCACTTTGCATTTTCTTGTCTAGTAACCAATAATGCAGCCTGGAAGTTTCAGAGGAAAATCTTGGTCTAAGGACATGAAGTGACACTGCTGCTGTAAAGCAAATTCCAGCATTGGCACCTCTGGCGCAGTATTCATCTGAGCCTCGTGCTTGAAGTCTTTCTTTAAACTTCAGCTTCTGCAGTCATCTGAGGGAGGAAATCTCAGCTGTCTTTTTTTTTTTTTAAATAATATTTTAAAGGAAATTTGGAAAATTCTGCCAATCCCAACATGGAAAAGACAGAGAGGCAAAATCCAGTCTTAGATGAAATGGTACATTTGCCCAATTCTGTATTTTTATCAGATTAGAAGAACTTAATTTTGCTTTATTTTTGTCTGTAGAAGTTGGCTAAGTGAAAGCACTCCCAGATTTTCCTTTCACTTGCTGTTCTCTGCCTCTCTGTGCATGACCTTAAATATAATCTCGTCCACCTCTTCCAATTATTTAACCTAGATGAATCTTTGAGTTTATCCGTATTTGTCCCTTTCTGTGTTCAGTATACACAAATCCTTTTTATTATCTCAAAGAAAACCAATAAAAAGCTAATTAGAAAAAAAAAAGTCTTATCTAAAAAGCTGTTGTAGGTTTTATTATCTTAGTTTTTAAGGGCAAAAGAAAGGGTAGTGCCAGAAGTAAAGATGTAGAGTGAAAATCAAGGAAGGAAATGGAGAACACACACACAAAAGAATGTAAACAAGAAAAGAGTAATGCTAAGATGCTAAGGGGAAAAGTAATCTTGGGTAGTAGTAAGCACTCTCCAGAAAAGTAATAGGATCATGACTCAGGGGTTGTTCTGTCGTCAAATGTGGACCGGTGAAATGGCAAGAGGGCAGGCAAACATTGAGCCATGGTAATACACAGAAAGAGCAAGAGGTCACCAAAGGAGATGGAAGTGCCTCCAAGGGATATCAAGAGCAATTTATTATCAAAAGATGTTGAATTGACTTAAAAAAGCAACAACACTAAATGAAACGTTGTCCAAGTGTCCTCAGGGGAAGGAGAAGGACAGATGGCACACAGACCCAATAGCTCCCCTGGGAAGGCTGGAAATTGCTGATGGAAATGGCAATGATGAAAGAACACGTGATGAAAAAGTAGTGCATCTGAAGACAGACTGAGCTCCATGAGCAGATGGGACACTGGGCACCTGCTGGCAGAGACAGAAGACACACTTTCAGCAACTGTTTCCCAAGTAAAGTGGATCAGATCTTGCCCACATTGTGCACAGAGTAAACAGGGAACGTCCCACACGTTCTGTGGTCCTGTGAGGAGACCAGTGGCTGCCATGAACTCCGAACACAGTGTGGGGCTCATGCAGCTAACCTTGGTCACTGAGAGCTGGACTGCCTTTTAAATCCCTTCTCACTAAATTGCCATTTTCGAAAAAGTGGGAACAAATGACTGGAAAAATACTTTATATCTTTTCGAAGAAAAAAGATACCAACGGCCCCAAAAAGAGTTTTTGCTGACATATGAAAGGCAAAATAACCATAACAGTTGGTGGCCAGAGCTGAAACCCTTCTGATCATCTCAAGTACATGACAAAGGTATGGAAGGCATAGGTATGAGCTGGGATACTTCATACAAGCAGTGACTTGTATGGGGAAGTGTTCATTGCCAACCCCACTCCTTTACCATTGTGATGACTCAGTCTTCCCATTGCAATAGGAACCCTGACATCAGGATAAAGGGCTTTTTAGGGAGCAGCACCAGAGATCCTTTCAGCATCTCCCACCCCAGGGGCTCACTGAATCCAGAGCCCCCTATGAGCACAGGTCCTCCTCCCGGCCATACAGTCCTCTGTAGCCAGGGCGTGATCGGTCACTGTCTCTGTGACTGGGCCTCTGTGCAAAACCTGCTCTAATCTGCTATGAACATCTTTGTGTGCTGCAAACCCCTTCCTCGGCGACCTCGGCTCAAGATCTCCTCATCCCTCCTACCTGCCTGTGGAGGCAGAAATGCAGAGCTGTCACTTCAAGAGAAAAAAAAAGGTGATGATGCAGAGTGGTGTGGAGGTGATCCCAGCCCAACAGTAAAGATGTAATCCCGAGTGCTGGAGAAAATTCATGCCCCACCCCCCAAATTTTTCCCAATAAGAGCTGTGTCAGCACACAGAGGAAGGAAGGCGTTAGTGGCTGAGCTGAAAAGATGCCAACTAGTCCAATAGGTGTTTAGCTTTCTGGCACAAGTATGTTCAGAAGAGATTGTGGAGGATGAAGGAGGTATTTTAGCTCCAACACAACTAAATGGCTTTTCAAAATAGGTATTTTTGGAAGTCCATTTGTTTAAAAAAAAATTCCGATAACTAAACACCAGCCTGGGTTGTTGCCTAAGAGTTTTTGTGCAGTGGGCTTCTGGCTGAGGCTGGGTTTCACCAAACCCAGCCCAGCATTACTCTGAATGGAAATGACTCAGGAGAGAACCATGAGACTCTGCTGGGAAGCAGGAGTCTCCTACTCAAGGCCATGTCCCATATCAGGCATGCAAGGGATTTGAGTCAGAGCATCAAATAACACCTTTATAAAGGATATATTATTAGCTTATTAAAGCTTACATAGTTTTAGAGACCAGCTGAAGGCCACAGAGGTGGTACAGACCTCCTTCTTTCACAGTGCAATGCTGGTCAGAGAACTACCACATCCCCGTGGAGAGACAGGACCAAGACATCTTTCAGAGCATAGTAAATCCTTCCTGCCTGTATTTTGTGTGTTGTGGTTCCTCTCCAGGTCAGATGGTGCAGCACAACCCTATGCTGATTTCTTTTGTTTAGATGCTAAAAGTTGCTCCGGCTAGATGTGGGCTTTTATTCTGACTTACCAGTGAGCTGACAAGATAATGGCCCAGCAATCTCTCCGGAAGAGCAAACTATATGGGAATTGATTGTATTACAGCTGTATTATAGGCTGCACTGGTTGCAGTGCCTCTTATTATGATTGCCTGATGCTTCTTGTAAGATCCTATTTTGCTTGCATCTAACTTAGAATGTCAGAAGTGAAATTCTCAGTGTCACCCTCTGCCTTGGGCTGAATTTTTTTCAGTCAAACTCGGCTGTTTCTGAAAGTGAGGCTGGGGAAAAATCTGTCTTTTGCCCCCACTAAAAAACAAATTTAAAACTTCCAAGGTTTGCACTGCAATCTGCAGCTTGTCTGGAAGGTGGTGAAAAAACCATCCAAAACTCAGTGGATGTATAAACTGCTGGGACACCTCAGTGCTCAATGCTCAGAAAGACCTTTCTTCTAGTCTCCATGTAGGGTTGGCTGGCAAACCTTCCCCTATCATCTCCAGCAATACCATGAGCTGGGACAGATGCAGATTATGTGTTGGATGAAAGTATAACCTTGTGGGTAGCTGAAATTTTCAGAAGAGAGTCTAGAGTGTTATAACACTGGCCAGTGGCTTGATTTGTCCTTGGCTTTGTTCCTGCAAACAGTTGAGCCAGTTGTCATGAAGATTTCAAAACAGGTGGGTACGTGGCAGGAAAAATGGCAACCCAATGTCTGGGAAAGCTCTAAGCAGCAGAAGACAAGGGTAGTGCTCAGGTAGGTCCCTGTGCATTATGGCTTCTTCCTTCTCTTTGAGACTTGGGCATCAGATTCAATCAAGTTGCAGTTACTTTCTTTTTAGTTATCTGCACGCCAACAACTTCCCAAAGCTCCCTGAATCTAACAGAAAAAGGAAAAGGCTAGTTCACAGAACAGGATTAGAAACCACTTCCCCCCATGCCTTAATGAATATTGTAAATGGAAAACACTTTTTTATTTTATTTTCTGAGAAGTGCTTCTCAGTGCGATTGATGCCTCTGTCTTGGAGTGGTTTTGTGCATCATCAGGGTGGCATCACTCACTAATAGATGGAAACACAGGAATTATTTCCATTTGTAATGGGAAAGAAAAGGCTTTTTGCCTTTAAATGGTGCAGCATAAGAAAATACCCAAGCTTACGGGGTTTTTTTGTGAGTTTTGACGTGAGGTTAAAGAATATTGTGATGGGAAGCCCTGTGCTCATTGCTGGCCTGTAGTGACCACAGATGTTGCAAAGGAGAGCTGCACACTTCGCTGTAGGGACATCCTTGTTGGTAGCCTTTGGGATGGGAAGCAAGAAGGAGTGGACATCATGTGGGTGACCAAAATGCATAGATCTGTTTTTCTCTTGGCTCTGTCCTACCATTTAACGCACCTATAAACTGTACATGGTCAAAATCAAAACCTTTGCTTCCATGAAAGCATTTATTGAAAAGCAACCTGATTAACAAGGGCCATCAACAGCAAATGTTGCATGAAACCAAAATTCAGTGGAAACAATTCAGTGCTGCCAATACATTTATGGTTGGTTTGGATTTGTCTAGAGGAGATTATATCGAGTTAATGTAATTCTCTCCTATGGTAGGTCAGCTGGCCTTGAAGTACAGGGCAGGTCATAAGTGTGATATGCTTTGACAGAAGATGTTTTGAGGTTGCCTCAGGTGACAGTCTCAGGATCAAGTCAGGAATTATAGCACAGGTTAGACTCTTGTTAAAAATATAGAATAGAATAGAATAGAATAGAATAGAATACAATACAATACAATACAATACAAGAGAGTAGAATAGAATAGTTCAGTTGGAAGGGACCTACAACGATCATCTAGTCCAATTGCCTGACCAATTCAGGGCTGACCAAGTTAAAGCATGTTATTAAGGGCATTGTCCAAATGCCCCTTAAGCACTGACAGGCTTGGGGCATCGACCACCTCTCGAGGAAGCCTGTTCCAGTGTTTGACCACCCTCTCAGTAAAGAAATGCTTCCTAATGTCCAGTCTAAACCTCCCCTGGTGCAGCTTTGAGCCATTCCCATGCGTCCTACCACTGGACACCAGGGAGAAGAGATTAGCAGCTCCCTCTCCACTTCCCTTCCTCAGGAAGCTGTAGAGAGCAATGAGGTTGCCCCTCAGCCTTCTTGTCTCCAAACTAGACAAGGCCAAAGTCCTTAGCCGCTCTTCATAGGACATCCCTTCCATATGCATCCTTATTAAAAAGAGAAGAAAAAGAGTAGTTACCAGCAGTTTGCTGGTAACTGTCAAACTGGAAGGGCTTTACAGATCCACCTTCAAGGGGTGCATCACAGTCTAGTTGCCATTTCAAATTTCTGTTAATAATTTGGACAAAGGACCGAGGGGCATGTTATTTAATTTGTGGGGCCAGATCACAAGAACTTTGACAGCAAGGGTTAGAGGTTCAGCATGATCTATCAAACTGGAGAGAAGGTCTGAAATCCATGAGGTAAAACTAGGTAAAAGACAGGAGTAGCACTTTGCACTTCAGAAGGCAAAGTCACATTCCCCGTGCCAAGCTAGCTGGATGGAATTAAAGACCTTGTGAGAGTGTGGTCTATGATTTTTTTATGAATGGAAAATAACTGAGCAGTACTTCAGAAAAGCATCTGGGGATTGTAGAGGAACAGGGACCAAATGTGAGCTGTCAGTGTGATCCTGCTGTAAAAATCAAGGCAGGGCTCAGAGATGCACTAACAGCATTGTTGTCTATCTTCTAGCTATCGTTCCTGAAGAGACAAAAGAAAAAGAAACTGTGATTCAGGAAGAAGCCTGAAAAATTTGTCCTCTTGTCTCCGTTAAATATAAAATTTCCCTCCACCCAAGATCAGATGATGATGGGATTTCTTTCGCTAACAGAGGTTGGACTAAGTAAACTAAGAATGTCATCACATCTCTCCAATCCTGTGAAATAAAATCACAGGAAATCCTGTGAAGTAAATCATTTGCACAATACAAATAAATGCAAACCTGCATCTTTAACAGCACAAATATTTAATTAGTCACAGGAACAGCACAAAGATACAGTTTGAAGGACACTGTCCTGTGGACTTCTTGAGTCAAAACCAAAAAGCCCTTGTTGGAGGAGGTGCTCCAGCTGAAGATTCTGGTCTTCCTGCAGGAATTTCTATCCTATGCAAAGCTTCATGCTAACTGAACAAAAATGCCCTCTTCTCTCTTCAGAACCTAGAGCAAGGATAACAGCTTGTTGTGTGTGCACCTTTCCTGGCAGATCAAACTGTTGTGTATAGGAAAAGGACGGTTTTGTGGTTCTTCAGCTGCAAGGGTATTTTCTGATCACGTATATTTTTTTCTGGTCACTGTTATAAAGAAGATGTTTTTCTCGGTTGGTGTTGCATAGATATAACAAAGAGATGGAGCAGGATTACTGTAAGACTCTGACTTTTTGCATTTTGGGCAAAAGGTGCATTGCAAGCCCACTACCTTCTGGTTTATTTGCCTGGCTGTGAAGAATTTGCCTCTTTGGATGGCAGTAATAAACCTTAAAAACCCCACAACCTCCTTTGTATAGGCTGCAGAAGAGCAAGATGCAGACCTGTGTTTTGGAGTGGGGGGAGAACTATGAATTGACACTTTCTGTGAGAATCAGACCTGAGAGGCTCTTAGGCATGGTGCAAGAGCAGTAGGATGATATCAGTGACATCATCTGTCCCACTGTTTGATATAACTCCGATACCAGCTCCAGGAGCCATATGATGTGAGCGTCTTGGGTCTGTTTTTCACCTGAGATATGGTAAACCATATCTCAGGTAGGCTCTGGGTGAAAAATTTGGGCTGAAGTTTAGGTTAATCTCTGGCTGAAGTAAACTTTGAGTCCTGGTTGACTGTGGTCACATGCAGGTCAACCTGGAAGTGCACCCAATCCAGATTTAGCAGATGAGGCATTTCTGTTAAAATTTGAGCCTCTTCAAGCTCCCAACCCATTCAAAATTACTGCATTGCTTCCCTTTTTCTAATGTGAAGCCATGAAAAGACATTGGCAGCATGAGCTAGAACTTCTTCCCTGGCAAACCAAGAGAAGGACAGCAACAAATATTCAGGATAGAAGCTGTTGTGGGTCTTGCATCAGCCAATCTGTGGTGTAAACATTTCTGCTCCAGCCAAGCGGAGATGTGTCTGCTGAGGTCAGCTCTGAGTTCAATCCTTGGTGTGCCATCGCGCGGGATGGCAAAACCCATTCAGGGCACCTCCCAAAATCCTCGTCTTTCAGGGAGGCAAGGGCCTTTACTTGGCTCTCCCTCATTGCCACAAGAGGGCTCTGGGAGAGCAGCTCAGCAGCCCTCAACAAGCAAATGTGCCCTCCAGTTTGGGCCTTTAAACTGGGCTACACAATTGCAAAAGCCTGGGGAAAGGCAGCTGAGACTAGGTTGGCTAGGAGCAATATGTTGGCAAGGGTCTGGAATAGTCCACCAATTTTAGACCTGCTATGTGTCCACACAGCTGTTGTTTGTCAGGACAGTAGAAGAATTAGAGTGGCTTGAGTCACACAGAGGAGTCAGAAGCGTTAGTGCCTGCAAACAGGGGCTTCGCACAGGAAACCTAGAAGAAACCATCCAGAGTGAAGACCCTGCCTTCTTAGGACTGATGGTATTTGTTCTGCACCAGGTTGGATGCAGACTTCCACTTCCACACCTGTGCCGTGGGTTGGAAATTTTACGTTCACAGCTCGGACAACAAGGCCACTGATGGGCTTTGACTGTTCTGATGCCTTTTCTGCTAGAGGCTGATTTCACAGAACAGCCAATGCACAGACAGATATCTGGCTGAACTGGACATCATGGTAGGACAATATGCTGAATCATGGCTTATGCACCCATGGAGAAGCAGCTTACACTGAGGTGACAGTAGGATGGGCTAGGGCAGGAGGAAAAATGTACACCAGATGCCATTTTAGCCGTATGCGTTTGGGAGAGAAAAATATATCTTTTATTTCCTAACCTTCCCACACCAAAATTAGCAGAAGGTTTGATGAGATAAGCGGTTTAAAGCATATGCATGTCCCTCTTCTTCCTGTTTCTTGAACACATCAGAAGATGTAATGAGGTAGTAAATTTGGCACTTAGGTGGAGTATTGAAATCGAAGACAACAAGGCCATTTTCTCCCTTCTCCCCATTGTAATTTAGTTCAATTCACTTATTCTATAGTAATTTAAGTAAATGCCTGGGAAATTATGAGCTCTTTGCTGCACACCATGTTGTGATGATGAATACATTCAGCTTTTTCTTAAATGTCACAGATGGTTACAAACGCAAGCCCAGAATGAGTTGGACTCACTTACTAGAGACGTAGGTTGGAGGGCAGAGGAGGAATTCCCCTCATAGTGGAAGTTCCTCTTCACTCAGCAGACTTAAATTATTCTCAAACCCTTTAAGCAGATGTATTTGGGGGAAATACCAACCAAATAGGATGATGACAAAGATGACTGTGGAAGCAGGAGCAGGATTGTATAAGAAAAGCTCTCCTGTCATGTCCCAAACTAGTATCACGAATGAAGACATGGGATGGAGGCAGGGGGAAGAAGGAGGGAGTCTTGCACACAAGACATGTTATTGTCTAGATCTGGATCTTAAGATATCAGAAGGTGTTTGGGGCAGCAGAGGGACAGACCATGTCTCAGGAGTGGCATCTCAGGAAGATCAGCAACAGAATGAGGCCTCTTTCAATTGCCATGGAAGTTGATGGGAAGCTTTCCATTGAGTAATACTGCTTGTTTTTGTTGTCTCTTGAATAAAACCTGCAAGGTGGAAGGAAGCCAGACTTGTGACTCAGAAAACTAACCCCAAAATCACCATCTGTCCTGGAGCTGGGACCTTCCCCTTCAGAGGGATGGCCTCTGGGACGCCTTGTTAAGGGGCAGGTTGATGAGAAGAAGGGACAGGTTTAACTCTTCAGCATTTCAGCATCCTGTGTCATTCTGAGAGCTGTGTTAAATTGCTCCCTTCTCTCTTCTCTGAGGTTTTCCTGTGGCTAATTAATTACAGAGAGAATTCAGAGGCCTTTGTGGGTAGTTTGTCAACTTTGTGCTATGAGTCAAGAGGAGTGCACCTCAACAAGGCCTGGAATGTGGGCTGGGCTCCATGAGGCATTCCCAAATTTGGCAGTTTATCTGGATTTGTCTGGGACATCTCTCTGTACGGCCAGTCCATCTTGCTTTCAAGACAGCGCATGGCATGGAGCGTGCAGCAAGCAGAAAGAGTGGTGGCAGCCATCATGGAGTCCAGGGACCTTGAGTTGTTTCCATATTCGCCAAATCGATGCAATATTGCAATGTCTTTCCTCTGGCTTGCCCTTGATGTGGTAAAGAGCAACAATGCACAGAGAAAATCAGGATGCGATTCTTCCTTTCCTATTTTATATACAATAACAATGGTGACAAGAATATGAAAATCCAGACTTGACATAAATATTCTCCTTCCTTCCTATTAAGCAAGAAACTGAAGGGATAGCTAAGCATAAACATACCTTTGATCTCCAGACTTCACTGTTAAGCCCAAACCTATAGAAAATATCAGCCCAGGAAAAGCCATGTTCTTCCAAACAACTGGGGCATTTTTTGGCATGACATGGGTTCATCTCCTTACCATCTGTTCAGAGTCCACTTCTTCAGGAAGGGTTTCCTCCTGCTGCTATACATTCTTGTGGCTCAGGCTCATGGCATTACTGCTGTGGAAATTCAAAATACTCGGTGTTCAGCTTGCAGAGGTTTGATCATAACTTGCCAAGTATCCCCTGGGGAGAGGCTGTCTTATTTGAAGAACCTCAGGTCTGTGGGCAAGCTCAGGTTGTTTCAGCAGGAACTGGTCTTATTTGTGGTTTATTATTATGCAGTGAACTGGAAGAAATGATGGGTGACTTCAGTGACCAGTCATACCGCCTAAATAACAAATGCACTGGCACTCAGATGAAGTTGAGGGTCCACTGGCTGATACACATCTAGCAGATACTGGGCTGGAGAAAAAATAGGTTTGTAGGTAATTCACAAGCAGCAAATCGGTGAAATTATGCCAGGAAGAATTCAATGATAAGCCCCATTCCTTGTTCCCCTGATTACTTCAACGATGCAGTCTATGTTACATGCGTTCATCTTCTGCCCTGCTTATACCACTGCATAAATCCAGCTATGTGAAAAAGTCTTACAAAAGGAAGGGAAAATATTCATAAGAAATGCAAATGAAATAGCCCATGTGTGAAGGAAAGAAGGATTTTTAAGGATCAGTATTAGGGCCTCAGGAGTAATTGTCATTTGGGGGCTTCTGTATTATTGGTGCCATATATTGCAATCTTTTATCTGTGAGCTTTTTGGATGTGTTCCCATGTTACAATGGTCGGTCTCGGACCTCAGAATCACAAACAGGAAAAAGAGGTGATAATGGGAGGACCTTAGTAACCACAGGCTTAAAACAAGAAAGAAATTGGGCTTGTTTGCACCAGCTGCCAGATTCCAGGCTATCAGAGTCACATGGATTCAGCCAAATCCTGACCAGCTATCTGAGCAGACTTCAGTTGACAGTCACAACTGAGTTGAGCTAGTTGTGGCTGTACTGCTAGCACACAGCAGGGCTCAAGTAAAATCCCAGTTCTCTGTATCCGCTTAGCTGCCCTTTCCCAATGCCCGAGCCTTCTCATGGGAAGGTAGAACTTTTCTGTCTTTTCCAGACTTGACTCATGGTGGGATCCTGGAGTCTGCAAGACAGATCCCTGGGACTTCTCGCTTCAGAGTGCAAGTGTAACAGTCACTGGGGGAACATGAGCACAAGACTTGGGCTAAAACGCCAGCAAGAGCTGGTGACACTGGTGCGCATGGAATGGTGGCTGTTATTTGAAGGTACGAGTACAGAAGTTCATGTCTGAACCTTGAACCTACCATCCAGTTTCCTTTCAAGGATGATTTTCAAAAGCTTTTGAATTGAACGGCATTGTCAGAGGGCCATTTCAGCAATGTGGCCTCATATTTTTAACTGCTTTTCCTAAGCTGCCAAGAAGATGGGATGGGAACTTGAATGTGTAAACAACCCATATGTTAGGGGAAGGTTGTGAACATGTGTTGGGCTTACTTTCCTGGGGCATAATTATTACAGATAGTTAAGTAGCAGAGTGGTTGCACAATACCTTAATTACTATGTTTAGATGAAGCCTGTTCATTGTAGGAGTCATACTCTGTGGCTCTACTTTCTCTTCAAGGTGTAATTTGAACAGTCGTTGCTGAGATGCATGGGTAGCCAGCATGCACTAAAGTTTTCTGTATGGTTCATACAGTTCATATATGGGTATTCTTCACCCTACCTTTCAAGGCGCAGCACTTTGTGAGCTCGTGGTCTGTTGTGTAAAAGGTGCCAATCCTTCGAAGTAGAAAGAAGGCAGATTCAGATACGTGTGCAATGGGGACGTGGTGATTCCTCTTACAGGCACCATTTGGTTGTTTCCTCTCTGTATCTGAAACGTATGTGCATCTGCGCATACTTGTACTACCAAATCTGATTGGTATCCAAATTGTTAGGGGAGCAGAAGGAAATTTTCAGATGAGTCTGAGCAAGATTCTGGGATGGTGCACTACAAATACATCTGGTACCTGATGGTACACCTGAGTCTACTGTTTGTTTTTCCTTTAAAAGCCTGAATGAAAATGAAACAAAAAAAGAGAGAGACAGAAAGGACATGGCTTCAGTTTCACATAAACCCCATGATGCAGATCTAGGAGAAGGGATCATTCTACCTGGCTTCAGGGGTCTGCAATCTAAGGTTGCTGCTTGGTACCAACATAACTAGTGGTGAGAAGGGGGCATTGTAGGAAGTGGTGTCTGTAAACTTCTTCCCTCTGGTCAGGGACTTGTTTCGTCCCAACAGCAAACCTGCTGGCAGGGGGGCAAGTTCACAGTCTTTGTCCTTTCTCATCACAGTCTTTGGTAAAATTAAATGTATAAACCAAGGAACCTCATCCTTATTTCAATCCCCTAACTCAGCACCAGGGGTGTAGAAACATCTGAGAATGCTGGAAGAGGATATCTGAAAATGGAAGATTGTCAGGTGGTTTCTCACTTCTCAGCCTTGGAGAGCAACTGGCCAGAGCCCTGTCATGGGACATAAGGAATTTGGGGAGGGGGTTCAGTAGACAAAAAAGAATGCAAATGAGCCATGGCCAACACTTCCTAACAGATGTACCCATGACTGGAGTACCTGTGTTGGACCTCAAGGACTTATTCCAGCTTCTCTCAGTCATGTCAATGCTGTCGGCCACAAGTAGACTCACTCAGCCATCTCTTAGGCTCATTCAGAGGAGCTTAACACCTACCGTTTTGTTGCTTTCTCTGGAGCCAGTCCATGCTCAGTATCCCAAAATGGGACATTTCTTAGACCACAGATAGGTTAGGAGTGCTTCCCTTTGGGGCCCCTCATTGGGAACATATCTGCTGGATTCTACTGCATGGCGTAGGCCTAAACCAAATGTTAGTGCCTCACCTCATCTCATGCTGTGAGCTCAGCTGGCTCTTCCCCAAGCTATTTTTTTTCCAGCTGAACGAATAAACAAAGCCACCCAGTTTAAATGCCTGTGTTACAATTTTTATCTGAGCAAGAGAACATTTCCCAGTAGCTACAGCCACGTGCACGAGAGTAAGGACCTGTGGCAATTAGCAAGTGTGGGGAGAGAATATTGGGTCACGTTGAGGTAGGTTTTTCAGTAATTGTATAGGGGCAACAATTAGAAGAGGCAGGAGACTCATTAGATACGCTAATCCCCCAGAGTAGGCAGTGGATTGCAGAACAGCCATCCACTCCAAATGATTGCTCATAGCTCATGGTGTGCCTGAAGTACAGTGAAAAAACCTCACCCTCTTCTGAGAGGCACGTCAGTGTACGGGGGCACGTCAGTGACGGGGCTGGGGGAAGCGGCATGGGTTCTCTGCCTCTTCTAGTCATAGCCCTCAGCTTCAGCAAAGCAAAGGGATCCTGGTGCAAAGACTGCCATCAGTGCTTCGTTGATGATTTCATTTGTTCCTCTTCCCCTCGTCCCCTAGCCCCCAGCTCTTTGCTCTGTGGTGACATTCACAAACTGCAGTGCTGGCAGCTCTCACAAGCAGGGCAGATGCAGTCAGCTGGGGTATGAGGAGAAGCATATGATATAAAAGGAGATGCTGAGGGAGCTGGGTATGTAGTGGTGTGTGTAGGGGGCGGAATCTAGCTGCTGTCTGTCTCTACTGAATGGGGGATTACAGGAAAGGTAGAGTCAGACTCTTCTCCACGCTTAACAAGGACAAGTCCTTCAGCTTCTCTCCTCATGTGCCATGTGCTTCAGGCCCTGACCATCTTGGTGGCCTCTGCTGGACTTCCTCCAGTTTATTGATACCTCTCTTGCATTGAAGGGACTCAAAACTAGACACAGCCCTTCAGATGCAGCCTCATCAGTGTGCCAGCAGAGAGGAATAATAATTTCTCTCATTCTGCTGGCTGTGCTTTTGCTGATGTTAACTGAGATACAGTTGGGCTTCGTTGTTGTGAAGGCACACTGGTGATTCATGTTCAACTTCTTGTCCACCAGGACCCTCACGCCCTTTTCTGCAGAGCTGCTTTCCAGTCAGCCAGCCCCGAGCCTGTCCTGGAGCGAGGGGTCGCTTCATCCCAGGTGCAGGAGTCCGGCCTTGCCTTGGTTAAACTTCATAAGATTCCTGCTGGCACAGTACTCCAGCCCGTTGCAGTCCCCCTGAATTACTGCCTGCCAGCATATCAGCTGCTCCCCCCAGTTTGGTGTCATCCTTGAAATTGGAGAGAGTATGCTCAGTCTCATAAATCCTGCTGATGAACAAGATGGTTTGTATTGCCAGCCCCTAAAAACTCACAATATCTAGAAGAGGTAATAAATGCCTTTAGCACAAATGCAAGTTTTTCCACAAAGTGGGAAAGAAATGTCTATTTTCTGGAGATATTTTAAATAAAATGCTGAGATTTTCTCAGAGCCACAGGATCCTGGGGCCTCAGGGTTTCAGAGGTTGCAGGAAATACCATGAGACCTCATTACATGTTAACGCTTAAGCTTATGGTTTAACTACATGCCTTTTGGTGTTTTGTAGTTTTATAGTCACCTGTTCTTTGTGGGATTACTATATATCCCTAATATATTGCACATGGGCTACAGTGATGTGCAGTAGGGTCACAGGAAGGTGAAAGTTGTTTACTACGCCTCTGCCCTGCCCAGAACTGGTTCCTGTGATTTTCACAGGATGCGGTTTTTTTTGTTCTCCATGGAAGAGCTCTTTGGGAAGAGTCAGTGCTGCTGTTTTGAAAATCCAGTTCTCTGTGATCTTTGGTCTCTTTTTGTCCTGAATAGAGGCTAATATCACCAATGGGCTTGTTCGTATCCCTCTGCAAGAGCAAGATGTTGGTTCATCATGAAGCAAATGAGGGGTGCACTATCAAGGACACTCCAAAAGGAATTGTCTTTGCACGTCCTGAGATAGATTTTGTCAGTGCCTGAAGCAGTGGCCACAATTAGGACTGCCCCATGAAAAAGGCAAGCAGACCTAGTGCTTGAAAGAAAGATGTGAAACACACCTTGCTTGAATTTGGAGATTGACCACAGCAAAGTATGCTGTGGTCAATCTCCACATCTATCCGTCTATGGATGCTAGCAAGCTTTCCAAGTGCCTGGCTGCTGTGTCTTGCCCACAGTTAAACAGACCATCAAATCTGGAGTCAGGAAGGAATTTCAAGTCAAATTGGCTGGCAAAAGCAGGGTTGAGTTAGTTGTTTTGCCTTCTGTTACGGGGATGTGATCTATTTACTAGGCACACGTGGGAATTTCACTTACCAAATTCCTCTCCCTTGCAGGCACCAAGGACACTGGCAATAACCTTCAACTCTCTTGCTGTCTTCCTAGAGTAGGAATTTTTGTTCCTTTTGGGGTAGGTTTTTTTGGTAGAGAATCTTAAGCTTGCTTAAGAGCATTAGAGTTGCTCTATAGCTCATGGAGTGCAACCCTGTGTCCCTACCAGGACTGAATGACTACTCGGTGGTTGCCTCTGACAGCAGGAGGCTGGATTAGATAGCCTGAGAGCTCCTGCTATATGTTCTACATCAACCCAAGCAGAGCATATCACACTCTTGTATAATGGACAAGTGCTGCTCCTCTGCATCGAGTTTCATCAGGAAAAGTTGTGCCTTAGGGGGTCCTCAAGACCAAGCTATCAAGATCCACTGACCAACCTTTGCTGAATTGCTGCAACAGGAACAAGAAGTACTGTTCACTCTCTCTTTACAAGCACATAATCTGTTAGCAAAGTTTTGTCCCAGACTCTAGACCATTTCCCAGCAGTCTGCTGCCCTGATTGGAATGAAGATTTTAATGACTTCTAGAACAGATCTTCTCACAGATTTGGTCCAGATGGAGTAAAAAATAGGCTGAAGCGTGTGTAAGTCCCCTGCAAATCAGAAGAGAAACAGGTACGTCACCAAGCTGCCAGATCGATTGTTCCCAGGCTGTCTACACATCCTCGTTGCCACAGAAAAAGCTGAGATGCTTCTTTGAAAGGCAAGCAGGTATATGGCAGACTCCATCTTGTGTAATACCTAATAGAAAGTCTAAGCCACCTCCCAAAAGATGACTGTCATGTCTCCCCACCTTTGATAAAACATTGTTGACAAATAGCAGGTTTGCCATAATTAGAAGCATAATAACTAGGAAGTGCAGCTCAGAACCAATTCAGGCGTCTAACTCTCTCCAGCTGCTATTAAAGCTGATGTCTCAGGCAATCAGCTGCAAACGGGTATTATTTTCTAATTGAATCCACAGCTCCCTACATGTGAGATGTGAATGAATGGGGTAAACACACGTGCAGCCAGCAAAACTCACAGCTGGCTGTCATTCCTTCAGTGCCACTAACATGGCCCTCATTCATCCCAGAAACTGTAGGGACCTTGCTACAGTTTTCCAGAGGCCTCGGGGTCTAACATAGTTAGCTAGAGAAATTGCATCTGCTTTGCTTCTGATGTTTTGATTAAGGGCCTGCTTAAAGCTGCATAGATATTCTGCAGGCACAGGGGACTTTCACACACCCAGGGTGAATATCTGCAAGCCACGCAAAAGGGCTGAGCTGGGAAATATGAAATAGCTATTCCAGCACGATAAGTCACTCCACCTGCTTTATCTGGTCTTGGCTCCAGCCTTCATTCTGGTGGAGGTTGTCCCATCTTGCCAAAACCCTGTCAGAAAGGAGCTTGCAAGAGCCATCACAGTGTTAGAGTCCCAGATCCAGCACTGTGGGGAGATGAGCAGCACCAGACTGGCCTTTCCTGTTTGGAGTGCCCTGGACATACCCCATGGGAAGTCTGCCAGTGCATTCTGTACATGTGAATGGATAGAGGTGGCTTTCTTCTTCACTCCTGGTAGAGTTGTGATGCCTGTGTGGAGGGGGGCTGTGTAGGGTTAGTGTCCCCTGACTCTTGCAAGTGCTTCATCCCTTCTGGGAGTGGTTCAGCATCATACATCAGCATAATACAGTAATGTTTGACCAGAACAAAAGGAAGGATGAAGATTTCATTAGAAGCACGTGGCAGGGCTGCTTCTGAGAAGATTTCATATATAGTGTGCCTTTTTCCCTTCCATGACAAGTACTTGCTTGAGATATTAAATGATGGAGGGCTCTCCATACTCCGCAGGTACTCCACCACCTTGTTTAGAAAAAGTTTGGCTTTGCTTTCAGCCTGCGTTCATCTGGTATCCATATCCAACCTCTAGATTCTGTTTTGTGTTTGCCTATAAATTAGAAAGCTCTACTGTCAGAAGCCTTCCTTCCATATGGATGCACGTAGAGGCATGAGGTCTCTTTCTAAGCTAAACAGATGAGCCTCATCCACTTCCCATTGGGAGAGAGGCTATCCAGCCTGCATCCTACCATTCTTGCCACTTTTCACCTGAATACTTTCTGTGAGTCAGCAAGCACTGTGTGACTCAATAAAAGTACACATAGGGCAAAACAGCCGTGAACTAAATTCAGTGCTTGCTAAAGAACGTGCAGATGTAATTCTGGGGATCAACAAACCTTCTAATGATGATACTGGATGGATTCTGGCCAGAAAGGTGTGCAGTGCTGAAGGAAGGTGGGAGGAAAGCCTGGGAGCAATGCAGCAGGATTTGGAAAGAAGAGTTGGCTCCATGGAGGGACAGCTTCACAGGATTCACAGCAGAGCAACAAGAACAGCTACTAGAGGAGGACTGAGTCTGTGGGTAACCCATTTAGGGTTGCATGTTGTGGAAGCACCAAACAGAACAGTAACTTGCCCCTTGTTGTTGTCCTCTCTAGTTCAGCTGTGAGGTGCTCTGAAACAGTCAGAGATACCTAGAGGCAGACCAGCTCCCATGGTACCATAGGGCCTGGCAGGCTTGTTGAAGTCAGAGCACAAGGTGCCCCACAAGCAGGGAGCAGGGCGAGAGAAATCCACAGGAAAACCCTCCTCATTTTCAGAGAAGCAGGTCAGGGTAGAGAAAGACATACTGAAGTGGCAGGGATGGTGAGATACTGATGCAAAGGACCTGATGCAATCACCTTAGCAGAGATCCTGTTCCTCCTGGCTTGTGTGAGTGTTTCCTCAATGCATGAGACATACATTCAGAGGGTGACACCACTCCTTTCTCTACCCTTCCCATGCCCAGGAGCACTTCTGACCGTGAGAAAGTTCTGACATGCAAAGAAGACTCCTGTAACAACGCCTTGCTTGCTGTCAGCTGAAAGCAAGTGACACCCTCTCTAATGACTAGTTTCAGAAAGAAAGCAAATACACAAGGATGCGCTCACCTGTCCCAGGTGATCACTGCTGTCTCCCATGGGTGGAATTGGTGGGGCTTTTCAGTGCATGCGTTGATAGCTTTATCACCAAGGTGAGGACACATCCTAGCTGGGGGATCAGAGGGACCTTAGGGACCTTCATCCTGGCAGATGCTGCTCTGAATATTGTGCATCTGGACACTGCTTGTGTAGTGCAGGTGTATTTCCTGGACAGTTTCCAGTTCATTGGTATGAAGGTGCAAAATCCCTTCAAGATCATCCACCAGTGGGGAATGGAGCAAAAAGTAGCTCCAAAGCTTTCTTTCTCCATATTTTTGGAGGTTGCTGCCCCATAGACTACAGCCAATGCACATATTGAAGACCCTAATGCCACCCTTGCTTCCCGTCCCCCCCTGCACTTGGCGAATCACCCCATGGGAGCCTCTGGCTGGCAGAAGGCAAGAGAGCCACGGTGCACATGTGAGGGTGGTTTGGGAGCCTGGCTTGCAGCGTCCAGACAGAGTGCCTGCCACCGTCGATAGCATTTCCAAAGAAAGGAGCCAAATCCACCCACATGGGTCACGGAGACTGTGTCTTTCTGCCACACGCCTTCCCTCTCACCCAGCCTTGGCAGGGACCTGTCATTCCTCACGTGTTGCCCTGTGTGCTGAGGAGACCCGCCAATGCCTGCCAGGCTCTGTGGCCCGTGGATCTGGCTTCCGATCCAAAACATCTGTCCAGTCCAAGCATTTTGGGGGAAGGACTGGGATTTGGACTTTGATTTGGTTTGACAGGAGGAGTGGGAATTGTAAGGTCAATCAGAAATCTGCAGATCCCCATAATGCGATCGAGAGGTTATATTAAAAAAAAAATCAGTAATATGTGGGCTTGTGGTTCACGGAAAATACAAAATAGAAGGGGGCTTTGTTGTCCAATTCTGTGATTTTTTTTTCCATTCTCCAGATTTCCCATGTTTGTTTTCCCCATGGCCACAGCTTTGTGATTCTCTGCAAAAGTAAAATCACCATGATTTCAGCATCCCCTCCAGATGCGTCAGCCTTTGGTCTAGCCTCAGAGGCTGGTAGGCACTATAGGACATGGAGAGAGCCCAGAGTGAATCCCAAGCAGCTGGCTTCCAATGTTTATCCACCTTCTCAAAACCTGAGGCTTTTAAAGAGATCTTCCTTCAGCTCTATTCAGGGCCAGTTGCTCTTTCAAAGATCCCCATGTAGCTTCTCTTGCTTTGAGTGTGCACTCGAAACTCTTCTTTTAGGCAGGGTGTATGTGCTTTTGAAGCTAAACTAATAATTACCGTAAAGGCTTAAAGTGCTGGTCTTCTTTCTGCGGAGGGGGCCACATGTGTGTACAGAGGCAGTCGGGAGTGTTGGCAGGAACAGAGACCATAGAAGTGGCTAGGAGCAGCTCATAGCAGCAGATCTCTCCCTCAGAAATTTAGATCCAGATCCATCAATGTCCTTAACTGTGAGTTTAAATTTAAGCATCTGGGTCAATTAAAGGCAAGCCCATGCCCTAATGAGCTGCAAGACAAGACCCAGCAGAGCTTGGAGTGGCATGTCATACTGCTCTCTGTTTTCCAGAGAAAGCACCATATGGGGCAAGAAAAACCTCAGTATCCCCATTTTTTGGCTTAATTTGGCTGTGGAAATATCAGTAAAGAGGCGAGGAACTGTCGGATGTGAAGTCCAGGGCCTTTGCCTGGCCAGTGCTTTCTGACTTGGTGGAGTTTTGCTGCTTTCCCCGTCTTCGGTGCGGCTGCTATCCTGGCGACTGGGAGCAGTTCCTGAAGGCTGGAAGAAAGCAAGTGCCACTCTCGTCTTCAGGAAGATCAAGAAGGAAGATATGGAGAACTAGAGGCCAGCCAGCCTCACCTCAAGTAATCCTGGAAATCATTTCCAGACCCGTGAAGGACAAGAAAGTGATCAGGAGTAGTCAGCACAGATCTATGAAGGGGAAATCGTGCTTAACCAACCAATAACCTTCTGCAATGAAGTGTGGGCCACAGCAAGGTGCCATACCAGCTGCGAGCCACACCGTGTCACTTGTTTGCATGATTTGTGCATCCTTGTGTGGCAGAGTCAGCAGTGTTGGGAGCAGCTAATGGTGGACCCCAGGGGATGAAATTTGAGAAGCTGGGATTCTGGGGAACTGCTCTCAAATCTCCCGCTGTCCTGGGAGATTGTCAAATCCTGCAGTGTGCATGAAGAGTTCAGAGGAAATTTCATCTCTGCTTTGCCTCCCCAACACCTTATTGCTGGGGCTGGGGCATGGCCACTGCTCTGCCGTGTGCTCTGGCAGATGGCAGCAGGTCATCACGGGAAGAGGGGCAGTGCTTGGGGGTGCTTTCAGCCAGCTGGACGTCAGGAGAGCAGCCTGGTAAGCACCTTCTCAGAGGACTTCCAAGATGCCTAACAAACTCATCGGTCAGCTCTTGATGGCTGTTTGTCCTCATGTCATATATGAAAAACTAGCCAGCTGCCTTATCTCAGTGGTTTTGGTGCTTCTGTTGCAGTCTTCCTTTTCCTTCAAACATCTCCTCTCCATCCAGCAGCTTTCCTAAAAAGATGACAGATTTTTCAGCACTGTGGGGGAAGAGATAGAGCACGAAACTAAACCTAGGTTTCCTCTGCTAGCCCCTTCCCAGGCTGTGTGGGGAACCCAAGACAGGCACACAGTGCAGTCTCTGACGCCAGCTTGTCCTCTCCTGTTTGGTGAGAAGGAAATGAAACAAAACACACCAGACTGGGGTTTAGCCTTCTTGCTGGGCACAGAAGAACCGCTCCTGCAGGTGAAGGAGTGATCTTCTCTCTGTCCATTTGCATCACTCAAAACCTAGAAGCCTTCCTGTTATCTCACATTAAGCAATCATCTCCTGGTTTTGTTTTGGAAGGTCCTTTCTTCTCAGGTACTCTGTCCTTACAGGGCCATTAGCTGGGCACCCTGCACTTCTGCTGATTTACTAGGCAGTGTTTTGGAGCTGAGTTACTGGCTCTGTGCTGCCCTGCCAGCAGCACGGTGGCACTGAGCAGTGCTTGCCTGCAGATCCAAAGGACATGGATGGCACTTTTTTTTTTTTTTTTAATTTTTCTGGCTTTCTGTTGCCTGAATCTGGTCAGAACAAGGATGCTGTTACCCGTCCTGAATGCTGCATTGGCGGAGCGAGCTGGCTGCGCAGACCTGGTACCTCTCTGCTTCCTCTGAGGAATGTGATCTAGCAGTGGCGGTGCTTAAAGAGCATCAGCCAGAGAAAAGACAGTGCGAGAGACAGCTTTTGTAAAACAGCCAGTGACCCACATTGCAGCCTGCCACAGAGATGGAAGGTGTCCAGCATCACCATGGTTAGGATCACGTTTCTGTTTTTTTCTTTCACAGGCACACTAGTGCACACACAGAAACTTGTTATACAGGAAACAATGTCCCTGGCGTTTTCAGACCTGCCTCCATCACCAAATGACAACACATATGAACCCCACACACAATCCCATGCGTGCAATTCCAAAAAACCCCTGAACATTTTCAGTGGGAAGGAAATGTTGATGCTTCAGCTGAAATGCCAGAGATATTTCAGACAGAAAAAGGGGCGTTTCAGAGCTCGGTAGAATTATCCCATGGAAAAGTCATCAATTTTGACACCCCCCCACCCCTTTATTTTGACAGAAAAAAAGACAATGAAGGCCACGTTGAACCATGCAGTCAGCTGGTACCACATTTCTCAGCAGGCATCATTATTTCCAGTCCTGGGCTTCATTTTAAACAGCTCAGCCAGGTGAGAGCATGCTGCAACTGACGGCCCTGGTTAAAATAAAGAGGTGGCTGTACACCCCAACATAGGCAGCCACTCCAGAGATTAGTCACTTGAAAAAAAGCAGCGGAAAGAAAGAAGCACTTCTAATGCTGTGTGGTGGATACTCCCTCTACAAGGAGGCTAGTCTAGCTCAATGGTGGGCACAGAGATAAAATCTGTGGATGCATCCAAAGACAGTGCTGGACTTGGAAAAGATCTTCACGTAAATTGGCCCTGACTTCTTTTAATTTGCTTGTACCCGGAATGGGGGCGGTCAGGTGTGGTCTGTTATGGATTCATGAGGTGCAAATCTTTCCATGACTAGTTTCTCAGCTGCACTCAACTAAGCAAAAAAAAGATGTGGAGCTCAGCCAGAAGCCCTTTAAAAATACCTTGCCCCCCTTCAGTTAAAAACCCATTCTCCATGGCTGTTGCACACTGCTGAGCATTCACCCATGTCCCTGCTCCAGCACTGATTTGGTCTGCGTTGACCAAATTCCGTGCAAAATTTTGAGTCAAATTTGTCTTTCGGTTGGACTCAATGACCTGAAAGGTCTTTTCCAACCTAAACGATTCTACGACTCTATGATTTTGTTTCTCAGCTCCTCCCACCCCCTGACTGCTTTTGAGTTGAACCCTGGTTTTGAGCACCTGTTGTTTGTAAGACAACCCAGCTGTTGTCCAGGTGCCTCAATGGACCGAAATGTCTTAACCAAAATGAAAAACAACTTGTTCATTAAGAAGACATGCCATATTTTAGTTAAGACTTTCATATAGCACCAAGATTTACTGCTGGAAATCACCAGCCCACCACATCCATCTTCTTTGTCTCATTTTGCATGTCAGGATCTTGAATCATCTTATCAGGAGAGCAATTTCTGAAAAAAATCTCAAGAGAAGGGTGACAGAGCATGTCACTGTAGTCTCACTGAAAAAAAAACAGCAAGGCTTCATGTTCAGGGGAAACATCATTCTTCTGACAGTTAATTTTGGTATGGATCAGAGCAAACCATTTTAATTTTTTTTTAGTTTTCTGATTTTTCCTGTTAACTGGCCCTTGCCTTCCTTGCAGGATTTCTTCTGTGCACGTCTTCCTCAAAGGAAGAGATCTGGCAGTGACTGCCAAGGATTGCAGTCATGTGCTAACCCAGTTTTGGATTTAGTGAAACTTTTGTGAACCAAAAACATTTCAGATCTCCCAGTGAATATACATTTTTCAAAGAAGCTGAGTAGCCCTCTACATATACCTGGGGTGTCATCAGCACACACAAACACACCCATGCACACAGATAATGCACGGATACTCATACAGTACTCATTAGAGAGAGCTATTTTCAGATGCACAGAGGTTTATTACGAACAGTGGAAAATAAAATAAACAACTATTAAGAGCAACCCAGTAGAGCTCTATTAACTCTGCAGGAAATATTTGTCCTTTCTGACAAAATGATAGGTTTATACTAATGCTCAAGCCAGTCTGCTAATACTATCATTTTGTTTCCACAGCCCATTTCCTTGATAATTTTAGGGCCGAAGTTTTGCTGCTTGGATTTCATTTTCTGGCATATTCAACCCCATCCTTTGGAGTAGATGTGGGCAGCTCACAGGTTTGTAAATTTACAGAAGGGTTTAGGTGGGAAAGAAGATCTGGGGGTCTCTGTGCCCCTCCTCTCCCCCACACCCTCACAGCCAGGTCGGGTCTGATGGTGGATGGTCCCTAAGGATGGAGATGCCACCATGCCTCTGGGCCCTGATCCAGGGCTGCCCTGCTCTCCTGGGGCAGATTTATTTCCTCCTACCCCATCAGTGCTTGCCTTGTCTTTGCCCTGATCTCAGCTGGCCTCTTGAGCACGGGCTGTTCCCTTCTCTTCTAGATCGAACAGCTCTGGCTGGGCTGCCTTTCACCTCCTTTCTCTTGACTTTGGGGAGAGGAACTATGGGGTTGTCCTAGCACAAGGCAGACTGCAGTACAGAAAAGGAGAAACAATGAATGGCAGAGAGACCACCACTGAAATCTGCTTAGTAGTGTGAAGATCTGAACCGAAGATGCATTAAATCTTCCACTTGTATCTGGGCATGCTATATTTTCCCATTTGGACAGCTCTGTATATAGGCTGATTTTTCTAATATGTGAATCATCTAGGTACGCTCGTTAAAAATGAGGTCATTTAACTGAAATGCTAAATATGGCCCAGGATTCAATTTCTATTTTTACCACATCTGTGTTTAGGACAAATAACATTTTTCCCTCCCTTGATGGTGAGCAGAAGGCTGCTCAGGACATATTATATGGGAGTTTTTCTATCACTGAACAGCGTGAGCACTGATAGAAAATTCACCACCCTGGTTTTGTGTAAGCTCTCCACTACTACGCTCTGGTTTTTTCAATGCTTCAAGCCCAGGTTCCACTTTTGACTGTGAAAGAAACCAAATGGTATTCTAAAAAAACCAGAAGAGCACCTCAAACCACATACAGTTGTGTACCCTCAGACCTGCCTGCTTGACTGGACAGACCATATCTGGCAAATGGTGACCGAGAAGTCTGTGAAACCCGTGTTGGGAAAGGAAGTTGGGTGACTATTTTTATATGACTCCTTTCTTGCTCACTTGCTGAAAACACCATGTCCTCTTGATGCAGAAAAGCTGCCTTGCCATCAGAAATGGGTGTGCGTTGCTCACGTTGTATGGATGGGCTCTGCTCCCAAGGAGGGGTGGATATCAGCCAGGTCAACGTCAAACATGCTTGTTGGCTGGGTGGGACAAGTGCCTGTTGACTCTCGAGAAAGAACAATCAAGAGATCAATAAAGGCGACAGACGTCTAACCTAGCACACGAGATGAACAGGGAGAGAAGGGTACCATCAAATTCAACATTTCCATCCCAGACCCTCAGCACTTTACTGAGACCTTTGGGATCTCCCTAGATGACTGGCAGGACCAAGACTCTGCCATAGCAGCTACCAAGCAGGAATTAGCAAAATTACCCTCCAGGAGGAGATGGTCAACAGGGTCTTGATGTCACCAGATATAGACAGATTTTTGCATTCAACAGGAGGAGAGTCTTAAATTCAATGAAAACCAAACCCAGACAGCTTACCTGAACAATGGTATTGGAAGAATCACAGGCCAAATGTTGAAGAGGGGCTTGCATAAAACTTAGTGTATGGAACATGTACAACTTGCTCTCGCAGCTGAATATTCTGAAGTCAAACCAAGCTCTGTTACTCAGGTAAAAACTGAGCATCTCATCTACTTGCTTCTGTGTGTCAGAGTGCAGATGGACAATGGAGGGGGATGAGAGAACATGGACTTCTCTCCTGCCTATGTCTGCAGGGTTGCTTCTCTTTAACCAGGCTAATTCCCTCTGATCCTCTCAACAAGGATCTCTCGGATAAAGGTGATTAAGAGAAGATGCTAACTAAAGAAACTGCTTGAATAGGTAGAAAGACCGAAAGACCAAAGTGTTGGACATGTCTTCCCAGGTTCTAGAAGGGACACATGGACACCCAAGCTCGTAATGACAAACCTGATCTCTTGCTCAGGAACCATGATAAGCCCTCCTTCTTGGAAAGAAGAGCCACTAAAACTTTGGATCATGAAGCATTTCTTCTTATTTTCTTCTGCTCTGTGCGTATTTACCCCATATCTATATACCCTGTATATAGCTCCTGCTGCTGTGATCACAGGTGTCTGCAAATGTGCAGATGCAGATGAACAGCAAATCCAGCCCTGCTGCACGTAACAGGAATTTCCACCCCAGCAACAGCAACTTTATTAATTCGCCGAATCACATTGGCTCAGGATTAATTACTCAAACCATGACAGTGCGCACGGGCTCTACGAGCTTGTTAATGATTCATGTGCATTTTAGCCTCTGGGAAGAAAAAATCCACAGGAGGCAGGGACGGTGCCTTCAAATCAGAGGGGTAGTTTGACCAAAATGGCATAGCTTTTTTCTCTGCCTCCTCACATTAGCAATAGATCTTGCTCCTGCATAGGACTTTTCCATGGGGCTCACAGATAAGCTCCAAGATAAAAAGAAAAGTTTGGGTGTTTTTTTTTTTCTGGGCAGTTTTGTTTGTTGTCTTACGACATTGCTACTTGGAGTTGGAGGGAATTTTCTTCATAGGCAGGAAGCCCTGTGTAGGTCTGTGGTGTTCCCAGGTCAACACCCCATGGCTGTGGGTTGATGTGAGACCAGCAATACTCAGCCCATCCATCCTCTCTCTACTAAGGGCCAGGAAAAAAATGCCTAGCAAGAAGTAAAAGCATGGAGCTAGTATGTTCTGATACTATCCCAGGGTACTGTCCTGGCCTCCAGGTGTGCGGGACTGAGAGAATTCCTGAAACAGAGACTCTGTCTTTGCAATTAATAGCCCTTGATGGATTTTTCTGTCATGAATTTGTGTAATTGCTCTTTGAACTTGTGTGAGGTTTTAGCATGCACAACATCCTGTGGTTCAGTGTGTCCGTGCTTTAACTATGCACTGTGCAAAGATGTCCCTTCTTTGGAAACTGTCACCTAGTTTCATTTGCTTCTCCCAGCCCCTGTACTATCTTGGCTCATCAACATGTGAGCCAAGCAGCACAGGCATGGGTGCGCTTCCCTCTGTGACTCTCCTCCTGCCTACTCTCCTTTAAGAAATTAACCACAAGCACACACAAAAGACGCTCTGCTGGATCCAAGCTTAATTTTATGTGGCAGGGAAAGTCAACATATTTTTAAGACAATCGATCAGTTTTGCCAGCTTGGAGCTGGACGTCATTGTGGG
This sequence comes from Fregata magnificens, assembly GCA_013389945.1. Lineage (NCBI taxonomy): Eukaryota > Metazoa > Chordata > Aves > Suliformes > Fregatidae > Fregata > Fregata magnificens. The sequence continues at coordinate 137,622 of WAAD01019185.1, read as the reverse complement.
TGTGATTCTGCCAAGTGCTAAGAATGTGCATAGCTCTGAGTCTAAATTTTTTCCTTTCGTGGTCGTACTGTCTAAGTCAGCTTTTGCAACAGCAATCAGCTTCTGGAATGACCGTGTCCAGGATAGGATCACCAAAATATTTATAGATACTAGAGGAGGCAGTCTTTGAGCCATGAAGGCAATTGAATAGCAATGAAACATTTTATTAAGAACATGTCTGGGACCATACAGAGAGTCTTGGTAGGTCACTGCACTTACAGCCTCCATAACCATAGCCATAACATCAGTCAGAGTCCTCACATCCATGGTTTGCTGATGGCAGATGGAAAAGGTGCATGGCAGGTAGTTTGAAATCATTGGTAAGGATGATTGTGGCTTAATCCTCTTTTTGCAGACTAAACCTCACACCTTATTGGTGCCATCAGCTACAAGCAACCCCTGGACACTAGCTCCAATGCACTGTGTGGTAGTAATGTGCCAAGTGCAAAGCTGAGCTGCTGCAATACTCTGTCCCCTCTTCATCAGGTTGGGAGTAAGACCAGGCAAAGAGCAAGACCTACCTTAGAAGAAGGTTTGTCAACAAGCCTAAATGTCCATCCTCTTTGGAAAGGTGATTTTCTGGTGTAGTTAAAACAGTCAGCCTGGCTGAAGGTGGGGTTTTTTTTCTGTTTCACAGGTAGCCTTCATTAAATACATTGGTGTCCTCCATGTCCCTGGCTTCCTCTCCACCTGCATCCTCTGTCCTTTCATTATCTTGTAAGCTGTTGCATGGTTTTGCAGAAATCTTGTTTGAAGTCCTAATCCATTTGCACAATTCAGGAGGCTTTACCATGTTGCTGAAGGTGATTCATCCATCAAATGAGGTTTTGGGGGACGACCTGGGGACTCCTTCAAGGATCATGCCCTGTTGACCTGCATTTTTTCATTTCTCTTAGTTGTAGAGGAAAGAATGAACCATTACTGCTCAGTCTGTCTATAGTAGCTCCCAAGATTAATGTCTTGAAGTGGCAAGAAACTTCTGTGATGTTTTCTAACTGGCTGCATTATGTATGTAGCAGCTGCTCTGCGTTTTCTCCATATCCTGCATGGCTGATCTGACCTGCCTGTTAAATCTGATGTACCCAAGGCCCTTTACCAGAGTCTGAGAGCGCTATGCAAGGGTAACTGCATTTTGTGGGCTTAGGTTTTAGGGGGTTTAGGTTTTGTTTTTAATGATTCAGTTGTTTTTCCAATGGGTTTGCGAATGCTGTGCTGCCTAAGCAGTGTCACAGGTGGGTTGAGCTATGCCAGGAAGAACAGGAGATGTTGAATTTGGGGATTTCTTCTTCCTGTCCTCTGCCCAGGCTGGTGTGCCCACCTCATCCTGAGCTCTTGCCTAACTCCCACAGAAGTTTAAAAACAGGATTTTGAAAAGTGTTCTCACTAAGGAGAGGGCAAAGGACAATCCTCATGTGAGAACAACCCTCAGCCTCTGTGCACTTCTAATGCTGGAGCAGTTACCCTTACTGGACAGATGGGGAAAGTCAGGTAAAGAGTCAGGGTCTGACTTACCTGAAATCACTGAACAAGCCAGAGCACTGTCCTCAAACAAGCCAAGACTTATTTCAGCCAGCTCTGGTTATTTATATTGGTGTCTGACCCAAAGCAACATAGGCCAGTGGTAGAGATACCCCAGCTGTAGCCAGGAAAGCCAGTTTAATTGGATTAATAATAAACCTTCAAAGACAACTTGCATGGAAAGCAAAGTGTTGGTTAATTGGGTGAGTTTTTTACTGGTCTGAAGAATGCTAAATTGGCCATCTCTTCCTGGCTTGTCTTCTCTGGCAGGTCAATGTGGCTTGTAACTTGACTAACACCTCCAGCCTGGGTCTCGTCCACATGCAAGCCTCCTTGACTGAAGTGTGGTGGTGCTGAACTGTGATATGCTAAACGCTAGCCTCCAGCTAAGCTGTTTTAACATTACAAACCCACTGTCCCAGCCCAGGGTTCAACCACCTTACGCTGGTGTGAAGGCCTGTGTGGAAGGTCAAGTCCCAGTAGCTCCTCAGTTGCTTAGTAAATCTAGACCTAATCTTGCTAAAGGTCTCACGTGAGATGGGTAATATCAAACAGCCAATGTTTCAAAGCAGGACAGCTGAACTCCTGCTGTGGCCGATGCAGAGGAGCAGATATCTGCATCAGCTGATTCAGCTGAACTCCCTTACGAAGGGTGAATCACTGGCTGGCAGTGGCTGGGTCTCTCCCTTGCCTATGACACATGAGATGGCAATTGCAGCCTGGGCCTACAATGTCCCCCATTTCCACAGACGGACCTTTGCTGGTCTCCTGGGGCACAGGCTGAACTACCTGTGTTTTGCTGCCATGGGAGACAGCAGCAGCCTACAGGTCCCAGCCATGACTTATTTCTGGGTACTGCTTTGAGGAGATCTCTGCCCATGCTGGATTTTCCATCCTAGGGTACAGAGGGATAGCACAACCCAGGGCTTAAAGGGGAGGAAGGATACAATCAGAGAGGAATTGACCCCTGGACCAACAGCTTATAGGACTGAGTGGGTTCTCTATCTTGCAGAGCCTTTACCAGAGCCTGAACATCTCTAGACATGGCTAGCAGTCTCACTATCACACGCCAACGACTTCCTGCTCCACTAAGGGAACAGGAGGGGTCCTGAATGCTCTGAACAGAGGATGTCCTTCCTAAAGTACTGGTTATTTGCCAGCGATGGGTATTGTCTAGCAACGGTTGACATTTAGTATAAGGCTGAGCCATTGCCTGCCTGGGAAGCACAGAGCTGAGCTCCTGCCAGGTTGTGTTGGTTCTTTCAATTTTATTTTCTTTAATTAAGTGAGCAATAAGTCTCCAGTGTCTTTTTTTCTGGTGTCTGAATTAATTACCTGCATATGTGCAAAAAGTGTGTCCTGCCGGAGTTTGATGAGTGGCTGGATGCAATGGAGCATTGGTAGGAGCTCTGTCCCTTCACTCGTTCGGTTTTGAGTCAATGCCGTGGCAGGGACTGACTCTGCCTGTCCATGGCCCTAAGATGAATCAGCTGATTTTATTTTTCTTCATCACCTCCTCTTTCTTTTCTCTCCTTCCATCTTTCTTCTTAGCTTCACAGCTCCTCTGTGAGGAGCCATGTGTTGCTGTGTGGCTCCATGCTGCATAAGGAGCTGGCAGATGCAATCCTGGTTCATTTGCCCTGTTATGTTGTTATGAGTTTCTAGTGTCATCTAGCCTACAGAGAAGCACTCCCATCACCTTGATGAGACAATATTCCAGCGACTGGCATACCAACGATGTCTGTCATTACTCTTCAATTATTTTCCCTTGGGCAGGAACGGCTGTGGCAGCGAAGACTTCTGAAAGCTCAGTTTCCTCTCTGCGCACACATTTCTGTGCATATCTCACCTAGTCACACAGGCACACCAGAGCCTAGTCTTCTGCATACAGCCCTGGTGCTGGCATGTTCAAGAAAGCTGTGAAGGCATGCCTGCGGCCAACAACTCTGGTGGCTTAGACAACTTGTGCTGTGAGGTCTCGGTGCTTGCTGAAGGCCAGAATGAGGCAAAGTCAAAGGAAAATTAAACTTTGATATCATCCAGAGGAGCAGGCAGATGGAGCACATGGAAAAAGAGGGTATCACAACGCACTTCGGACTGCAGCCCAGAGCAGTGATAGAAAACAGGCTAAATACTATGGCACTGGGAAAAGAGTGCTCATTTCATATTTTAAGTGACTCTTGAATAACATTACCAACACATCAGTGCAAAGGAAACTAGAAGCCACATCCAAGGACTGGTGATATGTTTGTACCGTCTCGTGACAGCAGTGCAGAGCAGAGAGCTGCAGCACTGTGTAAACCCAGGTTCCCTCCAACTTTCGGTTCACCTCCATCTCTTTGCTCCAGTGCCTTGAAGTGGAATGTTTTGAAGGACGATTTGACTCACAGTGCTTTTCTGCATGCAAAAGCACATCCAGCTCCCTGGGTGAGAACAGACCCTTGTGTGTTGATGGTCAAGGTGTCAAGGTTACAAAGACATCTTGTGTGTCAAGACAAGATGGGGCAGGATGTCTCCGTCTGACTTCAAAATGCGGTTTACTGTGAAAGGGAAGTGGTGACATGGGACACTTCATCCTCTGAAGGGTGCAGTACACAAGGACACAGCATCGTGCAGGAGCATGAGTGCCATTTAGTTCCTCTCGATTCTCCCCTCTTCCCAGAACCTTTAAGTCAGTTGCACGTATCAATTAAATACAGCTCACACACCCTATGAGGCAACTAAGTACTATTGTACTTATTTTATTATGGATGGGGAAACAAACATGTAGAAAGGCCTAACGACACGTGGCTTCAAAGCCTCTGGCAGAACAGGGTTCATCCATCTCTGCTGCATCCCCTGGATCGTCCTCCTTCCCTGTTGCTCCTCTGGGTGAGATGGGCTCACTCGAGCACCTTCCCACTGCAAAACTGCCTGTCTCCAGAGAGTGCTTCTTACGCAGCCCTGGCTGAGCTAAGGGCGAGCCCCGCAGGATCTCAGTCGCCCACACACAGTCTGCTTTTCTTGGGCAGAAAAGCAGCACCCACCAGCCAAGCAGCCTGTGTTAAGGTCTGTGCCCGACTGTGAGGGGGCCTGGTGAGCACCGGTGTTATTGGTAGGGGCAGAATAATTGGTTGTACTGATTAATTCTGGGCCTAGTGGGGGTCACATATTAACGATAAACTGGAAATACCAACTAGGCTGCATTCATGCTTCATTGATGCAGCATGATTTAATTAACCCAGGCTTACATTTGAGCATTGCCCATTAGCATCTGGTATTAAAAACTCTCTGAACTGTCTGAGCTTAGCAGCTACCTTAAGGAAGTCATTTGACATCTATTCAGGAGATTTAATTGTGCCATTATGTGCCCATGTATGGTACTGAGTGCCGTTTAACTATTGCCCTTGCTAGCTGATTAATTACTAGGCCTGAGTGAGAAGTGTGGGACCTCACTACGTGGTTCTCCATGGCTGAAGCAGAGACAATACCCTGTCCAAGATGAATGCAAACCTGGCATGCAATGGATAAGTTGGGATCTGCAGGCAAAACCAGTTTGTTTTACTGGAGAGGCAGAAAGTATTAGGAACTGGCACGAGCCAGAGAGGAGCAGTGCATGAGGTAACCCAAGAAGCCTTCCAGCTCCAGGGCTTTTTGGAGAAAGAGGCCAGCACTTAAAATAGCTAATGCAAATTAATTTCAACACCAGCAGACTATCCCCAGGGAGGGGGAACATTTTAAATGACATATTCTGGACACCAGTGAGCCTAGACTGCCTGAATATCTCTTCCCCCTTTGCTTTTTAGTCCTGGGCTCCCAGGGCGAATGGGATGGGTTCATTCAGTGGCCACCGCTTGGACTGAAGATGCTGTGATGGAGAGCCCACTTGTGGAGTCAGGCAGAGACTCAGTGAGCACAGGCATGGCAGAGGGGCCCTCCAGCCTGCGAGCTGGGTGCTTTTGTGCCGAGGCTGTTATTTCTGCAGGCAGTCCTGCTCTCTGTGTTTCACCCTTAAGCAATGCACCTGTAGGAGTCTGTCAAGGCGGTGGCCTCAGCAGGTCTCCCAGCTTTACCAGCTGACACCCACCACAGGGCAGAACCAGCTCCGAAGCATCCCTGCCAAACGTGAGCGGGTCCTGCCCCAGGCACATGGAGGAGCCCAGGTGGCTGCATGAGCTGTGGGTGACGGGTGGGAGTGGGGTGCAGCGCCTCGGGGCTGGGGCCAGCCGTGGAGGTGCTGGATGGTGCTGACAGCCTCCTGCTTTGGGGATCTGACCCAGTACCTAATGAAGAAGCACAGGCTGGAGTTGGCACGTGTATGAGAGAGGGTTGAAATTTAGCAGGCTCCTGCAAAAGCAGGTACACACACATGTGCCTCTGCTGGGCTGGACACCTTCTCCGTATGTGCATTCAACTTGCCTCCTCAGATAACATTACTCCTCTTTTAATTTTGCTGGAAGGAAGCAGATAGCAATTTGGCAGGTCACAAGAGAGCCCAGCATCTCTTGGAGCCTTCAGCAGCCCGTTTCCGGCTGCGGTTTGATCAGGTTTCTATATTCATCACTGCGTTTCCTGTGGGGGCATTTCTGATAAGCTTTGCACTTCGCATCCTGTAGTCCTCCCCTCGCCTCTGGCGCTCACAGGATGTTCGCTGCACTATGAGCAACTTGGGGCTGCTAAACTGCTTGCCAAAAATGAGTAATTGCTGGGTGTTGTGGGCATTGTCCCAGGGATGGGGTGAGCAGAGTGAGCTGAGACACTGGCAGGGAGGGTGGGCTCCAGGGGCTGGGGGCTGGAGGCTGTGCCAAGGAAGTCCTGGGTATTTAACAGCGATGCCCTATGGACTATGCCCTTTGCTCAGTCCCTCTTGGGTGTCCCTTTGGCTTGTCTCTGTGGAGGCACCCCACTCCTGCTGCAATCGAGGACGTGCTGAGCTGAGGGTTTCAGCCTGGACTACTAATGTACAAAGGGAGAGGCAGAGAAGTGCAGGAAGCAGGGAAATAATGCAAAGAGAAGAATTATGACCACATTTTCAGATGAACCCTGTTCTCTCCTGGCAGGTCCATATATCAGTGAATACCACTGATTTCCTCTCATTGCAATTCCAGCAGTGATATTTAACAGCAGAGCTAAAAGTCGTCTCCAAAGGGAGATTTAGGGAATTGATGTGATTCCCAAATTGAAGACCAGAGAAAAGCATACTACTTGCTCACTTAATTGACTTTCAGTACAAATTTTTATTCCTCACCAGTGAAAAACGATCATCTTCCTTTGACACCTATTACATTTACATGGGATTTCCTTGACTTCTTTCTTTTTTAATCAAAGCCTGAATTTTGTTCTCTTGTGCCTGTGTAAATCCCAGACAGCTTCATTAATGCTCCCAGACTTGGCTGAGTGCAGTGGCTTGTATGTCAGTGACTCTAGGCACATCTGCACCCTCCTGCAAACACTTTGCTATGTAGTTTCAGGGTCTGAAATGAGGAGTGGGTTTTATCTTTGCGAGTCGCCTGGGAAGGAGTTTCCCAGATGGGGACCTCAGCAATGGGACACAGTGTTAGGCTGTAGCTGGGAAAGAAACCCAGTCAGCAGTTCCGGTGCCTTGCTCTGGAGCGAAAAGGAGCTTAATAGGATGGATGTGACCAGACTCTGCCACAGGCTGCTCTCAGGGGCAGAGGAAAGGGCATGAAAAGGACCTGGCACCTTTTGTTTTATGAGGCTACAAGTAGCTGCAGTTCATTGTAGGTACTATGGTTATGGGCTCATATAACAAAAATCATGTCAGAAGTTGTAGTTCCCATTAAAAAAGGAAGAAAAGCCTCATTAAACAGCTTCTCATTTGTCAGTGGAGATCATGGGAAGAGTCAAATAAACATCCCCCGATTTCCAAACAAATGCAGTCTCCCACTTTTCCAGGGTGTAACAAATAGCTGTCACACCACCCGAAATCTTGGCGCAGAGAGCCAGGGACTTAGCAAGTGCCAAATATTGTAAGCATTTGTGGAGGAGTGCACCTTGGCCAAGGGAGCCACCTCTTCGGATGGGAGCGAGGGCGCGGCCGACTCCAGCACGGCTGCGGCTCGGAGGGCTTAGCCACAGCCCTGCCTTGATCAGCACGTTTCCAGCCCAGGCCAACCCCTTGCACCGCAAACCTGCTCAAAATCTGGGAGACGGGGCCTGCATGACCCTCAGGCTAGCTCTGGGTGGGTCCCTGCTGGACAGCATGGCCCCGGTGTGTGGGGTGGTGGACACGACCAGGCACAGGCAGAGGCTGGGTGCCTCGCATGTGTGGGGCATGGGCACCTCACCATCCTGCCGGACCCTGCCAGTGCTCCGGGCTGGGTCCCACACACTGGGCAGGTGTGCCCAACCTCGCCTCCTGGCTTGCCCGCAGAGCATGGATTAGTGCACAGACACCAGTAATTAGGGCCATGTGCACTGAAAACATAAACAGGCCGTTTCATCAGCACCCGGCCCCCAGCCCTTGCTGTGGTCAGATGCCCGGGAAGCCGCTCACTGAGATGCGTGGCCTCCTTCTCCCACGTCTTACAGCCTGTGGGCAGGAACCGTGTTATTTGTTTGCTGGCTCAGTTGCTCACAGGGTTTGCCAGGTGCTGCAGAGAGCCGAAAGGAGGTGCCACTTTATGGCTGCCCTGCTGTAGGGGGCTTTGACCATCTTTGGGGTACACAAGGGGCAGTGCATGGGCATGGACCTTGTATAGCTGTCAGCAGCTGGCTAGGGGAGGTTTTTAAGGCTAACGCTAAATGTCCTCCATTCAGCACGAGTGGAGCTGGAGTTGGGTCTGGGATAACCTGGACATTGCCCTGGGTGGGACAGGTACTGAGGCAAAGTGGGCTTTCGTGGCCCTAAAGAGTCCTCGTACTTTTAGCAGCCAAATAAGTGCAACCTTTGCCTTCGCTGCCTCTCTTCAGTGAGTTTCTCCTGAGAGTTCTGCCATGCCCTGCAGCTATGCTTGGGTTTTTTTTGCTGCCCTGCACCTAAGCCACAAGGGCCATAGCCATTGGCTTGAGGTGTTGAGACACTTATCTGAATTTGGGATCCTAAGTGAGAGGCTGCAATAAAGCATGGTGAGACGCAAGCAAGCCAGGGGCTGGCAGCGGGTGACAGAGGCCAGGCAGGGGCTCTTTCAGGCAGCCACAGAGATACCGCACCAGGAGCCAGAGAGAGAGAGACAGGCACGCAATTATAGCTGGGGACAGAGGAACAAGCCCTGCCTTACTGGCCAGCAAAGGGAGGTGAAAGCAAGGCATGATCTAGTTGCAAGGCAAGTCCCCTGCAACATCCTTCAAGATGTGATGTCTGGGCAAATAAGAAGTACAATGAGTTGGACATGGAAAATAAGATTGGGATGGACATTCTACCCCTGGGAATTTCCCTTGGGCAGTGGAAAAAGAGTCATGACACCGCCGTGCACAAAGCAGAGCAAGCGCGTGTCTATTTATACTGCTGCCCAGGGCTCTTCCTGTGCCTGGGATGCCATTTCTGCTTTCTGCTGCTAATCTGTGTTTCTCAGCTAACCATTTCAACTGTGGTTCAAAACAGTGCTGCTCCTAGTTTTGGAAAAGGAGAGGTCCATGCTGGGCACAGCACTGAGGAGGCAAACAGGCACCTGGTGGGCACAGTCATCTGAGCACCTCTGAGACATGTTTTTCCTTCGGGCTGTGTGAGCATCCTGACTCGTGACAGTACCTTTCCACAGACAGGAGTGATGCAAATTAGGAGCAGCCTGCTGAAACCCATTAGCAGGCGAGCAGAAAGAGCTGTCCCATCTGCTGTTTATTCCTTTCAGCTTCCCCAGGGGGAAACCTAACCACGGGATAACGGCTTCACAGCCCCAGATCCCCAGGCTGCCGGGGGTCAAACCTCCCTGCAGCAGCTGCACAGAGCTCAGGCGAGGCCTCCAGGACCTTCCCACTGGAGCCTGGATGATGGTGGTCTGGGACGGTCATCATTTTGTGCCTTCAAGGGATGCCTAGGGGTGAAAAGCTTCCCTGCTTCCAGGTTATTTCACACAGGAGAAGCCCAAAGCATCGCAGCTCCACAGCTGTGTGTATGTGCGTCCTAGAAGCAAAAGCTCTGCAGTCAGCCCCGACAAGCCAAAAGTGGGTCAGGTGGAAATGCGGGAGACCAGTGACTCATCTTGTCATTGACTGGGCAATTTGGGAGGAGGAAAAAGCAGCCGCCTCTAGGAAAGGGAGCACATTTCCAACCCTTTCTTTCCGCTGCCCCTAATCCTAACATCTCTTCCGCAAAAAAAGTGATAATACTAGAGAGTCAGCCCTTAACACCAAAGAGCACTGTCCCTCAGAGGGAGCATCTAAGGGCCCAAATATGCCAGCAAGGCTGAATATCTGTTTCAGTTGAAGGGTCTGGGGGCCCCCCGCCCCACACTTGAGTGAGATGGGCATTACATTGGTCTGGGTGGGTGGGTGTCTGGGCTTAAGCACATGTATCCCTACACCATCACATGTTGGGGGGATTTGAGAAGCCATGCAGTAGGTATAATAGCTGCTCTGGCCCGGAGGTTGCAGGGCAAGGGAAGGGAGGAAGGGGTCACGCTGGCTGGCGCAGCTCCGGAGGGCATCTCTGCTGGTCCCAGGTTGCAAGCACACAGGGTGTCAAGGAGGGAGATGCCTGCCCTGACACCCTGACATTGCCTCTGCGCGTGGAAGGGGGGAGGGTGCAAAGCCAGGAGATTACAGCTGCTTGTTAACAATATTTGCTCATTACATTGAGCAAGCAGCGGTCATTCATGAGCCTTGCCAGCCTTCCCTGCTGGGACTTTGTGTCTCATGGCCAGTGGCCGCAGCAGCTACTCAACCTCCCTGCCAGCACCTGCAGTCACACCAGAAAACTTCCTGCTGAGCGATGGACAATGCACAATGGCATAGCTTTTGGGGAAAAAAAGGGACAAAGAGGACATTTTGCCTGCCAGGGGTTTCAAACTAAGGAAGGGATGCTGTGGGAAGGCAGGTCTGCAGCCAGCATTTCTGGGCAGCGAGGAGCTGTCTGTGCTGCTGTGATGGTTAGCTGAGGATGAAGGGGGTGTGTTGCAGACGGGGCTGACCCTTGGCTGTCTGATGGCAGGTTAAAAGCTGAGTCTGACATGCTTTGAGCAGATGCCGTGGTGAAGCAGGCCCCCTCTGCTCCCTCCCCTCCGGCCCCGGGGCCCCCTTCACTGGGGACAGCCTTCAGAGAAGGGGATGTGGCTACCACCCACTTCTTCCTTTCCAAGTGGGTAGGAAGCAACACTAATGCAAGACAAGTTTATCCTGTGTCAGGGAAAAGGAAATGGGCTGATACAAAACCAATCCATGCCAGCTAAGTGTGCCTTTGCTCCCTGTGCAACAGGCACTGGCAGTGCTTAGGCATGTGTGTGCCCCAAAATACTCAGCATTGAATTGGTAAGACTGTGGCAAAAAATCATGTGTACAATTAAAGCCACTGGTTCATCCCTATCCCTTTCCCCATGAGACCCAGACACCACGGGCACATGCACATCAGTGCTTGCTGTATGCCCTGGTTGCACTTTCCTAGGGAGGAAGGATGCTCTGCCCTCATGGTTTTGGTGTTTCCAGGCCCTTTACAGTCCCTAGTGCTTTAGCATAGCTATTTTTTTCCAACAGGCTCCATCAAGGAAGTTCAGAAAAAAAGAAAGTGTGGTATAAGAAATGGACTCTTTCCCCGTCGCCCTTTCCTGATGGACAGGACAGGGTAGGATGAGATGGGACATCTCAGTGATGCAGGGTGGGTTTCCTCAGCTGTCCAGCAGCAAAGCTGACAGGGACATGTGTAACACAGGGAGGGAAGGGTGAAAATTATCACAACAGATTTGATGAGAATTAGAAAGCTCAGCTTTGTCCTGAGACCTTTGCAGTTTTTCCCAAGCACACAGAAAGAGCGAGGCCAGCACTCATGTAAGGAAGCAAAAGCACATCCCTGCCAATTTGCTCTCCAAATACAGGGAGGGAAAGTCAGGCAGGTTTTCCCTTGGCGCAGGAGGTCTGCAAGAGAGATGTCATTGTGGCCTTCAAAATTTTTCTGCAAAGCAGTTGTGTGGCCACATTTACAGAAATTTTCCTTGCAGATGAAGTGAGCTTTTACAAGGCCAAACAAATGCAATGGACAGCTCTGAAAAACCCTTCTGTTGGAAATTTTCCTTTCCTCTTCTGTCTTACACCACACGGTTAAGGCCCGGAGGAGTTTTGCGTGGAACTGAAACCAGCGCGTAGTGCAAGGGGGGTGCAGAGACCGCCACGGGTTGCAATTGAACCTCTGGCTTTGACCTGGGTGGGAGATCCCAGGTGCTAATCCTGATTAACGAGGTTCCCTGAATGTGGGAAGAGGTCATTGGTCTTGCTTCTTCAGCAACGTTCTCGCTGCTTGAATGTTGAGGTCCTTGCTTCTGGGTAAATTGTCTTAGTTTCCCTTCTTCAAACAAAGCCTCCTGGTGGCATCACTGATGCTGGCAGATGGGCCCATCCCTTCCCCCCGAAAATTCCTGGGAGCCCCTATTTCTATCGGGATAGTCTCAAGGCTACTTCTGTTAAAAAGTGTCTGGTCATCTTTTTAGGGCAACATTTGAAATTACAGTTCAGATTAACTTCTCTGTGCAGTGCATTCAGAGCTGGGTCAGGTCCACCAGCCGGGTATTCCTCTATTCAGGAGAGCCCCAAGGATGCTGAGAAGTTGTAGGATGCTCCAAAGGCAGCGGCTGGGGCTGGCTTTCCCAGAAGGGGTGCCTGCTCCCTTCTCTGCATGAGGAAGCCTAGCAAATATTGGGAAGGAGGTGGCCATCCCCAGGGGACCCCTGTGATTACAGACAACCCCTCTCCCCTTGCAGCAAGGTGTGTGGGATCAGCACCAGGCAGATGGGGTTCAGGCTTGTGCTACCAGCAAGAGCAGTGCCTCCCAAAAAGGCTCCCAGAAGTGGCACAGAAGGGCTGGAGCAGGCAGCTGTGAGGCCCCCGGTCACCCGCTGGCCACACATTGCTGGATAACATGCTCTGGGGACTTGGTCTTGCACACCTTCCTCAGGGGACAGCCAGTGGAGGCCTGGTAGTTCCCCATTTTTTTTCTTTTGCTTCCTCTTTTGCGCACTTTGTCACCATTGCTCTGCCCTTTGGAGAGCCTGCGGGGCCGCACTGTCTGTGCCCCTTCCGCCTCCTCGCTGCATTTTCCTGTGTCAGTCTTTCCTCACACCCAGCACCGTTACTCACCCACACTCTCCCTCAGCCACTGAGTAATGGTCACACCAAGGATGAGAAAGAGAGAGAGGAAAATCCTTCATTTTTCAAAAGAAAACGAAAAACAAAAACCCAGGGAAAGTCCATCCAGAGAGAACAGCCCTACCGTAGCTTCTCCCTGCTAAAATGCAGGGGCGAAAACAGATGTCGCTGGGGACTTCCCCTGCCCCGGGACCTTGCTGCCTTGCAGCAGAAGAGGGATGTTGTTGGTGTGAGGTTGGGAGAGCCTGGTGCCATGGTGTCCACGCGTCCCGTGCCTCCGATCGGGGCAGCAGGTGGCTTTCGTCTGGCATGGCGGAAATTGCTTTTCTTAGCAAGTTTGGCAGTATGCTGGCTCCAAAGGAGGCAGACTATTCATGCTGGCCTCTGCTAGCTGCCAGCTGTCATGGCAAAACAGATGGCCTTGTCACTGGAGCTGTGTATTGGGGACTTACAGCAGTGATGCTGAAAACAGGAGAGAACAACCCCCAGACCTGACATACCTATTTGTGTGCGTACGTGACGTGTCCCACCCATAGGTTTTTGCCTCCTATGCAAAGCTTTCTAGAGACTATCTATTCATCCCTCCTCTTTGCCTTCAGAGCTTATCGTTTGACCACTTCTCCCTTTATTATCAGCCACTGGCGAGCATGTGCTGGCAGCACAGAGCAGCACAAATGCACACAGGCTCCCACATCATGACAAGCTCCGCAAAAACACAACTTCCTCTCTGCTAATCGTGTTACACTCCATGAGCTCACTGAGCTGGAGCTCAGAGCTCAGAATGATAGGGCTTGAATGATCAGCAACCTGGGGAGCCCTCACCTCATAGAAAGACTTTCATAAATCGTTTCCACCCCCTGAGAGGAGCATGGTGCTATATGGTGTCATTCTCAGAAGATGATGTCCTGATAAAATTATTTAGTGAGTCTTGACGGTGAAGAGCGGTCTACAAATGCTGAGTAGAAAGCTGCCTATGCAGCCTTTGTGTGACAAAGCAAATGAGCTGCACTTTGCTCTTATTAGTTAATTCAGGGCAACACTGTTAGATCCCCAAATAAAGCAGCAAGAAAGATGTCATTTCTTCTGCTCCCATAGCTGGAGGGAGATGGGTTTGAAATGACTGTCTCTTCCAGGACAGAAACGGGGAGGAGCGGTGAAACAAGGAGGTGACAGGTTCAAAGCAAGCCCAAGGAAGTGGCTCTGGCATAATGAAGCAGTGGGACTCCTCGCTGCAGGATGCTGTGGATGCTGAACATTTGCATGAGTTCAAAAAGCGCCCAGGCCTATTCATGGAGGAAAAATCTATTAGGGGTTATTAGGGACACAGATCCCAGCACTGGCTCAGGAAGTCCCCCAGGCACATTGCACGAGATGGGACGAGTCGCCTGGGAAGCACTGGCTCACTCGCCCTGGTTCATGCTGTTTCCGAGGTGCCCGAAGCAGGTTAGCTGCACTTACAGCCAGGTCATTGATCTGGCTGTTTACATCTCTATATTAGGGCTGGAGTGCAAACATCCTTTGAGTGCTCTCAGTGTTGTTGGACTGGCTGGGACATCTACTAAATGCATCTATTTAGCACATAGTTTTACTGTTTCTGCTGTTCCTGCTGTTCTACTGCTTACTGTCTCTACTGTTTTTTTTCCTGATTTCTGCTGAGCCAGCGCTGCTGGTGCTCAACACCAGTCCTGGGGTTAAGCCCTCCGGTTTGGGGCGGCTGCTCAGAGAGTCACCAGGTCAGTGATGGGCTCTGGCTGGCCTGGACACCAAGGAGTCTGTCGGAGTGTTTCCTATTCTGCTAGGGGTTTTCTTTTCCCTTTAGTGAACTCATTGGGCAAAGCAGAGTGCAGAAAAAGTGAGCTCCTGGGAGAGATTTTCAAGGGCATAAACTCTTGCCAGCCAGGCTGTGGCATGTGCCTGCCTGTCTGCATGCCAACTGCTGCAAAAGTTGATTTCAACTGTGAGAGCATCTGTTTGGCAGTGGTCTGAAAGCCTGAGGTCTCTGCTTCTTCCCTCTGTCCCTGCTAGGAGCTACCAAGGGCTTTGTCATGACTGCAAAGGCAGCAGGGTCAGGGCTTTCTCAGATCAGGTCTCTTTTTTGTGAGAGAGACCTCACACTGGCACAGGAAATCACTGAGAAGCAAATTGCAGGAGGCTGGAGGAATTGTCCAGCCTGGCTTCATGTTCCTGCGGAGGCCCAGACCATTGCCGGCAAAGGTCTCCCATCCGCCTCCCCCTCCGAAAGAAGGCCCAGCTTCAAAGCTCAGTGGGGACGCTTGGGGCAAAGTCCATGAAGCCCTTCACGGATACAACTATCTGACACATCCTGGGTGTGAGTCAATGCCTGATGGACCAAGACAGGAGGTGAATCACTCACAAGGCTCTGCTGGGGGTGTCTAGGAAAGCATCACGGCAGCTGCGGTCGCTTCTGACTGCCTGGGCCATCCACACTTGACCCTATGGCTGCTTCATCTCTGGCGGGGGACAGCAGGGCATGACAAGCCAGGGCCACGCGTCCCCGCCAGATTTGTGTGATCAGGCTGCAGCGGGAGCTGAGATCATCTGTGGAGCAGGGAAGGAAGATTAGCCGGAGGCACAAAGGAGCCCCACAGGGATTTCAGACTTTCTCCTCTTGCCATGGCCTCCTGCAGACGTCTGCGACGCTCAGGTCTCCAGGGTCCGTGGCTGCTGGCACAGGGGCCATGAGAGGGACCATGGGAGAAGCAGCAATGTGCAATTGCCGTGCTGAGACAGTGCTCAAGGCAGAGCCCGGACTGTGAGGCGATGAAGAAGGAAAAAGCCTGGCTTTAAACTTGAACCTGATTTGGGGTTTTGTCTTGTCGCAATCACAATGACCGCTTCGCTGTGACTCAGGAGTCATTTCTGGGTTTGAATCTTCCTTTGGTTTTTTTATATACAGTTGCCATTATCTTGACCCCAGGCATCAGGCCATGCAACCCAAGTTAGACCTACACAGCTAAGGCTGCATTAACCTAAGTGTGGCCATTTTGGTTCAAACCACTCTGCTCAGCAACTTTACACGCAGCGGCACCAATATTAGGGACAAATATATGGAAACAGGGCCACTGTATGCCGTAAGGACTCCAGCCACACTTCTAGCCTTCAACATTTCCGGCTCAGCAATCTCCCTGTGTTTAGTAACCCCTGATGAGTTTTGCTTCCAAGAATTTATCCTTTTGGTTTTGAATCCCTGTAAACTCTGAGCACGCACAGGGTCCTGCAGCGAGGTGTTTCCCTGGTCAACGCTACGTGTGAGCCGGTGCTCCTTATGTTGGTTTGACCTTGCTAGCCGACACTTTTGGTTCCCGTGCCCTGACACCTTAGTGAACACTCAGCATCTCCATGCCTCATAACAGGGCACAGTCCTGTTGAAAGAGCCTCTGAGGACCCCAGCTCCCGCCTGGCCCGTGGCTTGAGGGACAAGAGCCCAGGAAAGGCAGCAGGTTTCCATTCCCCTGGTGCCCGCCATTTGGGCCTTGGGATCAGGAATGGGTGCAAGGCAGCTGCCTGAAGCCAACTGCACCCGCTGTGCCTGTGTAAAACGAAGCACCAGACACAAGTCACCCCTCCCTCGGTATAATTCGGAGTGGAGTCCCAGTTACTGCTGACACAGAACAACACGCATTTCCACTGCTGTTTCAAAACTCGAATTCATAGAAATTAGTGGGAGATTTGTCATTCATAGCCTGATTGTATGAGTCTGACACTATGTATAAATAGGTTATAGTCACACTTACATAACACTGTCTTATGATCTTAAGCCCAAGGGAGAAATGTCTCTTCCCCAGCCCTTTCTTCCTAGCAAAAAACGTCATTCAAAGCCCAGTTTCAATCCTATCACCGAGGCCGGATGCTTAGCTAAACACTGGGAAATTCAAGTAAGGCATTTATCTTTCAACTTGCAAACAGTGATGTCCCCAAAGAAGGCAGCTGCTAGGATCTGCATGCCTGTGATTAAATACTGCACCAGGGCTAAAGAGCTTTCAGGAGTGATCTCTGGCTTCACAGCCATGTGGGATCCAATGTGTCTTAAAGGCAAAATGTCACAGGTTATGTTAAAGGTTAAAATGCTGCATCCCTTACTGGCTTCAATCTAGTTTCCAAAGCTGATCCCTTACACCGAGTCTGTCTTATAGCAAACTGAGAGGAGGGGAATCAACTTGCTTCCACAGATTCACTTCTCTGGCTCTGCTGCATCCCCAAATCCTGCAGCCAAAGATATCAGTCTAACCCCCACAGCACTTGAAATTTTGGGATTAAAGGATGCATATCCTTGTTTTATCCACCTCACTTATACATCTGCTTTATAATCCGTGGTTGTAACACCATGATCACAGACCACGTGTGTCCCGACACCTAGAATGGGGAAAGCTTCAGGGGCTTTTGGAGAAGGCAGGAGACCGAAGGGGATGGGCACAGGGTACTGATGGGGTCTGACAGCCGGCACAGCACCACAGCTGTATCAAAAATGACAAAATGTCAAGGACAGCTCATGCAGATTCTTGTGTCAGGAAGCAGCTTACCAGTGTGGTTTGCCCTTGTCCACCAAGGCAGTGACCCTGCATCCAACCGGCCACCACTCAAATTGAACCACGTGCTGGAAGATGCTCTGCCCAGGGGACAGCCAGACTGGCTCTGCACCTGCTGGGCCCCGTATCAGGGCTGGTCTCTGGGCCCTGGTGACATTGAGGAGCAAGTCTGCCACGTCTGTGGGACCAACGGGCTCCTAAGTCCTTCCGAGCTGGAGTCATGTATCATATCCGCAGGCCCTTACCCACCATCCAGTCCTCAGGAATGCTGCCCACAGCTAACCTCCAAACCCTGCAGTTTGTTTCCCCCCACACACCTCCCCCCAAAACCGACTGGGTCAAAAAGAAACAGCATGGAGATTTTTGGGAGGGAGCCTCTCTGCTTCCACCAGCGGCACTTAGGCCTGCTGCAGATCCTCCCCCCACACCCCCCCTCAACACCAGCCCTAACTAACCACCTGAGCTAACCATCCAGCAGAAGCCATATATCTTCTTAAAATCCTGCTCCTGTTCACTGACCGTCCTGGACCAGACCTCACATTTCTCACCCAATGTGGTTGGAGCTGCATTGACTTTTACAGGCAGAGATGAGGCAGTGGCAAAAGGCGGGGGGGGGGGGGGGGGGGGGGGGGGGGGGGGCAGAGAGAGAGGGAGGAAACCAAACCTACAGCAGAAAATAGCTTGGGCCACTTTGCATCCTGCTAATTTGAGTGGGTCCTCCCCTGATCACATTTGCATGGGCACAAACCGGCTGCAGCTATTGGGGTACGTGGAGTGCCCCATCGCTGGTCTGAAGAAGGGCTGCTTTGCTTTCAGGAATAAAGGCTGCTTTTTCCATCTCCTAATCGAGATCAGATCAGGGGCCCAGTGATTAGACTCTTATCTAGTGATTTATAGCTGATTTCCCCATGACTATAAACCCTCACTCTATCTGCTATTGCATGGCAAAAGCAACAGATAATTTGTCCTTCTTGAGATAAAATCTGTAGGGCAGTTCACTGGAGCAGGGATTATAAATGGAGGCTTCAGCAGAGAGTGGAGAAAGCAGACTTGGCAAAGCTCCGGGCATTTTTCATGTGCTGTCAGAGGCTTTTGGGCTGGCGTGCGGGGCTTTGGGGTTTGAGGCAACAAAGATCGTGGCAGGGTTCAAGCAT
Source organism: Fregata magnificens (assembly GCA_013389945.1). Taxonomy (NCBI): domain Eukaryota; kingdom Metazoa; phylum Chordata; class Aves; order Suliformes; family Fregatidae; genus Fregata; species Fregata magnificens. The sequence continues at coordinate 119,135 of WAAD01019185.1, read as the reverse complement.
GTGCTGCAGCTACTTGCAGCCTGGTGTGAAGGAGCAGGGATGAGAAAGCAGGCATGCTTCAGCCCAGCCTGGGTCAACTCCCCTTCCCTGGCTCCATCGTCCCCCTGCACCAAGCACAGCGCTGCTGAAAAGCCCTGAGAGATCCTCTGACGAAAACAAGCTGTGAATGAGCTGCTCTGTTGACAGCTCACCATGAGCTGCATTTTATCCTGATGCCTTGGAGGACAGGGCGATGATTTGGGACACGCTTGCTGAAATCTGCTGTTGTGGCCCTGGGTTTAAAAAAAAAAAAGCATGTCTGGGGCAATGTGAAGCATAGCCATGAGAAGCCAGCGCAGGAGGGATGCAGGTGGGTCTGAATAGCTACCTGCACTCCAGTACTCCCTTCACGCCCAGGGTGTCCCACGTTCGGCAAGGTGCTGCCCTGGAGCTCAGGTTGCTCACATGCTTTTGCAGCTGAGGGGTTGGAAAGCGCTGGAAATGAACATTTTCCCCTCCTCCACCTTCTCAGCCAACCTTGCATAATTTTCCCTTTAGCCTCCCTAGACGGGTTCGTTACAATTCCCCTCCATTAATATGCAAATATGCCCTAGAGGAAAAGAGAGCCTGAATTTATTAACATGAATCTGTTAACTCTTTCACTGCTGTACTGGCCTTTGCAGGCGGGAGGATGCTTTCCCCAGCCTGGAGGGCTGCGAGAAAGAGTGATGCCGTGAAAGGAGCACTGCGAGGTGCTGCGTGAGGACAAAAGGGAGCAATGACCCCACGGCACTCCAAGAAGGCTGGGTTTTGTGGGTAAGCGCAGACTTGCAAGTTGTTAAGACCTTGATTCTGTCTTTCATTTCTGCCAAAGGCTTCCTGCACATGCCGGGGCAAATCACTCAACCTTTCAGCTAACCGCTGGGAGCTGCTGGGGAAAGGTGGCAGCATCCTTACGCTGCAACCTCTGCCACGTGCTGAGACTAGCGGGGATACAGCTCTGGGCTTCATCCATCCGCAGCCGTACAGCTGGCTGTCCAGGAGGATGGAGGGAATCAAGCTCTTGGGAAGACTCCAGCATAACAAAAGCCTGGCCTGCCTTCTAGCCCAGGTGGCACAGAGGCAGGCACATCTGCTGGGTAGCTGAGACCTGCGGCGTGACGCAGCACGCCAGGACTCCACATGTGCGTGCTGGGGCCAGGAGCTGGTGGGAGCAGAGCCAGGAAAGCCTGGAGGAGCCCAGAGGGCTCGCTGAGCTCAGCAGCTTATCAGCTGCCCACAGCAGCCATCGCCAACCCAGGGGGACTCATGCTTCAGCATTTCCTGGGCGGGAAAAGCCTTTCGATAGCCAAACAAATTGGTATCTATTGGCTGGCAAATTTACAGCCTGGCTCTAATTTGGTTTTCGCTGCGCAGTGAGATAGGTGTAGACGTGGCACTCCAGGGCCTAGTGTAGGAGGCATGGTGGTGTTAGTTGATGGTTGGACTTGATGATCTTAGAGGTCTTTTCCAACCTTAATGGTTCTATGATTCTATGATTCTATGAGATGAGGTGTAAATTTCTTTTCCTTAATTCAAGGTACGTATTGACATTTAATCATCCAAATATGCACCTCCTTTGACAATGCATTTCCCTCCAGCCTCCTTCAACAATTGCCTCTTCTGGCCAGGGCCCTATAAAAGATGATTCTTTGACTCTGTCGCGAAGGAAATGAATGTCTCTCGTTCACTCTCTCTTTTCTTTTGGTTGTTTCTTTTCCAGCAGGATATATTTCAGTTTGTGCCATACAGATGCCGTTTGACAGGAATATTTGCTTTCACGCTTCTCCAGGCTTGCAAAGTCAGGACATGAAGCCGTATGGCCTTCTCCCATCCCCATCCCTTCCCCCTCTCCCAGTCCCTTCCGCGCCCCCTGCCCCTCCAGCACAGGTAATTGTGTTGCTTTGTTTTTGCCTTGTGGCTTCTGCCTTGCAAGCGTTTCTGGTGGCTCTTGGTTGTCCCATCGTAACACCTCCACAGACAAAGTTCACTAGGTTTCCTTTTGAGCTAACTGCAGTGAGGGAGATCCCTCTTTTCCTCCAGTGGTGGATCCTGGCTGGGCGGCATCGGCTTGGTCCGGTTCGGGCACTCTTACCTTCAGGTTCGGTTTCTTCACTGCCAGCTGTCTGTGAGCCACCATCCCCACCACAGCACCAGCTCCAGACGTGACCGGCCAGGAGCACAGCCGTGAGAATGGCTGGTGTGGGTACGCAATGGCATTTCCAGCAGCCTGTGTGGGTGCAGTTTATTTTCCAGGAAGAAGGAGCCAAGAACCTGCCACCGCCACGCAGACAGCAGGAAGGGATGCACAATGGGGAGAGGAGGGTTCAGGCGCATGGAAACACTTGGAAATCTCCATCAGATGCACATGCATCCATCCATGCTCCATCCTGAAATAATATCCTCCATCAATGCTCATGCAAACATCCGGGGACAGCAACCCAAGTCCCCCCTCCTCTACCCATGCCAATGTTGCCTTCCTCTCCCACCTCAGACCAGTTTGGCCCAGTCACACATTGGACCAGAAAGGGAAAAATTAGGATGTCAGGGTCTGCCTCCAAGAACATATGCTCTGTGCCCTTGGTCATCCAGTTCTAGTGTAAAAGCTGGAGTGAATAGTGCAGAAGGCATTGAAGACAGCAGGCTAGCTCATCACGTGGTAGTGGCCAACATCTCCTCCCCAAGGAGGAGCAAAGAAAACAGCATATTTTGGCATCAGCTCTTGAGTAAAACTTCCTAAGACATTTTTGATCGTCCAGCTTGAGTTCAAGTCATGTTGCTACGACAGCATAATTTTTAATTAGTTTGAAATCAGATTCTCGGTTTGAGTTTTTTGGTCTCTGCCAGCATTCTCTAAAGGAAGAAAGCATGTCCCTGGCACGTCGCTGGCCAGCCAGGGTCTGCTTTACTTCAGCAGAAATAGGTTTCTTCTTTCCTTGTGTCTGACGCAGGTTGGAACGGGAGAAAATTAGCCTTCCACCCCTATTGTATTAGGCAACAGGCTCAAATACATTCATGGAGTGGGGTGTATTACACCAGTGGCAGCTATGTTTACCCCGTAGCTAATCTGATTCGGCTTGGCTGGCCAAGGGTTGGCACAGCACACAAAAGCCAGGGGTACAAAGATCAGGCTGACGCAGATGGAGGGGAGAGTCCGGCAGCGGTCAGAGAGCAGAGTGTAAGGGAGAGGCAGCAGCAGGATGCAGGAGCGTCACCAGCTGTAGGCCTTGAACGTGCGTGGTAGGCTGGATTCCTCCCAGGCAGGCATGCACAGCAAAGTGTTACCCTGCCTTGCCCAAATAAGCAGCTACTGAGCATGCAGGGGAGGGGAAGTCAAGCTGCCTGTCCAAATGCCGCCCTCTGTGGAAAGCAGTGGCTGGGGCAGATGGGCTTGGATAAACATTGGGCCCTTAACCTTACGCCACGTCCAGGTCCACATCGGGGTAGCTGAGTGTCTTCAGGTCTCTGAAGCAGACTCACCTGGGTCCGGTCAGGGTCTGTTTGCAGGAAATGCCCTGAGCACAGCTGCTGGTGTTGGGGTTTGCGGCATTGCTTTAGTTTGAAAGCAGCCCTAAAAGGGACTTCTGGATGAAATGACCGCTTGGTGCTTAGGTGGTGGTTAGAGGGAGACCCTCTTGGGGTCACTTCAGGGCCGCGAATTTGCTCCTTTGGCTTTTAGCCGAAAATAGTGTTCCTCCACATGAGGAATCAAATCGGAGAGAGCCTTCCATGGGGCTGCTTCCCAGACAGGGCGCTGTGGTGTTTTTAAGGCCCTGCAGCTAACGAGCTGTCATTTTCTGACAGGGAAAACGCGGCGGTGGCAGACAGGTAGTCAGAGGGGCCCTGCAGAGCT
>WAAD01019185.1:75598-113992 GCA_013389945.1 Fregata magnificens | reverse complement strand
GTCTGAGCCGCCCCAGGCCGAGCGAGCGGTGGGGCGGGCCCCGTGCCTCTGCCTGGGACCGGCCGTGGGCTGGGCTGGCACGCAGACCCCGGGGCGCGAGGTGCAAACCCGATGGCACAAGCCACTCCAGATGGAAGCAGGTGGGGCAATCTCCCCCTCTTTGTCTGAGTGCATCCCCAGCCCCACAGTGCAGAGGAGGTACTTGTGCAGGACCAAACACCTGGTGTCACACCGGCGTCCCTTTGCAGCGGGCAGAACCCCCAGGATGCCGCTGTGTTCCTTTTGCGACTAGAGCAGCGATGGGGGCTTTCCCCCTGCCGTGGTCTCGGCCTCAGCATGTGTTAAATGAGATGCTGTGAGCAGCTGGAGCTGCTGGTCCTGAGAATTGCTGTGAGGTGATTTAGGGGAGGGGGGATGCTCAGCTGGGGTTCCTGGATGAGCTCTGTGGGTTTTTTTTTTCTTTTTGGTTTACAGCCTGAGAGTTAATTTATTCCTTGGTTTACTTACAGCAGGGGTGAGGATGCGTATGCAGAGTAGCAAATCCATTAAGAGGCTTGATAGATGGAGGAGCTAGCTCTTCTGTTGTACTAGATACAGTAAAAACAGCAGGAGCTGTTCCAAGGATGCGATACGATGCGCTGCTGTGGGAGTGCCTGCACAGCGAGGGCTCGCTCGGGAATATGCTTTCGGGTCCTTCGCCACGAGCCGTCGTGGTGCTGGGAGCCACGCATGCGGCAGGAAAAGCTGCTGTGCTTCAAGGGTGGCCTTTGTCAGCTGAGGGCTTCTCGTGCCCCCGTGGTTCTCATGGGAGGTTGTTCGTGGTTTCCAATCTTTTCTCGTTAAGGAACGGGCTCGTAGAGACTCAGTCTTGGCACTAGAGACCTCTTCCTCGCTTACCACAGAGCTACTAAAATCACTGAGCTCGCTCTGATTTCACAAGAGCCGTGCTAACCCAGCACTGTGCCTGTCCAAATGCACATTTGTCAGGTGCAGGTCACGATGAAGACCCAGATCTGTTTTGCGCAGATCAGACTGCTGCCAGGTTCCCTGTGAAACGGCCCGGCTGGGTGTAGCTTGGCGATGGGCACCCGCACAGCATGGTTCCTGTGCTGGGCAGGGCCTGCATGCGCAGCCAGGATCTGCACGCCACTGGATGGAGCTGCTGGATGTGGCGCTTGGCTGAACAGGCATTAGATCTGATGAGATACACTGAAGAGAAACGTCTTTGGCTGTTTGAAAGGCGTTGCTTTGCCTTTCTGAGGAGGAAGCCCGTTTCCACATATCACCCTGGGCAGCTTCTCCCTCTCGGGATGGTGTGATGGCCACCGGCGTGGGATGTGGTAGATCCTGGGATTTTAGGATCAGGCCTCCTAAAGATGTCTAACAGGGGCACTTGATTTTGGGTGCTCCTCCAAATCAAACCAGCAGGCCCTGGAAACGCAGCCTCTGTGAACTGTCCTGCTCACGTAGGAGGGACAATGCAAATTCAGTGATGCATATGTGTGTTTCTGCTTTAAGGTACTAGAGCCCTTCCTTGTGTAGGGGGAGGAAACCATAAAGGACACTGGGATGCTGGCAGTATTGCTCTCTAGCTGCCTAGGGATTCCTGGGCTGCTTTGCTGGAGGCACTTGGATCCACTGGTCTTTTGAAGATCCAGCCTTGTTCAGGGCAGTCTCAGAGCTAAGGCTGGATAAGGAATATATGTCCTGCTCTGGCAAGCCCAAATCTGCAGGTGTAGGTCCTGCAGTTGGGGTGAGTCTTCAGGAACTGTCCTGGGAGTCAGGGCTTCGTCTAGCTAGATTCCTGTGGTGATAGTAAAATAGCTGATTTCTGTTGGTTTTAGGGCTCAAGGTCAGACTCTACAAGGATGTCAGGGTTGTTGGTTTGATTTGAGTGAGAGAAGGAAATTCACCAGAAGTGTTCATTTGCAGCCAACACTGCAGTTTCCTTGTCCTGGGAGGTCGATGGGGTTTGCTCTTGTTTTGCCTGCCATTAGGAAGATCTGAGGTCACCTTTGCTTATTCCCCCTAGCAGCAGGTGAAAGGAGCAAACTGCTCTTTCACAGGACACTGAGTTCCATGTTCAGGTCTCACCCATGTCCTTGAGAGGCAGTGGACATCTCTCTCTCTCGAGAGCGGCTTTGCTGTGGGAGCTCTGTGCTGGAGGGTCAGGCTGGGAAAGTGGGAGACCTCCCTGTGCTTTGTGGTGGGATGATGTGTCTGGGAAAGCTGGGAACTGAACAGTCTTTGGCCTGGGAGCAGCTTTTCCCATTAAAGTCAGAGGATGCTGGCAACAAATCCTCTCTCCATCATCTTAGAGAACAACCTTGGCCTCGGTCTGGGGTTTTGGCTGATGGTGTGTAGGGGGCTAAACCCTGGACCAGAGAATTCGGGCAGCCAAGAGCATTACAGAGCTCTCTTGCTCTAAGGGAGTGGTGGGGCCTCAAGGATTCCCCCTTGCTGCCAGGAGCCTGGTTGCTCATCCTGGGGCAGGAGACCACGCTCCATCACTGTAGCATGATCTAGGGGCGAAGGGCACGGTGAGGTGTGTCAGCTCTGGCTGTGCTGTTCTGCAGTGCTGTGAATGTAGCCTGGGATAACGCTTTGCGCTTTTCTTCTTGCAGGGGGTTATGAGCGCTTCGCCTCCGAGTACCCTGAATTCTGTGCAAAAACCAAGTCCCTGAGCAATGTGTCACCCCCCACCAGCGCCGAGCCCCTGGATTTGGGCTGCAGTTCCTGTGGGACCCCCCTTCATGACCAGGTATGTCTAGAAGCCCAGTGCTCAGCTATTTTGACTGCTCCTTCCAGCATTGCAGCCTGGTCCTGCTGGAGTCTCTGTTCTCCCTCAGCTGAGGCCTGCAGAGCCAGAGCTCTGCTTCTTTCTTCTCATGGGAGAACATGGTGGTCCTCCTGATCCCAGGGTGTTTGTGCTCCCTGGGGAGTAGGCAGGCCCAAATCCCGTTAACCACACTTGCCTGGTCCTGAATGGGAGGGCTGAAATGGGTTTAACAGCTCGGAAAGGCAGCCTCTGCTCCCTCTTTTGAGGACCCTGGATCAGGTGCCACATTCCTGCGCTGCTCAGGGCCTCCAAGCCATCTGGATGTGCGTCATGCCCACTGCTGTCCCCTGGTCACCCCCGTTATCTGTTGTTTTTCTCTGTAACAGGGTGGCCCTGTGGAAATCCTTCCCTTCCTCTACCTTGGCAGCGCCTACCACGCTGCCCGGCGGGATATGCTTGATGCACTGGGCATCACAGCCCTGCTGAATGTCTCCTCAGACTGCCCCAACCACTTTGAGGGGCACTACCAGTACAAGTGTATCCCCGTGGAGGATAACCACAAAGCCGACATCAGCTCCTGGTTCATGGAGGCAATAGAGTACATCGGTGAGTGCCTGTGCAGGGGAGCTGTGTCCGTTTCACCCAGGGGGAGGTTCCTGCCTCAAAGACCTGGAGCCTTTGGCTCAGAGGGGACTGGGGTCCAGCAGACTCCAGGCCATTTGTTGTACTGGTGGGAGGGAGGCCAGCCATCACCTGCAGGCTTGGGGAGGGGCTGGGCTTTGTTGGAAGGGCATCGGTCTCACATCTCATGCCCTATTGCCCTCCAGACTCGGTGAAGGAGTGTTGTGGCCGGGTCCTAGTCCACTGCCAGGCTGGTATCTCCCGCTCCGCCACCATCTGCTTGGCTTACCTGATGATGAAGAAGCGTGTCAGGCTGGAGGAGGCCTTTGAGTTCGTCAAGCAGCGCCGGAGCATCATCTCCCCTAACTTCAGCTTCATGGGGCAGCTGCTGCAGTTTGAGTCGCAGGTGTTGGCCACCTCATGTGCGGTGGAAGCTGTCAGCCCCTCGGGGACACTGCGGGAGCGGGGCAAGGCCACCTCCACCCCCACCTCCCAGTTTGTCTTCAGCTTCCCAGTCTCTGTCGGTGTCCACGCCACCCCCAGCAGCCTCCCATACCTGCACAGCCCCATCACCATGTCGCCCAGCTGTTAGCTCAGGGGCTGAGGCCAGCCAAGCAGATAGTGCCAGGCGTGGAGGGGGCAGGTGGGCATGGAGCCCCATGATGTTAAGCAATAGCGCCGGACACTGCCATTCACCCTGGACTCAACGTCTTTTTCGTAGAGAAATTTCTTACCTCATCTTGTTTTTTTTTGCTTTTTAATTTTATGTTTTGAAAGCACGAAAGTTGTAAAAGCCACAAACTCTGACATTGTCCAGGCTCTTTGGGGGAGGAAAAAAATAGTATACTGGGTTTCCTGAAGTGCCTGGTCTTCATCTCTTTCTATCCCTATTTTATTGTCTTGTTTTCTAAAAAAAGATACACATCCCTGTTCTCCCTGTATTTCTGCCCCTAGCTCATCTGAGTTGAAACAGGAGCATACCCTCTTTTTATTGTGCAGCAGTCTTCCCCCTTGCACAAAGAGACATGGGTGCATGTGGTGGGTGCTGCTTACCTGAGCCAGTTACACTGGGTGACAAGCAGAGCTGCAGGCAGGGCCTTGGGGCAAGCAGGAGGGGTGGCACAGGGCTCCTTGCAGTCAGCCTCACCAGTGCCTGGAGAGGCAATGCAACAGCTGGCAGGCACCTGCTGAGTCACCAGCTGAGCCCATTCCTGTGGGGGAGAGCAATCTCTGTGGCTGGGAGGTGGTTTAGAGGGGGGGATGCAGTCCTAAATGACTCTTTTCTTGCCTCTGTGGGTCCAGTCTCCTGTGGCTTAAAGAAGAGAAAGAAGGGGTGGGGGCAGCAGTCTGGGCTGCTTTTGATTACTCTGTTCAGTTGCCCCTCCACCCATCCCACTGCTGCTCTTCTTCCAGAAGGAGCAGGATGGGACATGGTTGGGCTGTAATGGAAGAGAGAAGCAGCCAGGTAGGGGAGAGGCTGGCCCACAGATGTCATCCCTCCAGCATTTTCAAGCTTCCTCCACCTCATGACTGACCCTTCTCCACCTGAGCTGGGTCTCACTTACCTGTGCAACACTGCTGCAGCTTTTGGTCCAAGCCTAGAAAATGCCTCATTTTCAACCCGCCTGGAGCCTTATTTCCCTCCTTACCTCTCTCCTTCCCACCAGTCCAATTCAACACAGAAGATGCCTATATGGCTGATGTACATATGTATGGTTTTGTTCCTTTTTTTTTTTTTTTTTTTTAAAAATTAATTTTTTTTTTTTTTTTCTTTTTTTTTTTTTTTTTTTAGAAATTAACTTTTTATTTATTGCCTGAGGGAGGGAGAAAACCAATTGTTTGGAAAAAATAAAAATAAAACTGTTTTCAACAGTTGTGGCTAGAGCAGGTTTGTCCTAAGACCAAGACAAAATAGCAGGTTGTCCAAACACTCCGCTTTCACAGAGCAACTGTTAAAAATGTATTTATTGAATTTTAAACTATTACAAGTATTGCAGATCAGACATTTAGCCAAGCACATTTATAGATCAAACTCGGTTGTTACAGAGATGTTACCCAAAGTCCACTGTGTAGGTAGGCTGAGAACATGCCCATCGTCTTCTCTGAGAGAGAGGGTAAAGGAGGAAATAAATAAGTGATATCCCAGCTCCAGGTAATTGGCAACCAAGAGAGGAAACATACAGGGCTAGTTATGAAAGCAAGTTATACAAAAAAAAGGTCTAAAAACTCAACCCCCAGTTACATTGCCATCTGGGTTGGCAGAGAAAGTAAGTAGGAATGAAGATGCACAAGCTCACGGGACTGCGGCACAGAAAAATCCCCATTTCAATTTCCAAAGCTGAAGCAAGTTCTCCAGATGTTAAAAAGAAAGCATCAAAATTACCTTGTAATACAGAGACTCTAATCATCTACATTAGTAATGGAACCAACACTAAAACTTGCCACCAACAGGTTCAGTAAGACAGAAATAGATATATCAAAACCAGTCAGATAAAACGACCTGACAGGCATGTGTTAGTGTAACAGGAAATGCATCTGTTTCTCACGTCTCCTACTGATTCATGGGCTCATTCACCTTGCTTCAGAAGTCTTAACTCGTATATGCCGTCCCCGATCCTCTAGGTTTCACACCTAGTATATGTTCAGATAGGTGGGAACACTGCTGCTCCATCTCTGCGCACGTGTCCTGCCACTCTCTGAAAGATCAGGAGAGTGTGCTCTGGACTGTCCCAAAGCCACCACTTCTGATCATCAATGGATTCAAGGCTATGGAGGTTCAGAAGCCACTTGCTACGTGAGGCTACAACTGAATCTACTTTCCCATGTCTTCCCCAGCACGGCTGCAGCATAGCTTTAAATGACTGAAGCATGCATTAGACACATCTCCTTTTAGATTTCTGAGCTACGTTTTCTGTGGCAAAGCAGCACGCAAAGGGAGAAATCCCACTAAAAATAAATTCACACATTTCCTGACCTTCAGCTTCTGAGAATGATTAGCAATGGTCAAACTAATCTGTTCTGTGGTTGAACCCTTCCTTTTACCCATGTTTTGAGAAAATCTGTTCTGTGTAATTTCTGTTAACAGTCCCATATGGAAATTCTAGGTAGTGCGTGTACTGTGCAGGAGCTCTGACTTCACTGTAGGGATGCAGGAGTCTTTTTTGAGATTTGCCACTGTCTTAACTAGTTCCCGCAGGCCATGCAGTGGCACAACATGTTAGCATCCCTCAGCGCTTCACGCATTCACGGGGAGCAGACATCTCCTCTAACCTACAACAAACAGTAGGATCAGCTGGTTTCCAGAGCCAAGGAAACGCCCTTCTCCAGAAGCTCCTCGGTCCCATATACCACATGCCTTTTCTGTGTCTGCTGCCCACCAAAGCCAGCAGTGCAGAACATTTTGTGGGGCTTTCTTTTTGCTTCAGTGTAGAATTTTATTTTGGGGTACTCCCGTTATCAACAAGCAAAGTATAAAAGTTTGCAGGCAAAATAGATTCCTGCTGCATAATGCAGTGGGATTCAATCACATCACATGCAGACGTTCAAACCAGAGGTTAGAAAAACACATTGCTCATTCCTTGGACTACGGACCAATAGTGACTGCAAAATGGTGAAACTAGTAAAAGAGGTTTGTAACAGTCTCTGTGGAGCTGGGACCAAAACAGATTGGCAGATAAAAATAAGGATGAGAAGATAAGATACACCTTATTAAGGTACTGTACTCTCTGCTTTTAATCCTACCGGAAGTTTTGTTGACAGCATTCAGACTGCAATGTCACTCTGCACCAGGTACCTAATTCATCTGTCTCATGGAAACAATTTCAGCAATGGAGAGCAGAACCCTCCCTTCTTTGCTCTGTGGTGAAGTTGCCTATTAAGGTTCTGTCGCAAACCGCACAGACGTTTCAAAATGCTGCCTCAAAGGGAAACAGACAAAAATCAACAGGCCTGAAGGACAACTGTCCCTTAACCCAGCAGACACCACGTTCTGTCCCAGTGGGAATAGCTCTTTCTGGAGCCAGTGAGGGTACCCAGGCTCCCAAGCCTATGAGATGGCTTAGCCGAGTGTGTTCTTGTATCCTCAGTTCCTACCACGCCTCCATTGGTGGCCCAGTGCTGCAAATGAGCATCCCATTGTCAGGGGACTGCCCTTCTCAGGAAGTTGAAAATCTTCATTTCTCAGGAGGCAGCTGCTGCCTGGTTATGGGGGCATGCTATTTTTAAGGTCCCATTCTCTAGAATTAGGAGGCATGACGCTAACTCCCTCAGCTAAAGCAGCAGCATCTGTACCGTAACAACCTGCCAACTGCAGCTCTACCACCAAAACCATGACCAGTTTTTTCATGGGTAACTTTGAAATTGTTGGGCAGATCCTCACTTTGTTTTAAGCTGTAAGAGGAGCTACAACAACATACGCCAGGAGAGGAGGATGCTACTCCTGCAACAGGTTTCTATGACACACAGACGCATCATCAGGCCTGGGTATTCCTCTGTGTCTGGCCACAAACAGATATGAGATCATGTCACTACAAGACAAAAACCACTGCAAAATGATTTCCTCACACAGCACCTTTACTCTGCACAGAACATCAGATACGTTAACACTGGCAGTTCAAAGATACTGGACAGTATTTTTATCCTCTAGAAGTTCAAGGCTGCAGAAGAAATCCAGACTAGCCATTAGTTCAATCAGCACACAGGAAACAACAAGCAAGAACAGAATCTGGTGCGGGTTTTTGGTGGGGTGGGGTTTTTGTTTTTAGGTTTGTTCTTGTTTTTGAAAGATGTAAAGCTTTTAACTTCCACACCCACATTAACCATTTTGCTCACCTAAGCAGCACAACTGTTTTACCATTTAAAACTATGTCTAATTGGGGATGGCGAGCAACACTCACTCTCACCGCTATCTGAAACCCTAGTGTAGATAGGCACATCCCCCCACTCCATTATTAACTAAGTTAAAAACAAACCCCAAACTTAAATGATGAATACAAAGCTTCAAAGCCTAGTGGCGATCTTTGCAATCCTAACACTATTAAACAAGTAGCCAAAATACAAGCACCCAATTTTATCAATGGAATTTGATTAAAAGGACAACTAGGCTAGAGCCTGGCTTGGACTTCGAAGCTACATATTTAATCAGATCACAAAATGAAGCGAGAACCATATATCCACTGCCAGCTCAAGAAAAATAAAACCCAAAGTTAAAGATCTGTTGGAATATTGCTATTTCTAAGGTTTTCTTTAGAAATATTACAAACAGATGATGTGCAGGTAGCCAGATTGCATCAAATGACCGATTTTACAGTGGGTGAAGTTCCTCTGTGAGGATAACTTCCTTCAACATTAATGTCTTAATGTTAAAAATGAAAATTTTGTGTCTTAATGCTGAAAGTGAAAAGCTCTTCAGGTTGAAGTTTGTTTTATCCAAACTTGTCAGCAAAATCCCACTTGCAGGGAGCACATATATTTTTGTAAACTAAAAGCACGCTATTCTGTCGTTACCTCGCTTTAAGGGGGATAAAACCTGAATGCATGAACGGGATCATCAGATACTAAATAGTGCTGGTTGATAGGGAAACATACAGTGTGTTGTGTTCAGGGAACATTTTTTTCTCCAGTCGTTACATGCTCAACACTGAAGCACATCTCCTGGTATTGGTTGTTAAGAAAAAAATTAACACGGCCCGATTTTCAATCTTCTCTGAAGTTGTAAAAACAACACAAAAAAGAAATCAGTTTCCACTTTTGTTAAATGCATATCCTCCATGTGGGGGACTTTTGAAATTGTTTGATGTTGTGCTATGCAATGCTTAAAAATAACTTTCTTCTACCCAGTGAAATAAACCTGGAAACTTGCAGGGAAGGGGATTAGAGTGAATAAATCCCAGCTTTGTTCTCTGGTATACCTGCAAACAAATCCACTTGCCAACTGATGTTTTAAAAGTTCGTTCTCATCAAAATGTAAAATCGATATTTAAAAAAATTATTTTTGTAAATCCCTTAAGCTCTTCAACTGTGATGTCACACACAAAGATGTGACATGAAACTGCTATAATACACTCTCCCTTACCAGTCTGAAACCCATTTACTGGGCCTCATGTTACAGAGGGACATGAACCAGATAAGCCCTCATGTATGTAATCTTCTGACTTTTCACCTGCTATCTCCCAGCAAAACCATACACCACTGTAACTGGAGAACGTTTCACAAACTGCATGTACTTAACAGAAGCCTTATAAAATGTTCTTTTAGAGATGCCAGCAGAGGGCATTGACCTGCTTTATGAAGTTCTTCCAAGCATAAGAGCTGGTTTTACCCTTGCAAACCCTTCCTAGGGTTTCCCACAGAAAACTCAGACAAAGCAGTGAACTGACACAACTTGTTTCCACTCTAAAGTTACACTCACTCATATTATCATTTGCTCAGAGGTGTGCAAAAAAACCCCTATATTGAAGAACTGGACCTAGCCCCTTCTCAGATGAAATTCATATTGCATTGTTAATGATTTTAGTCAAATCGACTTTGTGCAAAATATTTTTAAGAAGGTTCCGGCTCAACTTCAGAATACAAAAGAAAAATAAATAGTTGACTAGGATCTCTTGAAAACATAAAATGAATGGTGTATGCTGAAAAGAAAATTATGGGCTTAATGCAATTTATCTGCAAATAAAATAACTAGAATAGTAGTGTCTGAAATTGTAACATGTGAGATGGCATTGATAAAGATTTCAGTTTGCACAATAACGTTCCCAAAGTCTGGATCAAAACAACATTATTTTACACACGGTAACTGCAGAGACTAGGAGCCTGAGATATGTTATTAAAAGGCAGTCCCTTGTAAACTTTCCTCAAAAGGAACAGTAGCAGTTGAGTATGCAAGAGTTACTCATATCGTATTCATCAAGACACCAATGCTTTATAAAAGACATACAGCTTATTTCCAGGTTGTTAAGGATTTTATATGATACTGGTTTTCTGAAACACGTATCCATCCAGTCCAAGATTGAAGTCACATCCTTCTTCACTGCTCTGTAGCTACTAGGTCTTTTGCTCTGCTGCTGTTGCTGTCTGTGAGGGAGCTTCTGGTTTCACAATCTGGTATGTAATGAGATATTCTGGGTATGCCTGAAAGTGAAGAAAAAAAAAACCAACATTGTTTTATGCAAGGGTATGCTCAGCAAGTTCACATTTTGGATTTCACTAGACAGTGATCAGGAACGACAGTGCAAGAATCAGCTCTATGTTTGCAGAGTGCAAAAGAAAAAGCAGATTTCAAACCTAGCCAGCCCTAAGCGGGAACTGCTCGATGTAGTTAATACCTTCATTAATACACTAGTAGAAAGAAAGATGTTTCTTCCATGCAGACACTGCCAGAAAATGTGTGTGCAACAGGAATTCACAATCAGAGTTAAGTCTCCTTGTTAGCTAATCCTATAGATCAGTCAGTGCCTGTAAGTTACTCAAAAAAATCTCAGATGACCAATGTAGTCTGACTCTAAAATGCTCACTGACTTGCCACGTGACCTGCAAATGCCTTTACTGGCAGTAAAATGCTTGGCACACCCAAAGCACATAACCCAGGCGTCTGTCCAGCGTTTTCTCAAGACAGCTGGTAGGAGGTTCGGTCCCAGAACAAAGCTAAAGTTGCTGGAGGGCAGGGCCCCATTCAGAGGAACCTAGACAGGTGAGAGGAGACCAGTCCAACAGAAGCCTCAGGAAATCCAGCAGGACCAAATGCACCTGGGATGAACTAATTCCTTATAACATTGTAGGACAGGAAGCAGCTCTGCTGAAAGGTGCTGGGGGCCCTTGGGTGACAGCAAGCTAAAGCAGCATCAACAGTGTGTCCCGGCAGCAATAAAGGCTATCAGCATCTTGTGGTACATGAACAGCAGTGTAGCCAGTCAACTGAGTGTAGTGATGTTTATTCAGTACTCACTAGACCACATCCAGACAACTGCATACAACTTTTGGGCCCTCCAATACAAGAAAGATGGAAACAAGCTGGAGCTAAGTTCAGCGAAGGACCAATAAGATAGTCAGGGGGAGAGAGCACAGGATAAACAAGAAGAAGCTGAGGCAGATGGGCTTGTTCAGTTCAGAAAAGGGAAGGCTTTGTGGGACCTCATAGCAATCTTTCATCACGTGTGGAAGGCTACTGAGAAAACAGAGCCAGATTCTTTGCCGAGCTGTGCAGCAGGAGAATGAGATTAATAAAACAGGGGAGGTTCCTATTGGATACAAAGAACGTATTTTTTGCTCTGAGGATAATTAAACAAAGGAACAAGCTGCTGAGAGAGGCTGTGAAACACCATTCTCTGAGGCCTTCAAGACCTGCCTGGTCAAAGAAAGCCCTCAGCAATCTGGTCTGAATTCAGCAGGAACAGGAGGCTGGCCTAGGTGACCTCCCCAAAGTTCCTTCCAACCTGAATTTATTATATAAACTTGGAGCCATCCAAGCAGTAAGCAAAGCACTTTTCTAGAGTAAGGGTCTAGCTGAGTTATTCAGATTAAAAATCACCTCCTGAAGATTGTTGTGCTACTTCAGCTGCCATTGAAGGGTAGTCTCTGGCAAACAGGGATGCTGTCACTGCTGGGAATCTACACGTAAAAAGCCCAGAATCCTCATTATCTACAAGAGCCCCAGAAATGCATGTGTTCTTGTTACTGCAGTAATGCCAGTAAAATGCAAAGGGAGAACCAGTGCCTCCTGAGAGAAACTACAACTCTTAACAGACTCTAGCAGTGCTGCACAGGGGGAATTAGGCAATTCTGCATGGTGTAAATCAGGGCAGCTCAGTGGAAAGGAGCAGCATTTGCTGGCTTGATACAGTTCACTGTTTATTTCCACAGTAAATGAAAAAATCTAATCAACCAGGTTATCACAGCACACCTGGTATGGAAACCAGTCACATCCCCTCTCCAGCTCCAAGCTCTGCTCTTCCATAAACCCAGTCCTTGCTAACCCACATACCTGTTCTCCTCTATAGATAACATATTCAGCGTATGCAAGTCCATTCACGCTTGGCCGGCCAATAACAGAATGGTGCCCTGGAGGGGCATGAGCCATTTTCATTGTGCTGAACTGAAGAAAGGACTTTCCAAGGGTCACTCTACAGAAGAGCATTTGTCTAAAAGGAAAAAAGAAAACATAATTTTAAAATATCTTAATAGGAGTTGTATTCTTCCAGAATGATTTCAGACTTTTGAGTTTATTTTGTTACAATTAATTTCTCAAGGCTTTTTGGAGAAACACTTTCAGAAACCAGTTCTAAGGCTGTATAAAACCTGTCACAAAAAAAAAAAAATCTTTCTTGACTCACAGAAGGGAAAACACACACTTTGTTTAGCCCTCACGCGGAGGCCTATTCTAGTTCACTTTATATAAAGCTGTTGAAAGAAGCTGAAACTCTCTCCGTGCTCCTACCAGCAAGGTATGGACAGGTGTCAAAGTGCAAAAAGCACACTGATCTACTCCAGTACAAAACAAAGCTGTGATTAAGTCCTGGTCACTACCTCCAAAATTATCTGATCCATATTACAACACTGTACTGCTCACCACCACTTTGCGCTGCAGTTTTGTTCTGAGAGTGCCTGGAGTTTAATTGCTATTTTCCTCTGACTCTTCATTTTCAAACTTGCTGTTTCAAGCCTCTTTCCCAAGCCACAATTCACTTTGATTTATACACACTGTATGCTTAGATGTAATTCTTGACCTTTCTGTGGAACTCATTGCATTTACGTCCTTTTTTATTCAGCCTTGGCAAATGGAAAACTGCATTTTTCCTGCCATGACCAAGCTCAAGTGGCTATTCTTTCCCTGCAATTCATCCTGTGCCAGGATCGTAAAACCCAGGACAGCCAGAATTACATATAGGGAACTCTGCTGGACTCATACCTGTGGCAGATATAACAGGACCTGTCTTTGTGTGTGGGACAGCCTGTTCCTCCCCCTATCCCATACACATATTGGTTGCTTTTTGAGGAGTTCTCGGCAAAGTAGATTCCAGCTCCAAACATTCCTCCAATGTATGCATGCCTTTCATCAAATCCTTTGTGAATGATAGCATTAATAAAAGGAGACCCTAGAACAGAATGACACAAAATGATGTGTTATCATACATACTTGTTAAGCTCTATAGTAATACAGGACTATGTCAAGAGGAGCTTGTCTGCCTCAAATAGACTATTAAATACCAGAAAGCGTGCTCAGTCAGCTGGAAGGGGGCGATACCCAGCAGGATGCAGTGATGTGTGGGATTTATCGTTATATACCAAGATCCCACGTATGACTCATATTTCTTACTCATTTCACAGATCTCATTAAATGGCTTTCCCCCCACTCATATTTCAGTGCAATTTATCTTGTCAATGCACACCTTCTCCAGCAGTCAGTACTGGTTAAGATGGGGGAAGATGTCGGGACAGTCATACCCAAAACCAATTTCCTACGCAGAATCATAGAAGGATCTAGGGCTGGAGGACCCTCAGGCAACTGTCATTTGTAGGCACTTCTGGAGGCTTCTAGAGAACATCTTGCTGAAACTCATGGTTGCTTTTGATTCCTTTCCCTGACGATTGCCTGAAGTGTCAGGGTAAAATGCTTTTACTGTGTGCTTCTCCCCTCTTTTAGAAGATACTCTGTCTTTCTCAACAGCAATGTTAACATCCTCCAAGCAGCTTTACTGGAAATGACTAAGATATGGCTTAGCAAAAAACATTTCTTCTTCTTTTTTTAAAATGTATTTTTTTATCTAGTGTAGCTTTTCAGATTGCAGTAACCACAGAGACTAACTCCACCACCCCCACACTCCTGCATTTCTAGTGTAGAAATACAATTACTGTACAGGATGGTGACACAGCAACATTAACATCACCTGTGGGTTCTTGTAAGCTTTTTTTTTTGTTTTAAATTCCAGTACCTACAAATAGAGATCATTTCCTTACCATGAAACAACATGCGTTCATTGTGATGATTATGATTCTCCTCTGAGACCTCCTTCTGTCTGTGACAGAATCTCTCCCGCAACTTCTTGTTCACGACCTTTTGAATCTGCAGTGGTACAACAGGTCCAACCATACTTGAATTGGAATTGAAACGGAGTATAGTTTCACGGAGTTTGCATTAATTTGACAGGGAGACACACGAATCGTATAAAGAAACTCCCATGGCTGTTCTGCATGCAAAGCTGTCTATCAAACAAGTCGGTAGCACACGCTTACAAATGGTTAAAACTATTGTGAAATTGCAGCCTAAGTTCTCAGGTTTAAGGAAGACTTTCAGGGTTCTTCTCTCAGAGCCTGTAATACCACCAAGAACTACAAACTGTCTGAAACTCCTTCCCTCTCTGCTTTGACCTCTGTTGAGCAATCTGGGCTAGCTTTTTGAAGCTTGCTGTCTGGTTTAGGTTGAATTTTTATGAAAAGAAACAACTTCTGAGGAAAGAAAATAGGAGATTTGCTGTTTAATCTATCTTGAGATATCGCTCCAGCCACATGCTCTAATACCACTATGGTTTCTGTAAAGGACTTCACCTTTGGTTGGGAGTAGGATGGAAGCAGAGTTTGCTTCAGGATATGTGATCTACTGGGCCAAGTTGCAAAGGCTCTACACAGGCTCACTTTTCAAAGAGATATACAGCAGGGGTTTGCTGGAGCTCAGGAACTGAGTTCTGCTCTGATTTGCTTTATTTCCTCCTCCCCAAAAAAGGAACCAGAAAGTGTACTTTCCCTCAGAAAGACAACGCTCCATTTTCTGATATGCCAGGGCTTGTAAAAGGTATTTTTCTAGTTGGCAGGGGCAAAGAAGATGATGTCAAGATCCAAAGCAGCATACGGAGATAGAAACTTTTAATAAAATATCATGCTCATCCTTTCCCCCTCCCCAAAAATCTCCTTTAAAAAGGCAAGAAAAGACTACAGTGAGAAAAAAAAAATCTGTGCTGCAAAGTCAAATACAGAAGGTATAGATCTCTGAAATTAAATCAGGCTGTGAAACATAAGTCAGGCTCTTCACCACTTCTGTCTTCAGTATCAGTTTTTCAAACTCCTTTAAGAGCACAAGTGGATACTTCTCCCTCATTCCATGTGCAGAGCACACGATCAGTCTAATTTTAGCATTTAGCACTTGCCTTAACTCTGCTCCTGAACATTATTTCAACAAAGAACTTTAAATATAAAAGGGTGATCCATTAAACTAATTCTGCCTGCTTGCACAAGTACCAACCTATTTTACCACATAGAATTAAGAGGTTTTGAAACTTACCCTGATGACATTGTACCTGTTGAAGATTCCGCCAGCATTTCCACCATCCCGATGCTCCCGGATTGTACTCTGCATCTACATAAATCAACACAAGTGAATGTTCAGCACACAAAGCTTGCTAGCAAGGCAAAGTATTCATGCAATATCTCAGTATATCACTGGCAACAACAGACAATCTTGATTGAAAATTAATTAAAAGGTGTAAAAAAAAAAACCAAACCACCACAACTCAATTTTAAACTGAGATACACCCTTAATTCTCAGGCACCCAGTGCACTATGCTGTTCCACAACAGAGAAGTTGGATGATGCAATTATCCAATCTTGTAATAAAAATCTACATAGGAAAAAGGAGAATAGTGGCACTTGCTATCAAAATTATACACAACTAGAAAACCTGCTTTAGATTAGAAAAAAACAATCTTTGAAAATGGATATACAAAAAGATCGTTTTTCAAGTAATAACAAATGTGTTTCTAATTAGTACAGTTTGTATTTCTTAGTGATAGGAAAATGCTTGCACTGTGAATTTTCCTGTCATTACCAGCCCCTGAAAATTTCAACAGTTTCATCGTGTCTCTTCCAGAGGTATTTATAGCTATAGCAACAACATTTAGTAACAGGTCAAATAAATATCCCAATTTACTATAGCAGACAAGTGACCCTTTCTGTCAGAAAAGTTTATACAAAAGATCTGCACAAACTCCAGTTTACAGAGTTACTAATCAAAAATATTCCAGGCTAAACTGGCAGCAATCCTGAGTATCTAGACTTCTAAAAAGACTCCAAACAGTTTTGTGCTACAGCGTAGGAACACTACACAAATAGCAAATGCGCAGTAAAATGGAGTTTCTTCCAAACCCAACTCTTCAGAAAGTCTCTTTTCTGTTACGATTTTTCTTTCAAAGTGGTATCTGCTTGTAGTTTACTTAAATAAAAGAGCATGTGTGTGTGGGAGGCAAAATTACAGTCAACTCTCAATTATCCAAGAGCTGTTTATCTGGGTTACAGATTAACTAAGCCACTGAGACAAGAGAAAACAAGCTGGTTCACATGCAGAAACAGCCTGAGCACACAGAATGCCTACAGACTTGCAAGGCCTTGATCTCTCGGTCTTCACTCACGGCCTTTGATTTTTGCAGGTCCACCTATCTCTGGAAAGCTGTGGAAACCCTTGCTATGAGATGACATCCAAAACACAACACAAAAAGGCAAAATTAGGATAATACTAAGTGAGCAAACAGACCACTTATTTAAAAACAAATGGCTGGATACAGCAAAATAATTTCCATCATTGCTCTATATAAAAAGACAAATGAAGAGCCCTAAACTTCGTGTCAGATCCATGCAATTCATACACCAAAGCATATTTTATCACTTTCAACATGCATTGCATGCTTTAGCTCTGAGGGTTTATAAGTGAAAAGAGAAATACACTGCCACAGGAGCATTAAGAAAGGTACTTGCAATACCTCCTCTTCTACGGACTGATACTCCTTATCGTCAGGAGCAAGGTCAAGGAGAATGGTCCCCTGACTCACGCAGTGGAAAGTCAAATAAGGATTGGTGCCTGCAAAGACAAGAAATTAAAGGAATAAAAATCAACAGGAGAAAACAATACCAGTTCTATTTGTATTCAGCATCATCATTATTCTCCTTAAATAACCCCACTACAGCTGGAAACGCAAAATAAACACAAGGCAGAAGCACAACCTTGAAAAGATAAAGTGCTTTCGTTAGCAGCAGAGGCTTTAAAAGAGAGAAGGAAAATGCATGTGGGACGTAATTGCATTTTATTGTTTCCACCTTCAAGAGAAGCATCTGAGAAGTGTGGGGCAGCAAAAAACTCCATCAGGTCCACACATCAGGATACAACTGGCCCGTGGGTAAGTACGTAGGGCAAATCAATGCAAAAGCTCCTGCCTGGGTGAAACGGATTCCCTGGAAACGGGCACAGCCTCCACAGCTGCCTCAGGGGTGCCCGTTCTCTGGAAAGGCAAGTGATCACTCTGTCGTCTATCTCTTCAATATATTCTCTATCCATCACAACCCACCCAGCCACAAGGTCTGCCAGCAAGCACGTTTTCCTCACATTCGGATTCTTTCGAGTCCTGGTGACAATGCCTACGTTTACAGAAGGTGACTTCTGGGAACCTGCTGTATGCTACACTTAGACTAACCAGTAAAAGTGTCATGTTTACCTTGCTGCCCTCCTAGAAGTCTCTCCACACCTTTTATTAATTTGTGGCGGTGTCCATAAGCATTGATCCCAATTTCTTTAAGCTCCTCATGCCCCATGTCTGCCAACACATCCAAGGTAATCTGGAAAGGCAAAAGACCACAAAAATCACTTGCCAAACCTGGCCTGATTCCCAAGACTGAAGACCCATCAGGTCAGAAAATGGAATGTATTCATGGTGCAACCAAGAGAGTATATATATTTTATGTTTTGCTGCACTTCTAATTGCTGCCACCTTCTGGCACACCTCTCCCTATCACAGGACCATACCGAGCTGCTGCAGCCTGAAGCTGTGCAAAACTTTTACTTCTCTCACAGCAATTAAAAAGAGTTGGTTCTCACAGGAGGTTCTCAAAAACACGTTTACTTATGTAAAAGGAGGATGCATGGAAATGTTGGGACAAATCTGGGTATATTTTTGAAGCAAAGTTTCACTTTATTGTGCAATTCATTATTTTCCCTACACAAACAGAAATGAATATTCTATAAGCTTACTAATAAATGTTAAGTGTATTTCACATCAACATTACGGTGTGCGCTATTACTGTGCGCATATCCATGTGTATGAAAGCAGTGGGTCAGCTATGCTAAGTCATGCTCAACTATTCCACTATTTTTGGAAATAATTAACGTTGTGAGGACACATACAACTACTCATTTGGTTGCAATATATGAATACATCTACAACCACCTGACAAGGTTTTAAATTTCAAGGTCACAGCAATTATTGGTGGAAGCAGAAAGGTAATAAAACACGATGTCAAATAAACATTTATTTAAAGAACAGGAGATAAAGGCTAAATAAAGTACACATTTTTATTACTATAAAGCAATTGTGCACTGAGGTGATTCTGTGAAAAACAGAAAGATTTAATCTGGAGGAGATAATTATATAAAATCAACTTCCAAATTTACACATTAAAGGAGAATAGGAAGCTCGGCAAATATGGGAAACCATACAACTTGATTCAAAAGAAGCTGTATTGTTAGCACAACTGGACTTGCAGGTATGAACTCTGTCCACTACAAATTGAATATCATTCATTCAAAAGAAAGCAACTCAAGCAAGGAATTAATAGTTACACTGAACATCTGTCCAACTGAGCAGAAAACAACCCTACTGGGACTGCTGCGGAAAAGCCACTGAAGACATTCATCACGTGTAGCGGAACATTAAAAAAATACAGAATTATTAGAAAGCATCAGGAGGAGGCTAAAGCCAAGGTGAAAAAGTGCACATGAAGGTACTGCAGTGCTTGGAAAAAGCAGCTTAGAACAATAAGCTTAAGGAAGGTGAGCTTGTTTTCACTGGAAAGAAACTTACAAGAAGAGCTAAACAGTTTCAAAATGATGAATGAATATAGTGAATCTGATTTGCATTATTAAATATTATTAGCAGGGGAAGATCTTAAAAACAGGTTAGGTGTTAAGGAAGGAAAAGTAGAACAAAACCAGCATGGTAACAGGAAGGTGTGAAAAATAACAAAAAAAAAAGAAATGTGACTAGGCTATAGGTTGGTTTGAGGTTGGTTTGCTTCTTAATAGAAGCAGTTCCAAATTCAAGAAATGAGTTTATACTTCATATATAAGAAGGGAAAAAAGATTATATGGCATTTTAACGTTGGGGAGGTACCTCCTGTAACGTTTCATGGAAACAGATGGAACTTTTTCTGTAAGCAACCCATTACATTTCAAACATTTGTTTCCTCATAAAAGATTAGCAACAGAGGCCTGCGGAAAAATAGCCATCAAATCCAGTCTCTTGCACTTGTACCTTTCACTTCCATTAATGTGTCCATCTCACTCATGTGAACAAATAATCTATTTAACTGTAACATGTTAAATTTAAGAAATGGTACATAAGAAGAGTCTACAAATACATTAGAGGTACTTCTGCTCTAAAAAGTAATGTAAGCTTGAGAAACTGTTACATTAGTTGTATTCTTTTCATATATTGTGAATTATTGATAAATCCACAGGTTTTTTTCCCCATCTCAATTCCATTTGAAACTTGTTAGCCCTGCAAAACCCAGTTAATGCTATAGTCCTAACCTATTAGGAAATGTAGTTTCTGCATTCTCTAGTGTGACTATGCCCCGGTAAACTAGATTTTTATTTCAGCTTATAGTCAAACTGGGGGGTTTCCTACATCTAACCAAAGTGTCACATGCAGCACTACAGGTGGCGAAAGGCTTGCTGGGTATCAGGACTGCTGAAGGACAAGTGCAGGTGACATTCCAACCTAACTTTGTTACAGCCATCATGTTCAAAGTTCACAAGGTCCAATGTAACTCTCAGAATACAAGTCAAATTGGCAGTCATCATGTATATATAAGAAAGTGAAAGACGCTGGATATCTGAATCAAACAACAAAAGAGATTTTCACAGGGTTCTCAACTTCACCACAAAGTATCTGGCGATTCATTTGCAGTTTTCGTGGACGTACTTATTCTTCTGTAGATGTGAAGTTAGGTTTTTTTGTTTCCCTTTTTCAATTAGAGAATTAAAATGTCACTCAAATTTAATAGATTAGTCTATCTTTTAAGCATACAGAGATGAGGCTTGCCACTTACTTGTTCTGTCTCAAAGATGTCCCGAAGGTGTTCAAGACCCAGGCTTTTTAGGAACTGGGTTATGTTCATGTCAAGACCAGAAACTATAACAGAAGAAACAAGTCATTATAGCTTATGCACCTGCATTTAAATATTAAAAAAAACCCTAAACAAGCAATACCGCTGATTCTCTTAAAATTCCAAACTCTGATTCTTTTTACAATCAATTTGTCTATGTCTATAATAAACAATCCACTTCGACTGTGTGAAAGCTCAGTGCAAAGCTCAGTGTTCCCTCCTCAGAATCAACTATTAAAAAGCACAAATGATCTGTGACAAATACAGGCTCCTATTGCAAAGAGAAGGAAGGGAAGGGTGGGTGTATTTTTGCTATGTAATCGCCTAGATGCTGACATAAAGCATGCATTCCAGATACTAATCAAAGGGTTTAAAAAGCCTTCGCAAAATCCCCCAGCCACCACAGTCATAATTCCTTCATCAAAATAATTCTCATTAGATTTTCTGTATAAAATCAACAATGAACATCTGGGCACCTAATCAGATCTGCCTTTGTAGTCAGACCTAATCACTGATAGCAAACATAGATGAACAGCCAACAATGCTCCTAGAAGAGCACATGAAAACAGAGCAAGCATCAGACACTTTAAAATGTAGATAACAGTTCAAGCTGTACAGTATTTTCTGACTAGTCAGAAATGCTTTTCAGATAAAGCAAGGCCTATTGTGATACTAAGCTACTGTAGTTCTGGCAACATAAACTTGTCCAGCAGCAAATGCACCTTCTCCTTCCTTCCTTTCAGTTCCTGCCGCTCCATCACCAGCATTTGATGCCCCTCCTACGGCTAGTTCTGCCAGTGGCCCAGTGAGGTTATCTATACTGCTGGCAGCGGAGAGGCAGGACGGTGTAGATGCTGGTGAGATCAGGGAGGCACTAACAACAGTAGCTTGAGGCTTAAAGCATGTAGGCAAAGCTTCTGGAGGCATCGCATCTATCAGCAAAGCTCGGATATCATCAGCCTGAAAAACAGAAAGAACATTCAACGTGAGGTTCTATTATCACAAATCACTGATCTCTGGAAAGAATTTTTCTTTGAATTTGTTTTAATTGATTGGTCTGTTCCCCCATTAAAAAGAAAACTGCCAACTTTTGTAACATGGGAATTCATGGTTGCAAGAACGTTCTGATTCACTGCTCAGACATAGGTGAATCGCGTTCTCCCCATTTCTAAAGGTATGTAAGAAGGTACATCTAATTTCCTTTCTGGCAGAATGACTTTATAGGTGTTAAAGCCAGGAAGAGCAATGCAGCAACTTTATCTGAAATCCTTCACAACCTAGGCCAGGCAATGCCACCTCGTAATTTCTCTGTCAGGATCAACTTCTGGTGAAGCATTTTGCACTGGATCAAGGTTTCAATGGAAAGACTACCACCACCTTTGCTATAATCACATCTTATAGTGTTATAATAGAAAAAAAAAGATAGGAGCTATAGAAGAAGTATGAACTTAGCTAACAACTGCATTTAGCCTTTGTTGACTAAATTAAGCAGGACCCTCATCTTCAAGAATTTCCTCCTTACATGTTCTTGTAGAACATGATTAATACATCCTTATTTTCCCCCTAGAGAAATCAAATAGTTTTCATATCCCTCATCACAAAGCAAGTTTTCTAGAGCTCAGATTACTCTGGAGGATATTTCTTGAACTCTCCACAAATCAATCAGTGGCCTTAAAAGATACTCGCACTATAACCAGACACAGCATTCAATTTGGTTGCATTATCTATTCCATCAAAACTGGGACATACATGTTCATGTAACCTTATCAGGCTTTTTAACCAGCCGCCACTGCCACCACTAACAAGAAAGTTTCCAGATGGCAGTTTTAGAAAAAGCCACCTGCAAATCTTAGAATGCTGTTTTGGAGTTAAACAAAAAAGAACTGAGGTAATATACAGGCACTGAGCACAGCCATCCTCTAAATTATCCCATTCCTCTAAAGGCCCATCTGATTTTCCTCCTACGTTCAAAGAAATAAACACCAACAGTACACAGACTGACCATCACTGGGGACATTTCAGAGAGGTTTATTTCTGGCAATGAGGAGATTGATGCCAGGAGTGAATCCTTAAGCAGAAGCAAACCTTAAATCACAGCCACATTCAGATCTCAGCCAAAGGAAAAAGCCTGGACCCACAGGTAAAAAGTCACAAACAGGCACCCTGGAGATGCTCATCTCCCTCTACCTCAGCATAGCAAAAGCTGAGGACCACTGATGCCATGGAGCCATAGAAAGCCATCTAATATGCACAGCAAATCCTCCAGACCAGCCTGTGGCTGGCATGCTAACATGAACTTACTGTTGCCAGGTCTAGCGGTGTCTGACCCTCTTGATTCTTCATGGTTGGATCTGCTCCATGAGCTAACAGCAGAGCACAGAGCTGTGTCCTTCCTTTTTGTGCAGCTTCGTGCAATGGTGTGAACGCCCATTTATCTGTTGCATTTACACATGTATTGTATTTGATCAACAGCGCTGCTATATCCACATGCTGGAAAACACAAGAACATCTTAATCAACATAACACTGGTAAAACATGTATTTCCTTTTTTGTGCTGGAGGTAATGGTGCTTAGAGACCCCTGTAATTTCTCCTTCCTCATTTCTATGCCTCCTGCATCTATGTACTAGCGCACCTCTTCAGGTACCACTTTATATTGCAGCTCCACGGTCATCTTTATCTGTGCACTACCAGATCATCCACCAGCACATATATAATTGGGACCAGGCACAGAATTATATTTCTGTCAAATCACCCCAAGTACACATAGCATGAAGTTTGCGTCAACTGCAGGAGCAGACATAATACTTGATCCAGCATAAAACTGGTAAGAGTTAACTGTCAAAATATTTGTAGACAAATTTGAACTGGCAACATAAATTTACAGGGCTGCAACATTTGTGATACAATACTAGACGCTCTAAAAATCAACGTATTGTACTGCTGAGCCACCACTTAAACGTCTGTACACAGAAGTCTGTCATACTTCATTTCTTTCTTGCAATTTCTTGCAAGACTTTGAACCCATCTGTGGCAGCACAAATTTGTTCTTTCTCCAATCATATTTTATGAGAGAACTGTAATTGATAAAATGTATTATGAGTGTCATAAGGGATAACTGTTTTACACGGGCTATAAAAGTAATGATCTTATAACCCCACACTTCCATCAATATCCCATCCTTGAAGTGTCCCAAGTTAAAATAAGAGTACAGAAAGCTGGCAAATAAATTTTTTGGCCACATCTGACCAGTAAAATTACTTGTGCAATACAGCTAAGAAATAAAAAAGCAGGTAGTCAAAATGAGTAGGTAGGAGCGTGAAACACTGAAATTGTAAGCAGAAGCACAAAGACTGGCCAACAGATTTAATTTTTCCTCTCAATGGCAATTAAGTGACTCTCAGCAGCTCTTGTAAAAGGGCTTGCTCTCTGAATAAGCATGGTTTGAAAAGACTGCTGACCTTACTTTTCCTCTCTGCCAAACTTTTAAAGCAATTGCTGTTCCTGTGACTTTTCTGCCACGTGAAACCCTACTGAGGGACACACAGCATGAAGTGCTGGGTGGGAGAACTGAAGATACTTTGTGAGGAAAAGGTTGAGCCTGTGAAACCTGCCAGCTATGAACTTGTGAAACCAGTACTCATCTCCTCTCTACCTCCCATCACAGAGATCTGAACAGGCTGATGACAGCTCAGAGAGAAGCTTGAGCCAATCTCTAACATTTCCCTGTGCCAGTAAGGAATGTTTTGCCTTCATGTAAAATATGTGTTTTGGTTTCCCGTGCTTGAAAAGAAAGAACACAATCTTTGCAACAGAATATTTCTCTAGATCTAAGCAACATCCTACGAATTTAATGCTTA
Organism: Fregata magnificens; assembly: GCA_013389945.1. Classification (NCBI taxonomy): domain Eukaryota; kingdom Metazoa; phylum Chordata; class Aves; order Suliformes; family Fregatidae; genus Fregata; species Fregata magnificens. The sequence continues at coordinate 89,597 of WAAD01019185.1, read as the reverse complement.
TGGCAGATGCTGATGAACAATATTGCTTGGTATTAGGACCCAGTATCACAAAAGAATTCTGTGTTGCATTTCTAAACCTTGAGTAGGATTTGGAGCTTTTTGCTCTTTAGGACACTGGGATCCCAGAATGATGTAGAGAACCAATGCAAATGATGCAGGCTGAGTTTCATTGATACGTCCTCCTTAAAAACAAGGTGAACCCTGTACTTTTTATTTCATTTGGCTCTCAAACAAAAGCAATCGTGGTTTTATTACGATCATTTCTCCCAGATTTTACTCCTCCTGTGCCAGGGCCAGGTAGTAATAGACAAAGCATATCATGAGACCATCATGAGACCATCAAAAACACTACTTCTTGAGCTTCATGTCCTCTGTCTAACTAAGTACAGTGCTAGGAGCTTCTCAAGCACTGTCTCTGTACAATTATTTGCAAGAGATTTCTTTCTCACCTCATCCACAATTAACAGCTGCTTATAAGCAAAGTATCAGGCATCTGTGCAACTGGTATGCACACAGACGCTTCCTCTTATATGTAGGAAGGAGGGCCTGCCTCATCCAAAATGGTTTGAATCAGCCACTGCATCCCCACTGCAGCAGACAGCTTGCCCAAGAGGACACCCATACTACAAACTCAGTAGCCCTTCAACACTTTAGCTTTAGCAACAGCTCCCCACCAGAGACCAGTTGTAACAGACCTCCACTTCCCTGTTATCACCTAGACACGATCCCCTGGTATTGTTCTCTTCCTTCCACCCAAGCCTTTCACCGACAACTTGAGGTCTTTTCTGTTTCAACAGTCAGCCCATATTTAACACTGTTCAATGCTGTGCATCTGCTTGTCTACATAAAAGCCATGTTCTAGTGATCTTTCCAAACTGCAGCCTTTAACTGCTACAGCACACCTGAATCTGTGTCTTATTTAGATCTGTAGGACTGCAAACAGGACTCACAACAGCAACTTAGCCCAACAAGTATTTCATGCCATCAAAACCTGAACTATGTTCACAGCAAGACAGCTGCAAAATAACTGGCTTTGAATATGACTTTAAGGAGCTCCTTGTTGGTTTACTCATGGCAAGAATGCCTGCACCTACCCCATAGGATGCTGCATTGTGTAGGGGGATTAATCCTCCTTTGTCCTGGGCATTAACATCAGCACCATGCTCAAGAAGGTATTCAGCTACTTCCAAATTGTTGTAACCAGCTGTAGAAGAGGCACACGAAAAGAAATCGGGTATTAGGAGAGCTAAACTAAAGAAAAATTATTAGACAGAAAAGCTAAAGCAATTCTTTCAACTGCAAAAGCTCCTCTTTCCTAGTAACTGTATTACCTCTTGAAATACAGCTGCCATAGTTAATAACGCTCTGCACAGGACAATCCTCTGTGAAACTCTTACAAAACCAATCCTGATTTTGGTGATTAACTTCTGTAGCCCTATCATAAATACACAAGCCCTCAAAAACTGGTGAGTCACCCACCTGCAAGATGTAGCGGTGTTGAATTTCTTCCCTGGGTGTCTCTGCAATTGATATTTTCTTGAGTACATAGTTTCTGCACTCGTGCCAGGCACCCCTTCTTGGCAGCATCTAGCAAGGCAGCGTCTCCTCGCAGCAAGTCCTGGATATCTGTGTCTCCTTCTTTCACCAAATCTAGAGGAGTGTTCCCATCTCGATTCTTTTTCGTTGGATCAGCTCCATGCTGCAAAGAGCAAAGTGGAATGCTACTGTCACAACCATGAGCAGAGCAGTGCACGTAACTGTGTCACTATTCTGTGGCACAAGATAGAAGCCAGGGGATTTTGTTGACCTGCCATCATAAAGTAACAACTGTATATATTACTAGGCACATGAGAATAAATCCAGGAGGCTGAGGCCTAAAGCACTAGTCTGCAACACAGCTGCGTGAATCCACAGGCAAGAATGGCAGCCCTCTGTGAGAGCTGCCACTGTTCTACTTGCAACTGAAGTAGGTTCAGGAGCATATCCTGCATACAGCTATACCCTACTGTCACAGCAGGTGCTAAAGAAAAGCCAACTGCAAATACCTTGCCGGCCAATCCTTCCTTTCTCCTGCAAACTGGCTGGCAGAGATGTTTCCGCAGCACACCTTTCTGAGCTAGTGAAGCCATGCCCCGAGTTTCAGTAAATGCCACCCTGCTATTGAAAGGCACTTGTTTCAGAAGGGAACTAGAAAAATACTCATTTCTACACTTTCCAATAGATAACAGCACCATCTAAAGCAGTTTACAGGTCCTGGAAAGCAATGAAGAAAACATTTTGGTGGGAAAGGGGATTTGGATGACTGCTGGAGTATATCTGTGCTGGTAAAACATGCAGATCAGCTAGTGATAAGAACACAGTACTGGAGCACGGAATGAGGAGGAAGACATACATCTACATACAGCATATGGTGTGAGTCACGTCCACATACAATTTTGTGGGAGGACAGCTCCTTCCCTCTTCACTCTCAGCAGCAGTAGGAAAAAACAAAGATAGATAAGGCAGAGGCAGCTGCTGGCACTATAGTTCTCTGGTTGGCCCCTTCAGAATAATCACACACAGTGGTCCAACCCTGCCAGCAAGTCTACCCTGCCATTTCTCACTGGGGATGCTGGCAAACCTGTGTTAGTGTGAGCCACAGGGAACAAACTGGAGACGGGAAGAGCAGAAGGAATTAACTGCCTTGTATTTGGAAGCAGTACAGCAATGCTCATGGTGTAAAGGGTAAACAGCAAGGGACAGAAAGGGACAGAGTATTGATTACACAGAACCAGTTCCACATCTGTTGTGCTTTTGGGAAGAGAGTGTTCTTTGCACAAAGCCTTTTAAACTGCAATGACTTCTCCAAGATACGACCTTAGATCCCTTAATTTAAAACTCATCAAAATTAGAACTACTCAAATACTCTCCAGAATAAATGCCTAAATGAAGAGCCTGTGTCTTCTGAGACCCCTTCAAAGGCATAGAAACAAATGAAGGTGGCAATTTTAAAGAAAGGTGATGAAAAAAGAAAGTCTCTCCAAAATGCCTGTACATTTTTGTTTCCTTCTTCAAGCGGACCAGACAGAAAGAGCGCAAGTCAGGAGGAGTAAAGCTCAACATCCACGGCTCAGCAGAACCGACAGCACTGCCAGCTGGCATAAGAGACACAGCACGAGAAGCCCTGAGCAAACTGCGGCATGAGCACATATTCACAGACACCCAGAGCCTTGACAAAACTGTGTCACCTTAAGGGCATATTTAGCTCTTGTGCAAGAGTGATTTCAAAAAGAAAGATTTAAGCACTTTTCTATTTCCTGTAGTACATCCATTCAGGAAACTTTGAACACAAAAGATGGCTACATTCCCAGTGGAATGATCAGAAAACTCCAGAAACCTCCAGTGTCTATAAAGTAACACTGTGCTTGAGAGATTATGAGTGCTCCTATAGCTTGAGCTAACATCTGTATTCAGGTGTTACTACCAGGACCATCATCGTGCCTACTGAACAGACATCTCTGAATATCTTCTGGTTTCTACTGCAGATGTGTTTCAAACTGATGTGCTACCCTCCCTGAATGCTTTTTTGGTAATTAAGTGAAATAATTAATGAGATAGGAGGGAAACAGCGGGGCTTTTCAGCAGCAAATGAAAAGAGAAGTGGACGGGGAAGAGCCTCATCATTTTAAGACTATCCATATTCTGACTTACTTCTATTTTAAATGCTGTGCTTCAGAGGGACATGAAGTAGGCAAGGCCAAAACAGGAAACAGGATTGGCAAGAAATTCTACTCTAGCACCCTCTTTTACCCTCCCACGGCAGGATATGACCTTATGTTAAGAAGTCTCTCAAACTCATGTTTCTCACTGGAAACACGCTGGCATTACCTCATGCTTTTTACAGATTCTTTCACTAATTGTAATGAATATTTATTCCACAGTATATTAACACGCATTTCCTCCAGGAGCTTGATAAATTATACATTAATATAACAGTTTTAAATTTCTCACGTGCCAGACGCCATTTAGGACGCACCTTCAGTTATTGCTCTGTAATGCACTCTTGTGTAAGTATTTACAAAGGTTTGCTTAACTGCAGTAACTGTTCCATAAAGGGATGAACAGGATAAGGTGGGGTTTTTTTGTATTTTCACACAAATTCAGCTGCTTTTTCCAGTTTGAGAGTCTTGTCCTACTTGGCTAATAATATTAATACACGTACTGGAAAAAGTAACTGTACTGATGATTCTTTGTAAGTGAACTGACATTACACAAGAAACCATCTGACAATTGTCAGATGAAAATAGATTCAAAGACACCATAAAGAACTCACTGAATGCAATTAACTTTGCATTAATTAATCTTCAGCAAAAATAAACATATACACATTTAAAGACACATTTGAGAACTCCAGCACATACTTTCAAAAGCAGCTTGCAGATTTCATATTTTCCTTTGGCTGCTGCTTCATGTAGAGGAGTAAATTTCCACAGGTCTGCCACGTTGACAGAAGCACCGTGCCTCACTAAGAGTTCAGCCACTTCATAGTGTCCATAAGAACAGGCATTGTGCAGGGGTACTAAGCCACTAATCAAAGAGAAAATATTAATAGCTACAGAAAATAAAATCCAATATGCAATCACACAAAGTTCCAGTAGATAAAACTCCCGCTTCCACCAGACATTATCAGTATCTTTCAATCATTCCAATTTGCACGGCTTTAGCTCCCTGCTATTAAAACATCAATTAGAACTTCATTATTATCCTTCAGTTCTCATCCACGAGACTTTTAAATGCTTAGCAAGCACCAATGTTACTACTTCTACAAGCAAGTAACTTCAATGCTGTTAACAACAGCCAAAAACTAAATTGCAAGAACCACTGATGTTCTGCTTTTGGATATTTGAGTGTAAATTTCAGAAAAGGTATAACTCTATACAATGGGTTTCAGGTACAGTTAGTAGTAAGCACTGCACACCTGATAGATACAGAAAGATACCCAAACATTTATTTCAAGGAAAGCCTGAAAATTCAGTATTGGAAGTGTTTTAGCACTGGAAATGAATTATCCCCCACCCTGAACCAATGTATCAGAGTGAAAGATCAAACATAATCATGCTATTCTACATAATTGCTTTGCAAACAATGCAAAAACCTGTAAATGGTTCATATCATTTAACTGAATATTAACTGAATAAGTAACTAACTTAAAAGCTAACTAACAGAAGTAGAAAAATGACCAGAGATAACCCTGGTATTTTACCCCATGCAATTCAAAACTAATTTTAGATCACCGGAAATAACTTAAAGGCTGCTTTTAAGCAGAACAAAGTCTCCAAAATGGGCAAAAGGGGGAAGACAAGGATCACGTATTACAGTGCCAGATATGTACTTGACAATGGCTTTGCCAGAAAGCAAAGTATGCCTTAATGGTCTATAAATCCCCCTACAGTGATGTCAGGAACAATGCAGAACAAGGAGAAAGAAAAGAGAAAAATATGATGTTACTGAAATCCAAAGCAAAATTAATAGAGGGGGGTAGAAGTCTCACACTCATAGAAAACAGCGGAGCATATCATGGAATGAAATGTACCCTTTATCTTTGGCATGCACGTCTGCCCCGTGGTGCAACAGATACTCCACCACTGATACACGGTTATATCCTGCAGCAAAGTGCAGTGGCGTTGAATGACGGCCTTCCAAATCTCTACAATTCACATTCTGAGGGCTGCAAAGTTGCTGCAAAGACAAAAGAAGAAACCAAGATCTAGTATAGAACTAAAACAAACAAATAAAAAAACCCCACAAACCAAACAAAAACAGTCAAACAAACAAAGAAACAAACAAAAAAGAAAACCCCCAAACTACCACCCCCAAACACCCCAACACAAAATTTGATCCATTTATTATATACAAATTTTTAGAAGTTAGGTTTCAGGAAATTTCCTTCCACTTAGGCAAAGTTAAAAAAAATAGCTGCTCTAAATTTATGGATGAAAGTACTTCTATAACAAACAAGACTTAAATGATGGAAGCAGTATGAAGGCATTCCTAATGTATTAGAAAGGGCGAGCCTCTAAATCATGAAGCACCAGGTTCAAGGCCATGTGACTTTCTCCAGATATGTTATCATTTTCAGCTTATGTTGTCTTCAGAAATCTAGAAATAGTGAGCTTGGCAGTCAAAGGAGCTGCTGGTGCACAAAACTGCTGCTGTTTGAATATTAATATGTATCATCTGCAGGCTGTTTTGCCCACAGACCAAGTATGAAAGACAAGATCAAACCTTCCTGTGATGCTGGGATTCCATGGCCTGACCCTTCACCTTCAGATTAAGGATGGCTTAAAATGTGAAGTCTGCTACCTGTTAACAATTTTGTTTGCTTGCCTTCAGATTGAATCATGCACCTGAGGCTTGTTTCTACTAAACTGACTCTGAGGATCACAGGGTCCACTTCAAAGAATAACAGCTGCATCTGCAACATTGCATCTGAGTCCATCGAAGACATGACTGTGTGAACGACTGGGAGAATGAACAACCAAAAACTCAAAAGAAACACCTCAGCACATCTCAATGCACTACTTTCTAGAAAAAAAAATGAAGAGATTTGGCTTCCCCTTTTTTATGATTTATCATCCACTGGGCACTACTTCCACAACTCTTGTAGCAGAGGCTTCCACAAGCCTTGCACAGCGATATGAAGTGGAAAATTAACATGAATTGCTCAAACCTACCTTCACAGTTTCCAAGTCTCCAGCTTTGGATGCTTCTAACAACCGATAATCCACATCAGATGTGCGCACAGGTGTACTTTCTACATAGGGAAAAAGATGGTTTAGGATTACTTAGTATTCATTAAGTTATATTAACTTATGCTCAACATATTTTCTGAAGGGGGGGGGGGGTCTGTTGTCATTTGTAAAAATGCAGCTGGAGTTGTGATGTTGTGATGTTCAAGTTCATATTGCCTAAATGGCTGAATAAGGAGCCTTAGCTTAAGTGTAAACCAGTCAGATTTAGACTCTAGAGCTGACGTTATTCTGCCAAATGGAATTTCAATGCTTTGCTAATCCTATGTACGGTAAAAATGACCATTTCTGCATTTAAGAAATCTACATGCTCACTAGGACAGATTCAAAGTTTTGCTGAAGATCAAAAGCACCTTTCTCAACAATTTCAGCAAACTGCATGAGGTGCCAGTGCACAGCCAGGGTTAAATGTGCTCAATTCAGCAGGTGAATTACAGCCTTTGCACTCTGCACTTGTGATACATCTCGTACTACGAAGCAGTGACAAGGGGATGGGATTTCTAAGATGGCCTTGGTCACGTGGTGACTGCTTGCTTTATGATGCTCCAGTTGTGTACTGCACTTCATAGCAACAATGAGATCTGTCCCTTGTTATAAAGATGGGGCGGTTAAAAATAGAATCTTAAGAATGACATAGTGATTAAAAGGAGACCTTTAGAGAGATACCTTTTTTCCTCTTTAAACTACTGTAAGACAATGACAGGCTTTGGCCTCAAAACTTTTTACCTCACTTCTCATTAGAAATATGGCTGTGAGAAAGCAAGCATGCACTGAGGGAAGAGGGAGAAGTAGCTGGAAAGGAGCAGTGGATTAGCTGTCCCTAGAGCTCCTCAGTGTTGCTCAAAAAGGAGCTTTTTGAAAAGGCAATCTTGATCATTTTTAATAGAAACTGCTTTCTATTGTAGAAGCCGCTCCTCTCAAGCTCAAGGATTTACAAAATAGAAGTTTCGGCATGTTGCCTGATCAGCGACAGAAATGACTGCCTAGTGCAAAACAAACAGGGCAAGGTGAACTTGGGGTTGCAATCCTTTGTAAGAATACTGTAAGAAAATCAGCGTGTTTTAACAGGCTAAACTCATTCTAGACAGGCATGCAACTCCATCAAAAATACTTAAAAGACTTCTTTAAATGTAGAGAACTGGTACTATGTCCTGGGAGCAAACTGCAGAGACATTATGAGAAAGTACTTCTTACAGACTAACACAGTCTCTGCAGAATCCAGCCAATTCCTGACTTTGCAATGTAATCTGTGACTATATCACAGGAGTGGAAAATGGGTAGAAGGGGATATTTGTTTTCTTAACTAGCTATCCTTACAGAAGGACATCAACTTATCTATTCACTTTGAGGTAGTACTTCGTATTGTAACCCTATTTTCTCTTCTTGATCAGTGTTTTGTGGCCTTTTGCTACCTCCTTGCCTCCACACTCACTGCAGGAAGAGGAGGAGGAGGCGGAAGTGAGAAGCAACTCCTACAAGCTCACCCGTTAGGTGAAGAAATGCTCTCAGTTGAAGGAAAGGCAGAGAAGGGTCCGGGAAGAGGGATAGTGGCACCTTTAATACAGCCAAAGCTGCCAGTTCCTTTCCTCGAGTCTACCTTGATCCTCTGGAGCAGTTCCGGTAGCGAGCAGCTGGACTCAATGATCTTAAAGGTCTTTTCCAACCTAAATGATTCTATGATTCTAAGTGATTCAAACACATCCTGCAAGGGAAGGATGGCAGCAGCGGTTTGACACAAATGTTAGTGACTGTGCGCAGAGCACAGCATGCATCAAACTCCTGTTGTTGGAGAGGGTTAAGATTTCAACCCACGCCTTCTTAACCTTAAGTTATTTGCCTTCCCTTGCTCTCCCCAACAGCACCACCACCTCAGTGTCCTGAGGTGCAGAGAGAATAGGTGAGGCTAAGTCCTATACTGGATCCAAAGCTCTTTTGCTTTGCAATTCTTTATCTCTTCTCCGGACTCCTGTCCTTGTCTTCACAAGATAGCCAAGACCCTCACTTTGGTGAGGATAAAAAAGGAAATCAATCAGAAACACAATCTAATTACTACATGAAGGAGAAATTTCAGTTCCACTAGATTAGAACTTGAGTACCAAAAGGCTGCACTGAGCAAAGAAACAAAACAAATCTTACTCTTCAAGAAAAGCAAAACTAGCAGCATTTTCTAATAAGCATTTGAAAAAAGTAACATGCTCACTTTATGAGCTTTCTTACATTACATGGCCATACTCCTACCAGTTGCAACCAAAATCACAAGCAGCTCGAGTAAAGTTGTATCCGCTGGCCACTATGCCATCAGAAAGCTGTTTTCATGGTTGTTATCTCACAGCTGGGAAGTAGCTCAGCAGTCAAGTGTGAGAAAAAAAAAATCCAATACTATATGGAAAATATTTCAAGCTGTGAACTCAAGAGTCAGGTAACAATCTCTATCAAAACAACATCATTTAAAAAGATATTTCTTTAACCCAATCTTACAAAAATGAACACACAGTAATATTTGGTAAATAATTTCAGCATTCATTTACTAGCTTTGAAACATAGAGAACATAAAGTGTCACCAACCCTACACTACAAGCATTTTTTTCAGCTTTTGAATCTTTTAGTCTTGAACACCTTCAGGGATGTAAGAGAAAGGCTGCTACATCTCCAATGAAAAGCAGTACAGTATGACATCTGAAATTAGTTTTCCTAGAAAAGGTATATCAGTGAAAATTAATTTTTAATTCAAAATCAAATGAGAGTTTTCAGAATACTTGTAAGTTTACTATGTTTTTAAATCAAACTCCTATTCTCTAACAGCAGGGGGTGTGTTTACTTTCTTCTGATTCATAGCTAACATTCTTCTCTCTCAATACACATACATACAGTCACGTGCATATTTTAAACAGGTAATGCTACCCATGTAACTAGCTACGTCTCAGGAGTGGGTATACTTCAGAACAACCCTTCCTTGCACTGCTGTAAAATGCCTTTTTTTTTTTCCCCCCTGATTTAAAGCAACATTGTTGAAAACACTGAAGGAAAGGAGTTTCTAGCTAGCACAGGTCTTCTCATCTATCTGCATATCTGCCTTTGACTACACCGCTGTAAGGTGAGTTACTTGCTCTGTAGTAGCTACTGATGCAATTATTCTTCTCCCTACTCGCAAAAATTCAAATGTGACATGGCTAAGAGGATGCAAACCCTCAAGCACCTACATGAAAAATAGCGGCACCCTCTTCAAACATCTATTCACCTTTTTAATGCAAGACACAAACAAATTGTTATCTAAACAGTATCCAGAGCACTTTCACAATAAAATCTTTCTCTGCTAGACAAGCAAGGGATTTGAAGTAAAAGTTCAAACGGTTTAGCAACTATCAGTATTTGTCTGCCAGTAACACTGTGCTTGTGGATGCTAAAGTATGGAGTACCTAGCAAGGTGGCTGATGAAAGGAAAAGGTTTCGCACGTGTTCAGCAATATTCCAGTTGCCTTGGAACTTGTTACCAAAACCCCCAAAACTCCCCATATCTGCCTTCCTGTGACCTCCAGCATGCTCTAAATCCACAAGCTGTTTATTTTCTTCCTGATTTGCACAAAATCACTGAATTGAGCAGGGCTTTTTTTGTTTTGACGTGATTTTCTTCTGAAGAGTATCACGCAGTACATACTGTAGATGTGTGCACACGGTGGCAGAAGGGAGGGAGGAGAAAACTACTGCAAGTCTCTTGCACTGAAAAAGAAATAAGATCCACAGCTGTAAAGGGAGAAGCTGAAGTTCAAATACACAAGCCTTTATTTTTACCCACCACTCAGAATCTGTTGCACTGCTTCATTTCCCATCTGTGCCGCTGTGAAGCCTTGTAAAGAGATGATGGAGGGATCAGAGCCGTAATTCAGCAAGAGCCGGCAGGTTTGCAAGTGACCTGCTAACGCAGCCCTGTGCAACGCTGTTTGACCAAGTGTGTCCAGTGCATTCATCTGAAAAATCAGCAGCAATATACAATAAAACACTGTTATAATTAAAAGCCTGCACCTGTCCCTGCCCTTAACAAGAGCAGCAATAACAAAAAATTTTCCAGCATACAAATTTATCTGTCAATCCCTCTGCATTGCAACTAAACAAAACCAAATGACAAAATAGGTAAACACTCCAATATAATTTACTGCAGATGCTTTCCTGTCTTTTAACAGCACAGGTTATTTGTTTGCATGGCTAACAGACAACACAGGATCCTCAAAACCATACTTAAAATAGTGATCAAGCTTTTGACAAATTCAATGAAGATCAACCTTGTGCAAGAAAAGCAAAACTCTCACAGAAGAGGAGAAAGCGGTAAATAATTAACCAAACAATTCAAAGATCTTCCAGCTTTAAGGAAATTACCATCTGTCATCCTCAGAAGGGAAATTAACTCAACATTACTCACTACCAAGAATTAAAGCAAAACAAAGATGTCAGATTTGGAATTCCGGGGGGGGCGGCGGCGAAGAGGTTGGATACAAACAGTCCATTTCCTCCTCACTTTTTGTACTTTCACAGAAATGTTAAGTAAAACTGGATATAATTCTACTAAATACAAGACTGTATAAACAGGCAAAATGGAGTATCGCTTTCAAAGAGTATGATATAATGGAAACCTATCTGTCTGTCAAGATCTAACAGTATCTAAATAACTAGAAGCATCTCCACAGGTTCACTATCAGATAAAGGAAGAGAATAATAGAGAGCTTTAAAAAGTGGAAAAAGCCCCTCATGAAAATAACCTTTCAAGAAGATACTTTGTACCTAGCAGCGATTCATGACAAATTTAAATGCAAATGTCCAACAGCTTTTTTACCACTTTATGAAATACAGAACTACTCTATATTCTCTGCAAGCAACTCAGAACCTGTTATCTGTTTCCAAGCCTATGGACTGCAGGCTGTGAACCGCATGCATAATAGACTCTGTCACTGTAAAAAACCACCTTTTTACAGTTTCAAAATCTTTGTGGTGGCAGTGAACAAAGGTTTTGCTTGTTATTTCTCACCTAAAATGCAGCCTGCAAATCCTACTACCTTTCCATGAAAACTAGTGAAAAAACAATTTGGGTAAGATGCATATTTTGTAACTAAATGAAATTTAATTAGGGGGTAACTATGTAGAAAATATCTACCACCAGATAGGGTAAGAAAAAAAAATTAAGTAAAATACCTGCAATACAATAATATCAAGCCACAGGAAAGAACAAAGAACTACCACATAAATAAAGTGGAGTGTGATTCAATATTGTCTGAAATTCTTCTATATCCCTGAACAACTCTATAGGCTGGTAAAGCAGGAATTTCTCAGATCACAAACCTCTCTTGCAGGAAGATGTACAGGAGAACAGTTCTGCTTTCTTCTAACGGTGCTCAGCTCATGCCAATCTAATGGGATTTCCCTAAAAGTTTTGTTTTAAATAAAAAACTTACTGCTATCATAAATATTAAGTAGATGCTGAATGTTCCAAATCCATGATTTTGTTCAGATGATGATCCTCATCTGTTTCAGGACACCGGATACCTTTCACCACTGATAAGGGCACAGAGAAAAGCAGAAATCTGGGGCTGTACAGGTTTAGTGATGGTAAAGGCAGACTGAAATGAGACTTGTGGATTCTGGAAGCAGCTGATAACACTCCATTCACCCAAGAAAGAGAATCATAATTAATGTCTTCTATAACACTGAATTCCTGTGCTAAACATTCCTGTACTAAACAAATTGTTGTTTAGCAGCAAGGCATTCACACTGCACAACTCAATACTGACTGTGTACCTGGAAAAAATGTTAATATTCATTTGAAAAGAACACTGGCAGAGTCATCAGATCCATCATCTCACATATCATGTGCAGGTCTCCTTTCACCTCCAAATAATTATCTTTGCCAACAATCGATTCTTGTGGCAGAAGAATGCCAGCCATTTCAAGAAATGCCTGCTTACTTCTGGGACAAAGAGGGCTGCAGCTGACAGAGGGACGCACGCACCATATGAAGCTGTTCTTTACCTCAGGAGCAGAATTAGGCTTTGCAGGGCGATTTCATGGGGAATATGTTCACTTTGAGGCAGATCTGCTCTCGCCAATCACGCAGCACTTGTCTAAAACCAACCCAAGAATGTACTACACTAAGGCTGAAGGAAACAAGACTTATTTCCAAATGAAAAATCAATTTGAGCATTACAAATTGATTACAATTGAGATTAAACTCTCATAAAAATCAAACCTGTAAGACATAAGCCTGCCCAACACTGTCTAAAAACATATGTCCTTTCAAATTCAAAGCTAAAGTTTAAACTCTATTTGACAAAATGTAAAATATCCAAGGTGTACTGCCTTATTTGTGCGCTGAGAAGGCAGATTGCTCCAGCTGCACTAATAAAAAAAAAAAAGAGAAATATTCAACTGGTCCCCTTTATAAGCAGTCTGAAATTGGAAGGCTGCAGCTCTGAATTACTTTACAGATGAGTTTTCTGCAAGGAGTTAGAAATGACAGATTTGACAGCTTTTATTCCACAGCACACTGGCTCTGGATCTGGTTTCTTCCCCTTTTAGCATGAAAACAGTCACTCCGCTGCTCAAACTGCAACATAAAAGTGGAATGCAGTTATCAGATGAAAAGTGTTTTTAAGTAAGGCTTTCGATGGAAAGATACCACCCTATACAGCATTTCCCACTGCAGAATTCCTTCTGTTCTTTCCTTTTATCCCTTTCATTTCCTCTTCCCATCCTGGATATAGGCAGTAGAGAAATCAAAACGGTCATGTATCAGACACTGAAGAGATTTTTCCTCCCTGCACTGCTGCTGTCTCAGAGCAGCGTAGACAGCTACAGCAATATTCCCTTGGCTGCCAGGGACTTGTGGCAGCTCAACAGCTAGGACCTGTTCAGGAAACTTTTTTTGCAAGACATCATAAGCATATCAGCTTTCTGCTGGTATCAAATGCCCTAAATATCCTACTACTCCTTGNAGCTCCTAAATGATCCAGCCATATGTTCCACAGTTGTTCCTTTACATAAAAGCTTAATGTCACTAAGTTTGGACGTCTAAGCAGTGAGAAAAGTTGAACCACACAATCGCAACAGATCACACAGCTCTTCATGTTGTTAACCATCATAGACCAGAACCTGCTGCATTTCTGAAAGGAAATTTAATTTTTCGATCCTTATTCTTTCCTGATAAAAATCATGCCTCCACCTGAAAT
>WAAD01019185.1:53218-72638 GCA_013389945.1 Fregata magnificens | reverse complement strand
GAAGAAGAAAGTTCCACTTTCTTTGAAGCCCCAGTTACTCATCTTTTTCACATTGTTACTCTCTCTATAATCAGTAGTGGTTTCCAGAAGGTAGATTAAAGCTGACTTATACAGTACCTTTCCTCTGATGGTAGAAATGGTTGCAAAGTAAAGAAAATACGGTAGGTCTCATCCATCCACACTTCAGTAAGCATTTGATATGGGATCACATGGGAACTGAACATATTGAAAGTAGGAGGGCTGGTCAGTGATTGGTTGTGGGATAATTTTGGTTTAATATTTTCATTAATGATCTTGGCACAGGAGAATGCTGAAGGGCATGAACATGAAAAATTAGCAAGAAAAAAAAATCTAGATGCTCTGCATACTACAAGACTACAGGAAGGATCTGAGTACTACTGTGTCATGCCTATTAAAAAGGCAAACATGATCCCAGCATACATTAGTCCAGCATTTCCATTAGAGATATGGAAGTGCCATCATGTAAGGCAGTGAGGGAATGACTTCCGTTCTTGTTGCCTGAGCGCCAAGATTTCCTCTAGTGCTAGTAAAGAGAAGGGTTATAAGAATGATTAGGAAATGGTAATGTTCCCTTATGGGGGAAAACTAAGTGTTTGAGGCTTTTAGCCTACCAAAACAAAGGCTAAGAAGAATCAGTTTTTTCACTGAAAATACCTCAGCAAAGGAAGCATCAAACATCTTTTCCAAAGAGATATTTAAACTGCAGGAGAGTGCTTTTAGAAGAACAAATGTATATTCACTGTAAGGCTGCTATTCCAGGGGGACTAGATTCACCAGCTTGTGAGAACCCCCTCTTGTAAAAAAAAAATACGACTAGACAGGATGAAAGTGCTTAGTACATCTGACTACATCTTATGAAGTAACTAAAATTCAAGGCGCAAAAAGAGTAAACAAGAAAAAGCTTCCAGAAACACAACAAATGAAAAAAAAAAATCAAAAACCTGTATCATGCTTCGGGGATTAAAGCTGCCATGTCCCAACAATCAGAAACAAAGACGTATCAGTGTTAAGAGTGCCTGATGGCCTGAATGCCTAGAGTCAAAGCATGAGCAAGAGGTCAAATGATACTATACGAGCAAGACAAACATTTTAGAGTGATTAAATATGCCTAGTTAACTAATTAATACTCTAGAGCATATCCCATCTGGGAACTTCAAGGTGCTTCATAAGCCTTAACGACCTACCTCTGATGAAAAACCATGATTGCATTATGTACCATTTTACAACTAAGGAACTTCAGATACCGATAAAAAGGTACCTGATCCATTGCAGTATGGAAATATATGCTTAGTTTTAACCATGTGTGGCCTTCTGCCATGCACTGAAGTGCTTTGCTAGATCATAAATGTGAATGGCTATCCTCAGAATAACATAGCAAGCATATACTAGGATATGAACAAAGAATGAGTTTTAATGACCGCCATGTACCTCTATTTGCATACTGTCAACTGAAAAAAACAACAGAACACACCGCTCAGCATGGCTCTGTAGATAACTGTGGGCCACTCACCACCACCACTGAGTCCACAAGTGACTCATGGATCATGATTTAGGAACTCCTGCTTCAGGACATAAAAAAATTACAAGCTATCATCAGAATGTGCTACTGACGCAAACAATAAAATTGGGCCGTTCCAGTAAGGATGAGGTCTCTGAGCTTGCTCCTAACCTGGCTACACAGAGCTAGATTTTCAAGGGAGCACTAATTTGAATACCTACAGTATAGTAGCAGGCTTTCCAGAAACCCTCAGCACACAGAAATTCCTTGTATTTCAAAGCAGGTAGTACTTGGGTACAATACGCTTGAAATTCCAGCATGTTCAGTTCAGTGCCTACCCAAGTACCATCAGTACTGAATTCATGTGCAAAATCAGATCCATAAAGCCATGAAGTATCTATTCCTATGGCAAAATGAAATTTTTTCACTTTCAGTGCATAGGTATGCTACTAACAGGGAATCTGGGAAAATGATAATGAATGGTTTTACTGACTATAACTGAGACCTCTGGCCCTGCTTTCCCCCCTGGGGAAAATCTTGGTATGTCACCACTGCATCAGGATTCTCAAATGCGATAAACTCTGTCATGGTATTATTGTTAAGCTATTTTATGATGCCATTACAGTACTATGGAAGTGAATCAGCTACTGAAATCTGGCAATGAGCTCTCACACAGGCTTATAAATTACAATTCATTGTTCCAAAATAAAAAGACTTAGTATTAACTATGCATACAATTACATTGCTCACACCTCCTAGCACGTCAAGAGTGACACACTAGATTCTTATTACGGGTATATGTCTTCATTTCTAGCTACCTGAATGAAGATGAAGACTCAAAGAGAGTAATGTGAGCCCCCTTAAAAGCAAAAATAAGGAGATCGTTTATATTTTAACCAATGCGAAGAAAGTACCCATCGAGAAAAGTTCCTGAGAAAATCAAGTAGCTAAGTATATCATTACCATGAATGTCAAGTTTGCTGCTAAAACTCATAGAAATATCATTCTGTAATACTTCTGAAAGATGCTTAAAAGACATCCTAAATAAAGTAAGTTATACTTTCCTCTGCCTTTAATTAATAACTTGCTGAACTATGTGTTTCTAAGCAAGCTTCACTATAGGCTCACAAATTAATTTGGTCAGCACCTATCAATGGGTAAAGGGCATGGCAAAATAATCTGGCCAAGAGAATAAGAAGCAAGCAAGGGCTAAGGGATGCCCAGCATTAGACTACTAAACTCAGTGTCAGCAAACTCAGACACTGGACATTTTCAAGCCAACAAGATAAAGCAACAAGAGGCACCTAGATGACCACACTTACTACAAATGAGTAGCAAGATACATTAAAAATGAGTAAGCTAGACTCCTTAAAGCCTGTATTCAGTTACTTGAAGAGAAGACCTAATTTTCAAATGGGATTCCTGAACATCCGTACTGATTTGAGATAAACACACTTCAAGGTTAACACAAGAAGCAGAAGGCATACAGAAGAAAAAGTGACAACTATCATAAAAACTAACACTGTATTTATTTAACCAATATAACCCTTCTTCTTGCCTTTTGCCTTAAATAAAATGTATTTAAGCATATTTACCTTTGCTCCATGTTTATGCAGAACTTCCATGACATCATTATGAGCTTTTTCAGCTGCAACATGCAAAGGTGTCATGAAACTAGGGGAAAAAAAAAATTAGTTTTACATTCCTAGTATGACAGAGTCCTTTGGAAAATTCAAAAATTTCAGAAACCTACTCTTTGTTTTTCTCATTAACATTTGCTCCTTTCCTGAGCAATAGTTCTGTAACTTGCTTCCGCTTGGGATGCACAGCGGCCACAGCACAGTGCTGCAAAAAAGTAAATACAAATTATATTTCAACTACACAGATGACAAAGAGCTTTAAGATCCATGACTTCATCTCTTAATTATTCTGCTGAACATCAGACTACAAAATTTACAAACAGAATCCATCATATTTCTGCCGAAACATGTAACATACTGAAGAAAATATGAGCTAGTGATCAATGCTAAATTATTCTACTCAGAAAAACAATTTCATTTTAAAGCTATTTGTCACTTACGAAAAAAGCGATATGTTCCCAACTACATTAACAAGACATCAGGACAAAACCAGCACATAATGCACAAAGGAGGTAAAGACAAAGGGCTTGAAACAGCTGAACTTTCTACAGAGGGACTCCAAAGGGGTCCATTAAGATTCTGCTGCTGTTGTCAGATTAACACAACTTTTGTATGTTTCTTTTGTTTCTTCTTCTATTTCAGTGTGTACTGAACTTGTTAACCTAATGGCAATTCTGTTATGCACCCAGTTACAAATTATGTAATAAACAAACAGGCAATAAAGTTCTCTTAGAGTATCTTCTTTTCCATGTTATGAGAAAGAGATGTCTTTCACACAGTGCTTTTCAATGCTCAAGCCTGCCCTTGTAGGAACACCATACAGCCCTTTGCTAGGTGTAACTATTCTCCTGAATGTGGCTGAGGTCTGCTTGTTGGTTTGTCTGTGCATTCAGCACCCACAAGTGAGTGCTTTGTTCCTCCCTTTTTTCTTTTATCCTCTGCAGAGACTAGACTCAATCTGTCCTGACATTTTGAACAGTGGCCCTACCAATGCATTCCTGAGGCCTGAAGTTACAAGCATGGCTCCAGATAAGCTGAACACCATGCTTTAAAATCAGTCCAGAAATGCTTGTCTCAAGTTTGGATGTCTCAAGTTAGCAGATTATGAGAAACAGGAAATACTTTTGAATACTTTTGTTTATATGTTTACCCATGTTTTAAGCCAGTAACCCATAAAAAGCAGGTAGTCTCCTGGAACAGAGCTCTCAAACTTTCCAATAGCAAAACAATAGCCTTTACAATGAGATAGACCCTGAACAGAATGCTAAGTAGCAATAGTACTGATAACCATCTTTGGCCCAGTTTCAGCCTTCACTATGAAGCAACTGCCACTCAAGCTTCCACACTGCTGTTAGTCAGCAGAGCATGTCCAAGTTTTGCAAAGGTAAGCTTTGTAAATAAACATTAAGAACAACTTTTGCTCTCAAGAGTTGCAGTATTTTTGAGGCTTTGCAGACAATAACCTATCTCTATTTCCTGCCAATATGATAAACCAGCACTAGAAGCAACACAAATGCTGAAATATTGCCAAACCTCAGAGCAACACTGAAACATAAACCAGGTGCTTCCTTTGGCCTTTGTGGGGTAATAGTACACAGACCCCA
The DNA here is from genome assembly GCA_013389945.1 of Fregata magnificens. Taxonomy (NCBI): domain Eukaryota; kingdom Metazoa; phylum Chordata; class Aves; order Suliformes; family Fregatidae; genus Fregata; species Fregata magnificens. The sequence goes on along the minus strand of WAAD01019185.1, from coordinate 67,875 downwards.
GTGCCCCATGGTAAAAGATACCATGCTTAGGACAGGAATAGTTCAGTTAGATTGTACATAACCTGATCCTGGAAGCTAAGTCCTGCCACTTGGACGGGAGACCACTTGGAAATCTCAAGTGCAGGAGGCAAAAATTGAGAAATCACAGTCAAACACTTACTGAACAGTGAACCAAAGACATCAACAGAGCTAAAATATCTCATTTTGCCTAGCTGTGTCTGCAGAACGAGCAGGCGGAGAAGAGCAAAGAACACCACAGGACTACGAAGTGATCATCACACAGCTAAAGAGATGTCACATATCAGCAGCTGATAGGAAGAAAAGGATAACATCATCCCAAATTTCCTACTGTCTTCATGTTCAGCCTCTAAATATCTCTTCTCTGTCTTGCTTCTAAGTTCAGGCTGGGATGCTAAGTCCTCCATGGAGAGAACAGAGCATATGGATGCTTGGTGCTCAACACACAATGTTCTGATCACAAACACAATGTTTATAACACTAAACATGCAGTTGTACGCCTGCAGCTGAGACCTACCACTGAAGAAAACGTTCCATCGGAATAAAGTATCATAACTACAGTAGTTTTAATAATACCATCAGTCCCTCTCAACTTCAACATCTTCACTGCATCTGGGATACTGGCTGTGTTCTTTGCCTCCACTCCTTCTTCAAACAATGAAATAAGAGCAGGATACTGCCAGGAAAGTCTCAAAGACCCCTATTTCCATATCTAATGTGGTATTGTCAGTACTATTCCAATCCTGTAAGACCCTGTGATACACACCTAGCATCTAATTTCACCACAATTTTACATATCCTGTGAAGCAAATTTGTAATCCAAGTTTGCCCATGTAAAACATTAAGGGAGCACTGGGCCACTGGGATAGAATTTAACCTCAGAAAAAACATAGCAACTGACCAACAAAAAAAAGAGGGTGATGGGAAAAAGGCAAAAGAGAAGTGAAAAATGAACAGGTGAGGAGTGGCTGGAGGGCTTCTGTAATCTACCAGGAAGAATAAAAAGAGTGATAACAAATTATATGGTGTTTTTTCTATAATGGTGATTTTATTTTTATATATAAAGTGTTTGATGGCAAATCCTCAATCTCAGATGATGAATATATTTTCATCGTGTGGAAATAAAACTCCTCAACTAGCACTACCACCACATTTATCATAAAACAAATGGATTGACTGTACAATCTCACCAGTGCAGTCTCATGTGACTGTGGCTGCTTAAAATTAATGATCTCCAAAGCAAGTGTCTTTTTCACTTTGGCTAGGTCTGCCTCTCTGGCTGCTTGCAGTAAAGAGTGTCCTTTAAATTCATCTGTTAGAGGAAAAAGATGCATTTAATATTCAGCAACATGTCACATTTATAAACATTATTGGAGAAAGGTAGCTATACTCAGTTGAGAGGAAATAAGAGTATTTCTGTACATCTTCAGATAATAGCTGACCTGGCACACAGAACATGAAACATGGTTTACTGAAACCAAAGGGACATTCTAAAGGAGAGGGGAAGCGATTCCTTGAGTAAAATCCTTATAGCTTTTCTCCCTCTTATCCTCCACCCACTTGATGTATCAAATGCATATGTGACCTCTGAATTACCTATGTATGTATCCAAGTGAGCACAATGCTATTACATGCTCTTCAGAAAAAAGCATTACAGTTGCTTTTCAAAAACCTTATTGTATTTNTAAAATATTGAACTATTGGTCTTAAAGAAAGCTAACCGGCTAAGCATTTGAAGCCAGTTTGCTACAAAGATGAAACAGGTTTTGATAGCAGCTATATCTTTGCAAATATGGCGAGGTAATTTTGTTATTTTCAGTGTGACATCTCGTTCAGTTCAGCAACTAGTTCATTTTAGTTTTAAATCATCTTGAATTTGAAAAGGACTAAAAGTGTTTCTCTTAAAATGTACAAATGAAAGCTAGGTTAGCAAGAATAACATCTGAACCTGGGAACTAGGAAAAAAAAGCTCAACAATCTCAGTAAAAATTATCAGTATTTTTCTTTCATAAGCAAGCTTGAAACGCTAAGCTTGTTAAGAGAGGCTTTCTTCTCCCACCCTTGTTTTAACATCCAGTGCATTTGTGGATTTAGAAATAAAAGTAAATGTAATAACTTTCAAGTTTTCATTTCAAATAGAATTCAAATTTCTTTGTAAAGAAAGCATTACTCAAAGCACAAGTACAAATAAATCTTGAAGTAACAAATAAAGGTAGTATTATTCCCAAGGTATAAAACCAAAGAACTCAAGAATATACTAAACATGTTCTTTTGGGTATGCAAATACAGGATGTCCCATCAAGATACTGTCAAATTTGGCATAACACTCAAATTTGTGTATACATTTCAGTGGATATTAATGGACATGAATCTTTCCCCACTCCTCTCCAGGAACTATAAATACAGAAATAAAACAAAGTTTAAATAGATTTTTTTTTTTACTTGCTCATTTAAACAAATGGTAAATCAACCTGCCTCAAAGCCAGAAGCATCTCTCAAGGTAGTCCAGAATAGAGAGTAGAGAAGTAGCTAAAAGATGTTAACGCCCTCCTCTTTTCTCCTAGAGCAAAGTTTTCTGCTGCACATGATCACCACCTTCACATGCAAAGAATAGTGACAGACAACAACCTGACTAGCTGTGATTGTGAGTAGTGCAGGATCACATTCTTAGTGTGTCAGGGGGCTTCTGCTACACTGGAAAGATGACAGACAAAACTAAAAGCTTATTTATAATGGAGTTCAGAAGCTACTTCTCAAGGAGTTTTCTAACTTCATAATGCTTTGTTTCCATACTTGTGTCATTTAGTTATCTTTTACAGTTTATAACAATGAGAAAACAAATGCCTAAAAGAGGGCAAAAAAAGGCAGACAAATTCAAATTAGAACTGTAACAGTGTTTTGTAAACAGCATAAGGATTGCAAAGACTACAAAAGAAGGTGCTGGAATTTCCATCTCCAAATTTGCACACTGAAGCTACTCATCTTCTGGAAGTTACTCTAAGCGCGATACAGAGCCTCAATATAGAGGCTCCTATGTTACTCAAATGGACTTTAACCATAAAACCCCTCCATGGTCACTGATTCAGCAATGCTTTAAACATTTTAAACTTAAGAAAACCAGGCAATATCACGGACAGCATATTAGAGGTATCTGCGTAATTCAATGTTGAAGTTACTCTGCTGCTTTGCACCTACTTGTGAAGTATAAGGATGCTGGCTTGAGAGGAAAGCACCCCTTTACAGCCACTGACAACTGTTTCCAGTCTGAAAACACTTACAGGTCAGTCTCTCCCTTAGCTCAGGCGTTGGAGCCATATCGACTGCACTCTTGCCGTGGCAGTTGACTAACGTGGGATCCGCACCGTGACTCAGCAGGAGGGAGCAGACCTCTACACGGTTCTTGGAAGCAGCCTCGTGCAAGGGGGTAAATTGCCAGAGGTCCATAGCATTTACACAGGCACCATGCTAGCACAGCAAAGAAGGCCTTGTATTAATAAGAAATCATCTTCAAAAATTAAAAGCTTACAGATTTTCATTTCATTACAAAAACTGGTTCCATTCTTTCATATATGAAAACATACACAAAAAATTAATTATAAAAACACCTGTATATACAAAACCATTGTTGAATCCTCAAAAAAAAATTGGAATTTCTGTATGAGCTAGTTTTTCAGTAGAACAGGTTTTTCCACAGAAAAATTAAAATAAATGAAACTTTACTATCTGTCCAAAGAAATTAGGTGGGGGAAAAAAACCACATATACTGTAACACAGAAAGACCTAAAGTTGCAGGCTTCTGAAATGACATATAGGATGTTTGAAACCTGTTACTATAGATAAAAAAAAATTTAAAAAAAAAATCTTCCTTTTCAACTCTGGTATAAACAGTTCATATCTCACCTAACACACCTAAATATACAGTAATTATTTTCCATCCTTCTGCTTACCTTAAGCAGCAGCTCCGTAACCTCATAGTGTCCATATGAACATGCATTATGAAGAGGCACAAGACCACTGTATAGAAGGCGGCAAATGACAAATTTATTTAAGCAGCATTTTTGAAGACAGAGAAACAATTTTCTCTCTACTGAGAGGAGCAGAAATCAAATTAAATCTAAAATATGTAAATATTCAAATACTTAAAAACTAAGATTCACAAACTAATGGAAAAATCTAACCTTCCCAAACAACATGTTACTTAAGATCAGCATTAAAATGTGGTGGGTTTTTTTTTTGTCCTAAAAGGCCATAGATGTTTTATCTACCACTAAGATTAGCATTNGGGGGGGGGGGGAAGTCCCATTCCACATTCAATTTGCTCAAGAGAAGTCAGTGTTCTGTTTCTGCCTAAATATGAACTCCTGTTTATTTAAAATGCTATGTGAAAGGCAAAACTTCCCAGATAATGCTAACGTAACTCCTGGGTATATTATGAAGATGTACAAATATCCATAGAAAGCAGAAATCGCTGCTCCAGACTGCGGAATGACCTGATCTTTTTTACAGTGCAACTTATCTAACTGTGCAAGATACTTTTAAGAGAGTCCCTGTAATTTTTGTACAGCTATATTACTGGAGGCCATACTTAAAAGTGACACTAGCAAAGTAAATAACAGGGATCTAGTCATAAGCACAAGACATAATAAAAAAAATCACACATTGAAAAGGAGATGCAAAGAGGACAATTATTACAGAGGACGAAATAAGTTTAATTCAAGCCAAGCAAGACAGGCTAGCTATAGCTCAACAAATCAGGATGCATAATACACTGAAAACAATAATTAACCTTTCAGCATTTGTGAAAAATACAGGGGACAATTCTCAGAATTGCAAAATCAACTCAAAGAGCATTAGGACAGCAAGTACCAGACAACAGGGTAAACTTAATTTCAAGGTAGATGCTCTCAGAAGAAGCATTGCATTTGTCACAGGAGAAGGAAATTTGTTTTGGGGAAGTTTTTCAAACTTCTTTTCCATCGTTACTTTTCTTAATTACTACTTAAGGGTGTATGTGTGAGAGAGGGAGAGTATCCAGTCCACAGAGCACTCAAAAATCCTGCCCTCTTCCAAAATGATGGTCATCTAAGAGGACTGAGGCCTTCAAGGTCTCATCAGCAAAGACGGTCACTGCAGCAATCCACCTGGCCACTTCTGCAGCATACCCTCCCCTTTTCTCTTCCAGCACATTGTGACTTTGTGCACAAAGTAATGCAAGGAAAGGACCAGTGGAAAAAGAGCTGCTTCCTTGGCTGTGGTCCTCTTTGGGAGTAACTAGAAGTGACAATCATTTTGAAGATGCAGCACAGTTCCTCAGGACTCTCTCTGAAGTGACCCCATTGAAGAGAATCTAACAGGTTTATAAAATCAATGTAACTTAATCTAGCTCCATAAATGATAAATGACATTTATTTATAGCCTATTTACTTATAAATTATGTATAAATAAGAAACAGCAAGGAAAAATAAAACACCACACCGATTCTAAATGTGTGATGCTGCTAAAAAAAGTGGGAGCTTACTGCGATGTCAGAAATTTCTAAATATGTTGGGGTTGTTTAAGTTTAATAGAAAGTAAGTGTATCATTTTTCCTTTCTTTCCTTCCCTCCCTACCCCTTGCTCAAGTTCAACCTAACTACTTTTCACACTTTTCATACTTTCCAAGTAGATCATTCGAACCTCATTAAAGCATCTACACTGGAATTTTCTATCAAGTGATACTGAAATTTTGGAAATGTGTGAAATACCTAAAACTTGCTTAACAATGCTGGATCTACCTGAATAGGTATTACATGCAGCTTTACTGTGGGTTTTTTTGACTTACATAATGTGTCATCATGCATTTCACAACAATTCTGGTCAAAAAAGCCATTAGGATTGAACGTACAGACAAACGTGCTACAATTAGTCAATCCTCAAGAGTTTAAGTACACTTGGGACTGGTTTTGGAAAGAAAAGAAAAAAAACCCAGAAAAAAACAAATCTCTTATTTTAAAATCTCCTTTAACACTAGGCTGGACTCAGCAGAAAATTAAGATATAGGAAGTGCTTCAAGTTTGCTGATGGAGACAGAACACACACTCACTGATACCTTACCTCTATGGACTCTGAATACAAAAAGCATGCCTTTAACCAGGAGCTCAATTTCTACAATGTTAGGACTAAGTCCTCCTATCAGACCACCATGAGAACCATCACCTTAGAGTTCAGAAACGTATGGCTGAGAACAATGTACAACACGTATCGTTCCAGATTTCTGACTGCTGCGCACTTTGTCAGTATCTTACATAACTACCCTCCTTACTGCAAAAATAGAATAGTTTAACTTCTACTAGATCTTGATTTTTGCTGGCAACATCAATCAAGATACATCTCTGAGGACTACTAGTTGTGAGCACATGAGCATTATTGATATTACTTGGAATTACATTCATGTATATGCGACAAGATAATGAGACTACAGATAAAATTTTCCAATGCACATTTTTTCACTAAGCCCACGTACATTCTCCCCGTCGCCTTCCCTAAAATAATGCTATCAGTCCATGATTTCACAGGGTAGTTTGTACATGGAAGTAAAGAATAAGGTCTGGAAAAAAAATGAAAGGTGTAATAGAAGACTTAGAACAAGTGCAATCACAGCTAATCTGTTATTGGGGCTCTAACAAAAGTTTATTTATGATGAACCACACAGATTTTGGAAGCAAATATCACATTCTCAGCCAACTATTTGAGATTATGCTGCAACGTGAAACAGAGAAATAATTCTTCATCTCGATTAATACAAAACCACTGCTGCAAACAGCTAATGAATCAATTCATTTTACATACCCTTTGTCCTTTGCGTGCACATCTGCACCATGCTGAAGCAGAAGTTGGACTATTCGAACCCTGTTGTAGCCTGCTGCTAGGTGTAAAGGAGTGGACTGCAAAATAAAACAAAAGAAGATAAAGAATGGGAGCCACATAAATTTGAAGTCCTGCGCTTCCTGCCATTTAAGTACTCTTCATTTCTCTTACACATTGGATCAAGGTAAGTTACACTTCCCTTCTGTGATTAGCCAAATTAACAAATACACAGCACATGCATGCCCTTCCTGTTGTCAAACCAAATAAATGTTCCTTAAGGTGGGGAAGAATCCATGTATCTCCTAAGGCAATAACAAACTCATCATTTAAAGTTAATTTAAATAATGGCTCAACTTTGTTTTGTTTAGGTTTTTTTTGTTTGGTTGGTTTGGGTTTTTTTTTTTTTTTTTAAATGTTATAATTAATTTTTAAAATGCTAGATTTTTTTTAAATTCATGACCAAATTTATGCAGCTCAGGCTGCATACTCACAGGTTACAAAACTGCTAGTATGTACACTTGTTGCAACAAGTGCACAAAAGGCAGACTGCAGAACAAGAAATAATGCATTTATCCCATAGCAGGAACGTTTGTCTTCAGCTCTGCACCAAACAAGTAGCCGTACGTGTTCTGTACTGTGCTGTGGTAAGACACACGGAACAAACTGTATGCAGTTTGCAGTTTCTTGCAAAATACACATCTTCAGCAGTAATGCACCTTGCTGCATAATAATGGAGTAACAATAACACCTTTCTCCATAGCTAAATCATAAGAATTTTAACTGAAAGCTTTTGAAGTTGACAACAGTAATTCCCCTTGAAGTTTATTTTAAAAGCTTTTTATTATGAAACAAATTTTATGTGCCATCTCAGTCCGAAGGAACTGATTTCTTACAGAACCGGGTGATGCTGCTTCCTCCTTCCCGAGGCTGAGAAGCAGAGGACTTTAAAGGGATCTTTGTTGCAATTTACTTTGTGGCATGCAAGCAAACCCCACAATTTTATTACAGTAAAATCCCATATATAAACCAGTTTGAACACATGGAAAGACTTACGTATCTCACAGTATTAAGCCAAGTACAGATTTACTGTCAGCATTAAAACATCATAATACAGTATTACAGGTGAGACATCACATTTCACTATCATCAAGATTTAAAAAAAAAAAAAAATCAAGACAAATGGTCTCATCTGCGGTAAAGAGCAGTAGGGGCTACATATCCATAAATAATATGGATTTCCAGGAATTAATACATATTTAGTATGACCATAACTTGGAGTAGTCTGTATTATATTTTACTATAGTCTCAACACTTTGCTGCTGTGCTCCAGAAAGGGTAACTACTTTGACACCTACCAAGTGTCCTGTGTACTACAGTGAGGACACAGCTTGTACTGTCAGAAATGACAGTACAGGGCATCTCGAAGAAAAACACCTGGGTAACAGTTTATTTGGTGAAGCAGTTATGCAAGTTTCTATAAGACCCATCTTCAGAATTATCTATACTCAAAATAAGGACCTCTAACATTCCTAACCTGAAGTTCCCTAAAGTGTCTTCAAAGTACAATACGTCACCGCCAACAAAACAGGTCAAATCTTTTCAGTGTTTGGCCATTCAAATCATTAGGATCTATTATTCTGTTCTAGAAGGGCTTCTACTACTGAATTAACAATTTGGACTGGTCCAGAAGGTGTTACATTCTTTTCACCTCTGCCCCTATTATAAAATAGCTGGCTTCTGCATATCATAAACACTAATGAAAACGTGGATAAAGATTACGCCACTATTGACATTAGCAGAATACTTCAGTACTGTTTATTCTGACAATTGCCTTGGTTTGGTTACTAAATACGGTTTTATCAACTGAATTAATAACTCAGAAAACCTGAAAGGAATTTGAAATGGACTGCGGAAAAGTCAGTCTATTGAAAGGTTTAACCTCCAGAAGAAATTGGAACACTAAATCTTTGGACCACTGCAGGATTCTTAAACCTCACTACAATTAAATTACGTCCATTCTTGTCTGCATGCTACTTCTAAAACAACAACGGTAGACTTCCAAGATGATGCTTTACTCATATTAAACATTATTAATAGGGATGTTCTCAAAGATACATCAACCCTAGAGTCTTGTTCACTGCTTAAAATTTAAAGAAAAATTATTATGACTCAAGCTGGGACTGTGCAGTTTGTATTTCTAGGGCTATTAGACCTGCATTTGCCAAATAACTTCATTAGAGAAGAAACCTATAACATTTCATGCTTATAGTTGCAAGACAAATAACGTAAGTGAAGCAAAACAGTGACATCCCAAATTTTCAGAAAACTTATATCCCTGCCTTTCAGAAAGGTGCGCTACTTCCTTAGCCTCAAGCAAGGCCACGCAGACACCACAGTCCCATGAACAAACACAGAATACCATGTCTTTCCCAAGACACCAGGAATTAGTTATTTAGCTGCAGCCAGGTGCCTGATGTTTGGCATGCTTGCCTTCTGATCCTGGAGGGCTGCTCCCCCTGTATCCAGGCCTGGTGTATGAGACCCCACAAGCCAGCGTTGCTAGCTGCTCTTTAGGTTGGCAAAAAGGCTCCTGTAATTGCTGCGCTTACATACACTTCAGGAAGGCGGAAGCAGGAAGGCCCTACCTCAATGATTTTTTTTAAGGACTTATTTTCCTTTCTCGTGAGGAAGGGCATTCATTAATGTTAGAGATGTAAATGTTAAAAATACTAATCTGATATTGCAAGCTTGTATGCTAATTACAGAAATGAAGTACCTAAAAGATAATGTCGTGCTACATGAACTACTCATTATATGGGATTATTAGCCCTCAAAAAAAAAAAAAATCAACAGAATGATGGTAGTAAAGGGACTGATGTTTAAAATTAACATGCTATTTATATAGCACTAGAAAAGTAGAAACTAGCTATCACAAACAGCAGTATTGTATACTGCACCTCCAAGGTATATCAAACTAATCACTTATTAAGAAAAGAGACTTAATTGAGCTATCAATTAAGCCCTCCTCCCATGTCTTGCAATACCTGGCAAGAGACTTACTGACAAGAATCCCTAGAGGGCACTTACCTTCCAAGACTCACATTCACAGTTACCAAGCCAATCACACTGTCTTACTTGCTAGTATAATTAAAAAGAGTACAACTCCACTTTTATTAAGTAAAGTAGACCCTCATGTGAGATGCTCACATTATTTTAAAGTTTTATGGCAGCTGTAATTTAGTCAAAGCAGGTACTGTGCATTTAAAGGAAGATGGCTGTACACAAGATGGCAATCACTGTCAAGCTGTATACCTACAATTTATACTAAAGCAGGTATTTGTGCCTGCAATCATTTTGAAAATGTGTTGCCTGGGAATATGAGAACTGCATTTTTTAGATTTAAAAAAGGTACATAGAGCAGTTTGATACTATTTTCATTGAGCCTTAGGTATCTTCACACTGCTTTATTACCAACAGCTGATTTGATGATCCCTGTTCAAGGTCAGCCACCTTGGACTTGCTGTCCCCTGTCCACCTGCATCAAACAAAAGCGGCACGGAGGAGTCACCAGAGCTTCAGGCTGCTGAGCTGCTTCTACTGAAATCAAAAAATTGGTTTCAACAAATTGTCCACAGGCAACATGGGAGTGCTGGCACCAAGCACCATCCACTTCCCTTCCTATCTGGCTAAAGAGTCTTCAGCAGCTCTTAGATGGTAATGCTGCCACAGCCTCAGAAGAAAGCTGCATTTTCTGATTCAGACCATGCCCATTTTATGGGCAACCTTAAACTGAGGGATGTTGTGTAAGGATCTTCTATCATGCATTATCTGCGTGATCAATAACAGCTGCAGGAACTGTTTTAAGAACTAATATTGCCTGTTCTTGCTTTCTGCTACCAAAATCTCTATATATTGCTACCTGATAACAATCTTAATCAACGCGTTTCTCATTCTCAAGTTGTCAACCCAAAGGCTTTAAAATCAACAAACAACAATCTTATCACATATATGATGTCTCATCATACATCTAATTTACAACACTATACAGTGATTTAGAATGATCATAATTTCATCTTCTACAGGAAGGGCATTCTCACAATAAAGAGGCAACACCCTGATTCTGAGAGCCAGCTCTGGCCTTGACATATTATGGCTACTCTCATGTTCAGAAGGTCCCCACATGGATACGGACTAGTAAGGGTGGCTCTTAGACAGACAAATAAGTATGACTTGGCAGAAAATACCTAAGGAAATACACTTGCTATGTTTATTGTTAACTCTTCTACAACACCCTGCTGACAAAGGATGTCAAAAAAAAAAAAAAAAAGGAGGGGGAAGGAGGGATTTTAAAATGTTTCATGTACACTTCAACATATGTGACTTTTTTACCTTGTCTATAATTATCTTCAGGTTTGGTAGATTTGGAAATTGCAGGTATGCAGCAAACTCCCATCTAACTTTTGTCAAACGAAACCTTTATGCTAATCAGACAATACCGCCTGTAGAGAGCAGTAGCAATAAAAATAATATCTTAAACTTTTGTAGTTTGTCTTACAAGCTCTCTTCAAAACAGTGTTTCACCTCCGTTGAATTAAGAGAAGAGCAGAGAGGTTTCTAATCGCAGAAGGGACTTTTGTTTCACAGTTTTGCATAAAACTGACTGTTTTGAAACATGTCCTGGCTCCTGGCAGGATGACTATTTGAATCTGGCATACTAAGGAAAAACCTCTGAGCAGACAAACAACTCTCTCTTCACTGGGTTAGAATTTATGATACAACCTTTCTTTCCAATCGCAACAGTCTGTGTCTGCTTGATGCTGCTCTCTTACAGACTTCTCTAAACTCAACTGCATCAGTCACGCGCATACATCGGGAAGACATTCTGGACGCGAGTGGAATATCTCCTGTTGCCACTTTATCATTCCGATTAATGGGGTAGGAGAACAAGTTGCAACAACATCACAGTCTTGAACAGACACTCCTGAAATTTTCCACTGTGGAAATGATCAGGCTTTTCCTTTGCTGCTCAGATACCAACTTGTGTCCCAATCTTAAGCAGTGTGCCCATCTTACACCTTCATTTTTAGACTCAGTTGTAAGCTTTCTTGGGAAAATACCTCATTGACATTTGTTTGTATGGTGCCAAGACTGGACGCATCATCAAATATAAAAAAACATATTTCAAATAACTCAATTATTTTATATTCATGCTACAAATGCTCTTGCACACCAGGTACTACAGAAAAAAAGGCCCCTAACCTCAGCTAGAGAATGATGCTCTTAGTGAGCAGGAAAGGGGCTGTGCTTCTGTTCATCAGCCACATGGCTTGTCAACTTCAGCTGCCCAAATTGCGCAACTTCCTAGGTCATTTTATAGCAGTACTGAGTTATTTAACCTCATTGTCGACAATTATGCTTTAGGGACAAACTTACAGATGCTGCTCCAGGAAAACAAGTTATGTCACACTGCTGACTGCAGATAAGCTAGCTGCAACAAGTTTATACTCTAAAGAGAAATAAGCACAGGGATGAAGAGCTTCAACTACTTTTGTGATGTAAAAAAAAAAACCACCAAACCAAAAAAACCAAAACACAACAGCAAAACCAACCAAACAAAACAAACAAGTAAAAAAACCCCAAACCACAAAAAACAACTCCTAGGGACAAGGATGACAAAACGCATAAGGAAGAAATTTCTCACTCCACTGTGTTTCCAGTGGTAATTTAACTGCTTCATCTTCAGAACACGGCCAGTAGTATTTAATTGTATTATTGAACAGGACTGACTTAGTATAGTAAAATTCAGAAAAACATCGTGTCACAAATTTCACACAGTGCTTTCTAACAGCTAACGACAGGGAAAACGAACTGAATAGCTCACCAATTCAGAATCTGCAAGTCACACAGCATCTTAATTTAGAGCTCTGGTACATCAGATGATCTCTTTGAGAAAAAAAAATATCCACTGTTTGGAGCTGTAAACCAGTGAAGACAAAATCAGCTTGATTTCACATACACAGTAGTGCTAGGGCAGAGCATCAACGGGCGAGAATGAGGATTACATGAAGAGTAAGAGAGAAATGTTTCCATTCCTTTTCATTCTGTCACTTGGCAGAAGGAGAACAAAGAAGTCTGCATTAAAAAGAAATTCTTCCTTGCAACTGAATACCTTTCAGAAATTTATTCAGGTACCATACCACCTGAGATATAGTACAAAGCCCAGAGCAGGTCAGATATCAGGAATGGCATACCTCCTAGAACTATTTAGAAATGTCTACCAGCTACAAAGCATTGCTTTGTGGATCACAGATTGAAGGAACACTCCTCTCTGTATTCAACTGTGCAGAAACCACAGCTGGAAAGTTATTTTCAAATTAGTGTTGGACACCTCCAGACCAGGCAGATGTTCATAAACTGGAGGAAAAGAGAAGAATGTAAAATGAAGGTGAAATTGAAAGAATTAATAAAATGGCTTGAGAGTTAAGAAGCACAGGAAGAACAGAATAAAAATACTGCAAATACACTGACAGAATAAGCCCTCATTTGGAGATGGTTCACCTGGGTGACAGACCAGGACTCTTCTACTCCTAATCTCCAGTGAGTATTCAAATCCATTCCTTCTCAGAGGGCTGTAATGTCCAAACTACTGACTACTAGATGTTTCTCTAGTATATCTGACCTTTGAGAGGCAATACAAGTTTCTGACTGTACCTCTGAATCTCAAGACCGCATGACAAGGCTTGGCATCAGTTCTACACATTAACACAGTGACCCTGTTGTACTGCAAGTTGGGCTAAGTGTTGGCAAATAACGGGCAGGAGATTTATGAGAGAAGAGCTTTTCCAATCACACAGATGCCTGGGGTAGGGAAGGACAGAAAAGATGACAAGCATCATCTTGCACAGGGGCAGACACAGAAATAACCAGAGTGTCTCTGCCTCTTAGAGGTTAAAAGAAGGAAGAAGAGGAAATAAGCGTTTTCACTTTTCTGCTCAGGAACTCCTCCTGCTAGCATAGAAACAGTGCCACCACAGAGAAGGTAGGTCAGTGGAGGCAAACAAGATATGCCCAAAAGCAGAAGAAGGTAAAGGGCAAAGATATGTTTCCTGACAGGAGAGAAAACATGCAAGCACTGCAGGACCGCACAACAAAAGAAAGTTTCATCTGCAGAGGCAGGCTTAAGATGGATGTCTGAAGATGACCATGTAAAAGCCTTATTAAATCGCAGACGAAAAACCTGGTCTTCCTGCCAAGCAGGTTTCTCCAGACAATGATACTTGACTTTCAAAATTATGGAGATTATTGTCTTTGACAACAGGAAGGCAAATCCTTAATCCATGTATATAGCTCTGAAAGATATTCTCTTAACAGTAGCTATATAACAAAGGAAATAAATCAATTACTTCCGAGAAAAGAAAACAGAGTCAAANTAGGATTTCACTAACAGCAGGTCCCATAAACGGGGCACTAGTGATCCTTGACCTCTTCCTAAATAAGAATTAAAATGCAACACCCCCCACCCCCAACTCCTGAAACTCTTCCGTATTTGCATGTATCTTAACCTACCACTCATTTGGTGAAACAGTTCCACAGAGGATATGTAAGAAAAACTGAGCAACATCCCTCACAAACCCATGGTATTCTTAGAAAACTGTTCCTTACAATAATCTCTTCCATTTCTACATGCAAATGATGAAGGTTTGGCTGGGGATGGAACTGCAATATGAAAAAGGAATTCTGGAGCTTCTACCATGAAGCAGCATTTGCAGTTTTCCCAGATTCCGAAGCACAGA
>WAAD01019185.1:0-43368 GCA_013389945.1 Fregata magnificens | reverse complement strand
AATCCAGCTCCCACGACAAAATAATACAGCTTTAGCTTTCAGTAGCAGATAGGAACCTGTTTTAAAATAGTCAAAAACATTTTTTAAAATTCACACACAACTGAGTCTTGAAAAAGACACCCCCAGAGCAAAAAAAAAAATATTTGAGGGAAAATAATGGGGGCTGTAAATCAAGTCCCTGAAGTCTACATACCTTTACATAGATAGTCACATAAATAGGTGGCTTGGCTTTTTAACAGTGTGAAAGTTCAGCACCATCTGTTAACTTCAATACTATAGCATGTCTTCTAGAAGTCATTACTTCTATAGATTACATAAAGACCAAACAGTTTGGCAGAGCTGAGAGGCTGGACACAGTGAAATTTCAGAACCATCTGGAATACGAAGGTGCCATGCATTTTGTCTAAGTTCTGTTTTGACAGAGCAAATACTTTGCGAAGCAATCTAAACAGAAGTGATATAACACACAAATTTGTTACACGCACCACATCCTAACAGTTCTGTGATTTTTTTCAGTCTCCTGTTAAAAAAAAAAAATCAAAGGAAGACTAATTGGCATGAAAAATAACTATTATATTTCAGCTCAGGCATTGCTTTTTAAAAAGCAAACAAATGGGACAGTTTCAAAAGAAAAAAAACACCAGTTCTTGTGAAATTTTACCTTGCATAATGCTCATTTGCATACACTGTACCATATAGCTCTGCACTGTATAGCTCAGTACTTGTGCACTATTATTTGTGCCCTCATATACATTCAACAGGCACATAAGCCAATACTTTCTCAAAAATCAACCATACCTAGCTCAATGAAATAGTTGTTTCTCTGAGATATTATTGTTGATTTTCCTTGGTCATCAAAACAAAGTTCCATAGATTACACAGATCCTTGGTATGCAGGAATGCTTTAGCTGATGTATAAAATTGGTTTTCCTCTGCACACACTCCTTCATTTCTCACTCCAGAAAATAATTGCAAGAGTAGCAACAAAGAATGAATTGCCTCTTCAGGCAACAGCTGAAGAGCTTCAGTAGTTCAGTACTGAACAGCTGTAGTAACGTGAACATTTGTACAATGCTCATAATCTACCTAAAATGTGACTTGGAGGGGAAGAAGTAAGTTCAGTTTTCACTCCTATTCAGTCTTTGACCTCTATGATAAACAAACAGATGGAGCGATGGTTATCAGCACCAGCTGTAACTGTTTTAGCAGCATGGACTCCTGTCCCATAGGAATCAGACTCTGGCTATCAACACTTTTCAAAAAGGCTGCAAGCAGCACACAGAACGCAGTAAGTCTATGTAATTTCCAACTTGAGCTGGTTTCAAACCAGTGAGCTACTATGAGAGTCTTCCACCCCTTTTATCTGTTCTGTGAAGCACAAACTCACAGCAGATGTGGTGTTTGGGAAATCCAGGAACTCCAGATGTTAGTATGCATAGGACACAAAAGAGATCCCCGGGGCAGGGGGGAATATGTAAACTGCATACAGCAATGAGATAAGCAATACTATGATTAACAATATCCTGACTATTCTGCTATTCAGTTCTAGCACAATGGGTGTTAGAGGACAACTTCTGGAAAGTTACACCCCAAAGTATGAAAAGAGCACTACCACCACCTGCTATACAGAAAAAATAATTACCCATTAAGTACTGGGACTCAACTTAATTTCCTCACTTACAAAGCTAAACATTTCCCTTATCAGAGTAGAGCTGGGCATCTCAAAAATGTGCAAAGCCAAGGAATGCACAAACTGGAGTTTGTGGATATGTCTGTACTGCAGAGTAAGTGTGAATGCTGAGAATCTCAGGCCACTCCAGAGTCTGCACTTCCTGGCCCTGACAGCTGTGTTAAGTCTGTGGCCTTGCATTGTGATAGGCTTGAGGCTTGAAAACTCAAGGGATGTGCAAAAAATAACTACAAAAAGCATCAAGGAATGCAAAAGTCAACTTCCAAAATGGACAAATTCTCAGCTAGTGTAAATCAGCATAGGTCAATTGGAGGCAGCTACACCACTGGAGACTTTCATTTACAAGAATGCTGTGCTGTAGGCTGGAAAGTTCACTTAATTTGCAGTGCAGCTTAAAATGATTAGACCCCAAGTGATCTTGCACTAGTACAGGGCCTGAAAGCTTTGCCTTACAAATGAAATACTTAACAGTTATACAGCATACCTGCTACAGAGAATTACTTCACCTTAAACAGTCTGTACAAATATGGTGGGGAAAAAAAAATCTTGGTAGACCTAATTAAAAAAAGCTAATTAATATCAATGGCAAGCCATCTTAAAAGGAGTTTTAATAACCAGTGCATTTACCAACAACCAAACACACAAATTATCAAAGCGTCCACATTGATTAGCTTTAACTGCAATATGCTTTCTGAGCTTTGGGCATAAATTTTCAAACTAATTCAGAGGCTGCAATAATACATAAATATTTTCCACTAGCTTAATATGAATTTTAAAAGCTTTTTAAATTTTTTTTATTTTAAGAGTGATACATATTCTAGATAACATAGCTGCAAGGCCTTATTCCTCCCCATATTGACAGAAATCACAACTCTGCCTTTGACCTTAAATCAATAGTGATGGAGACTCAATTACTCAGTAATGCACTGCTGTATACCACCATGCTTAATTATAACACCACAGTGCACTATTAATACCTAAATACAGTCTCATTTGAATGGTAAAGTCTTAAAAAAAGAAAAGGGAAATGAAGAACTATGGGCAATATGTTTAATCTTAAAATATGGGGAATATTTCATCAGTTCCAACACAGCTGAACCAAATAAAGCCCTTCTTCATTTGCCTGTCCTCAGATCATAACATTAATTGTTTTAAAAACCTGGAATATTCATAAACTTTCCATCAGTGACAAATGTAAACAAGCAAAAAACTGGCTGGGTTTTCTTTCACATAGTAGGTATCACAGGCATTACAATTGCGAAAACATTTTAAAATGTGTATTAAAAATAGGCATGTTTTCACAATGGAGCTACATTTTTATAATCAGCAACAATATGTCTTTTAACAAGAAGGCAGCATAAACTGGCCTTTCTCCATCGACTTCAGTGGAACTGGGCTGTTCCACAACAGCTCCAGAATGGGCAGAGGTTTACGCTATACTCCAACACACTCCACCAAAAATAAAAAAACCAACCCTCTAAAGGAAAACACTCCATGCTTTTCTCTCCAGGAGTGAGCTGTACTGTTACACGAGAGACATTCTTAAGAGATGCAGATTAGGAACATGCTGGTATACAGTAAAAAAAATAAAAATAACCAATGTTTGTAAATCCAACAGTCTAGACAGACCATCATCTTGATGTCTAAAACATTAAAAATCATAGGATCTACTTCTCACTCCGTATGTTCTTCCCTCCTCCAGTTTCAGCCTAATCCTTCATTTAACTCATTCAAACATCCCTGCCAGAGAAAGTCAAAACAATAATGTCAAATTTAAGAAAATGCAGAAGGTGGTAAGCATATCAATACAGTGCCAGTCTACATGGCAGGGCATTAGGAGCTAAGCCGAATACCAACCACCTCACCCAGACAATCTTCAAATACAAACAACTTTCCTCCCTTAGGTATTTTATTCATCTGCAACAGTACATTTTGTTTTTCTTATAAAAGGTCTTAAGGTTTCACTTCGCATGTATGCCAGGGTTTGACATTTAAAAGAAAAGACACACACAAAATTCACCTCCGCCGACTGTTGATCTGTCACAACTGCCAGCATCAAGTACAACAGCATTTAATTTCATGGTGAAAAGACATCACAGGTTTTCCCCCATACACTCTCTTAAAGGCTTTATACATCTATGCTTCCCAGTACGGTTAAATTGGCCTTTCTTGAATAACAGAAATATAAAGCAGGTATTAGCTTACCTTACGCCCATCACTTGCATGACAGTTCACATTTAAAGGAGTCAATAAAGCCATCAGTTTTTCTTCATTACCACTCCTGTAAATGGAGAGGAGAGGATTACAGAAAGGGGGGAAAAAAGACAGAGCTCATTGCAAAACATTTGCTAAGGAGCTGTATATCAAAGTATAGTATATTGAAATTTGTACTCTGCCAGGAAGAATGTCAGATGGCTAAAAGATCTTCTGAAAATTTCAAAACCAAGGGTAAATAGACAAAAGAATATTAAATTTGCAGATCATGCAAAAACACCTACTCATTTCTCTCCTTAACCTCATCCTATATTTCCTTTATCTAATTTTACAGATCCTCTGAAAGCCATTTGCTGAATTAAATGTTCTAAATTAAATACATTTTCATAGCATATGGCCCAGAACATTTGAAACAACTACGTACCAATATCCAGAAATTTTTTAGAGGGCTTAACAGTCTATATAAAACAGTCTTGTGCTGTCAGAAGGAAGGATGAAAGCATCTTTGGAATATACAACTGAACTTTACACCTCTCGTATAGGCTTCTTTAATGCTCTGTTCAGATAAAGCCTGTTTTCAAAATATATCCTAAGGTAGCACTAAAAACCAAAAGAAAAGAAAAATTCCAGTATTTAATTTGCCCCTAAAAAGAACAGTCACAAAACGATAAAGAGTATTTAAGCAGCTTAAAGCAAAACCTCAATATTAACCTTATAACCACCGTAGTGGGGGATTTCGATTACATAAACAGGCTTTTCCATTTGTACCAGACTGTGAAGTCTGAAGAGATTTATGCTAATGAAGTGGTTTGTTTGCATCATTTCATAGAAAGGCAATGACAAAACATTACTGTTTTAAAAATCCCTTTTCCTCTCCTGCCTCCACCCCCAAAATATGCTTTATATTCTAAGCAGCACTCACCTAGCAGCTTCCAGGAGTTCGTCCTTCTTGTATTCACCTAAATGATTGCAAAATATCATGCTGTTAGCATTTGGCAGAAGACAGATTAAGAAATGCAGTAGGAAGCAAATACAGAATTAAAACAGAGAAGAGGAGAAAAAAGCCCACACCCCGCTGGGTGATGGAGCTGTGACGTTAGCCAGCTTGTGGAGGCAGCATCACCAGTACCTTGGAGACGGGCAGCAAATTGACGCATCTTCTTGTCCAATCCTCAGATGGAAAGGCTTTCTTCGGACAACCAATGACTGCGAAATCTTATGTCCAGAAACACAGTCCCACTGATAACAGCATGTCAGCTGAAAACAATGTCCCCACCCCCTGCCCTATTCAGTATGTCACATTATACTTGGGAAGCATAATAAATTCTGAGACAAAAGCAAGGCAGTACAGCTTTTTAAAAGGTACAAATTACCGATCTCCAAAGCTCTCACCTGCCTATTTGAATGGTAGTATTAGACTTCACCAAGTTCTTCAGAAGAGCAGTGATTATTTTAAAAATTCCAAATATTATATCATCAGCCACTTTCCAAGAAAATAGGCATTTGAAATAAAAAGCACAGACAAAAGAGCATGAACTCTCCAAGAGATTTTGTTACAAGACTCGGAGATTAGAGATAACCAAGAGTAATGTTAAAGCAACATTCGCATTTGAAATTCTGAGTTACAATAGACAACTCAAGGGTTGTTGCATCACAGGATTAAAATTGCATATGAATATCTTAAAAAGAGCATGGAACAAGATGACCTGTGGAAGTAAGACGGTATTCTACAAAGCTGAATCATGATGACATTGTGCAATACAAATTTAAGGGAATTTCAATTCAGAAATTAGAAAAACAGCTTTTAAGCAGCTTCATAAAGTCACAGAGCAGAGAGCTGCCAGAGAATTAAAGCCTCTAACCACAATGCTATAAGAAAAAACAGGAAGACGAAGCTGTCCTGCGAGAAAGAAAAAACCTTTGTGCTGCCTCCTATGTGTATTTGTAATAAGCCTCCAGTGAAACTCTCATTACAGGTGAGGAAAGCCGTCAGGCCACGGGAAATGCCAGCTCAGACTGTCAGTAAACTGGAAGGCTCCTCTGGAAACAATATCCCTCAACAAAGAACTTCTCTAGGCTGCGGGAGGAGGGTTAGAGTCCTCTTCCATCAGAAACAGCTTGGTACTCCCCCCATCCCAGGTCCTCCAGTTATCAGCAGAGGGGGACAAGGACCACAACAAAACCAGCCCTCTCCAGGGCCTTAAGGAGCCCTGATTAGTTCAGCATCCTGCCTTCACCCAAGGGTAAGGAGGAAGAGGGCGAATACATACAGCCATGCACCTCCCACCCCATCCCCCTGGCTGCAGCTGAGGAATTCTCAAAGGCACTATCTGCATCTCATCATACCAGTGAATCTTCCTTTCACAAGTGTGTTTCATTGCTTTCTGAAATATATTCAGCTTTGGGAATTCACAACAACCTGCAGCAAGGAGTTCCACCACACAACTGACTCTTGCACGACGGGTGTCTTAACTGAGTGGTTCTGTGTTGCTGAACCCCAGCAATGGAGCAGATGAGTTCAATGCAAAGGTGAAGAACTGAAATTGGCATTTCAAATACAGGCCATGAAGGTTAATCTAGCTTTTGGAAGAATTTATATGTCTGTCTTAATGAAAACTTGATCATGAAACAAGTAAAATGACACAAAAATATGATTGCCTTTGTTTTGCCGCCACTCTCCAACTTCTTCAGAGGGGGTTCCTGCCCACCACTGGCAATTGCCTTTTCGAGCCATGGTGCATGTTCCTCTTTTTTTTTATTTTAATGAAGAAAAAATACTGGGCACAGTTGTGAGTGTTTCAAATCAATGGTAAGTGAAAAGCTCTGGCCAGCATGTCATGAGGAAAAAAAGACACTTTATTACTACTGCATTACTTGTGCAACAATCTCAAACAGCTGGATTTCCTGCAGGAGAGTTATTGGCCTGTATTATATCAACACTTTAGGGACCTAATCAGATTAAAAGACCTGTTTGCACATTCTGGGTTGGCAGTGCATCTAGCAGTCCTAACCAGGCTTTTGAATAGTATTAGGTTAGACAAGTATAATAACATTTTTCCTTCATGCTTATTAAGTTGGTACTTTAAACACAAGAGCCCTTTCCTCAAACACCTTTAATACCCAACGCATTACTGACCAACAGAAATAGAAGGCTGTGGCTCTTAATTTAGAAATGTCGCACTGCATGCCTAAAAAAGTCACTTAGTAAAAGTAAGTGGTACTTTTAAAAAAAGGTATTTACAGATAGCGTTGAAATTCATACAAGCAATTCTTGAAATTCGTCACAGCTCTCCCACACTGCAACATGGATTAGGAAAGTATTATCTTCTAATTGGCTAACTTTATTACTCTCANAGTTATACTTAGGTGCTTACAGCACACCATCAGGTTTGCTAAAAAAGGCCAAGTGCGTTCCACAGGGCTCTGCTCTCCTGGCTAGGAACAGGATGAAGGGGAACCCCTTGACCACTCAAGCAAACAGCTGCTGGGATGCCACTGAGCCGAGAGAGGGCTGGCTGATGGCATTTGGGAGAAGTGGGTGGCACTGCCCGCGGGACCGGCTTCTGCTGGCACAGGCTGCGTTCCCACCAGAGGGCTCTGCCAACACAGCTAAAGCCGCTTGGCTATGAAGCACATCAAAGGCCATCCTGCAGCATTTGGCCACAGCTACCTAATAAAATATTCATTTGCAAAGCATTTGAAAACAAACCATGCGTGCTTGTGGCAGAGATGAATTTCAAGTTCTGAGCTGAAGTACAGGAATACAGACCATCAACCTCACATAATACTTCTGCTCAAAGAATGTCAAATGGTTTTATTTGAACCAAGCTAATAACATCACTTAAAGAGCTCCTTTGGGCAGGTTAGGATTTATAGTTTTGCAAAAGGGCATCTGCAGAACAAAGCACAAGCAACAGCCTGAATTACTCTTCCAAATCTCTTAGCAGCCGCTAGCTTTGAGA
Source organism: Fregata magnificens (assembly GCA_013389945.1). Taxonomy (NCBI): domain Eukaryota; kingdom Metazoa; phylum Chordata; class Aves; order Suliformes; family Fregatidae; genus Fregata; species Fregata magnificens. Next base: position 35,502 of record WAAD01019185.1, on the reverse strand, counting down.
GAAAAATATCCTTCCAATCACAGTGTCAATACAGAGGATTTTTGGCAGCAATATTTTGGATGGCACAAAGCTTGTCTGCCAGAGGTGTGAAAGTTAATGTTGTTAGACCTTGCCACAGATGACCAAAACTGAAATACAAGGCTGCAAACAATTTTCATCTATTCGCCATTCAGCCCTTCCACCATATCTCAGTTCAACCTGTCCTTTCTGCATTTCATGGCAAGCCCAAACAACACACAGCTGCACCACCAGACACATCCTGCCACACTAGGTAGGTGAGAACTTGTACAGAGAAGGGAGGCATGCCTGGCAAGAGAGCCCAGAGCGACAGCCACTTCTTGGCCTGCCAGCCCACGAGGAGAGTACTGGACTTGCTCACCTCTGCATGCTGGGTAGCCCAGAGACAGTCCGCCTGGGAATTTCTGAAGGTGAAGACAGAAAGGGTGTGAAATGGGGAGCACAGAGCTATACCAAAGCAGTGTCCCTGTTCTGATCTTGTCAGACAAAAGCTGATAGGTAAGCAGAAACTGCTCCGTGTCTGGTGTTCACCGCATCTGATCAAGTTCATTGCTTACAGCTCACTCAGCATCCTATAAACCATGAAGTTCTCTACTTGCTCCCAGCTCCAGATCACACCACTGCTGCCCCGTTTATGCTGGAACTATGCGGTCACCACTGGTAACCATGGATAATCACTGTTTCAAAACACAGCTACCACCAGGCAGCTAACTAGCCCTATCTCTGTCCCCTCCCAGGAGAAAACCAGTTATCTCCAAGACCTCTGATCAGCTGCTGCGAACTACAGTGACCACGGTTCCACATGCTATGCAGCCACTGCTGTCCCTGGCCCTACCCGCATTTTGCAGTAGCTGATTAGCAGCAAATGCTTATTAACTAATCAGACATCAGTGGCCACTTGCATCCAGTGGTTAAGCAGATCAGTAGCTGGAAGCTCAATTGATATCTCAGTGGAAGACAGGAGACCTTGCCTTGCACCGGGACAACATGCTGATCAGCAGCTGCTTTGAATCCAACCGGAGCAGATGAAAGTAACTGAAAAAAGAGTGGAGTATTGAGCTGGAGATATATACAGACATATGCAGGAACATTGTATTTGGAAGAATGAAAGACAGGCATGCACCAACAGTGACAGGCTGAAATCTTTATGGGCTCCTAAAGTATTCCTTTCATTTGTGCTTTCCAGCTTAATGATAAAAGCTGCAGCCAGAAAAGCACAACCAGCCTGTTGCAGTTAGTCTCCATGAGCCCTCCTCTACCATCAACCTGTTCTTCCTGCTTCCCATCTTCAGGGTGCCATCTTCCTATTTTTGTAGTTATTGGTGCCACCTGATTATGTGGTGTTACACTGGGTTACACTGAAAATCTAGGTGCAGCATAAATCAATTCTGTTATTAAAGAGCTACAAGGAATAATCAGTCAACCCACTTCTAGCTTTAATTCACTAGCAACCTTTAAATTTTAATCTTACTAGATGAGTTTATGAAACATGACCATCATATATGCATGTGTTCGAGACAAAAGAAAAAATCCCAAATTCTGGAAAAAACTAATATAATGAATCATTCCTACAGTGTACTTTACAGACAAAAAACCCTATTTCACTCTCCCCCAAAAGTGTTGAAATTTCACCTGAATACTGCAAGCTGAAAAACCTATCTGAATGCATGGCATAAACCAACAGTGCTTTTTCAATGCATCTACACTAAGAAACAAGGTGAGTTGCTCTCCTCTCTCTCTCTTTACCCCTACGTGTCAGCTAATACAGAAACCAGCTGGAGCCAAAATGTCAACCTGGACAAAGCAGTGTTTGTGTTATCACACTATCATGTGTCAGTTTTCCACAGTGAGGACAATTCCCTAAAAATTAACATCACACTGATGAAACCAAGCCATTATTATCCAACATAACAGCAGAAAACAATGGGGAAAACACAGATGAAAATATTTTCAACCAAACTGAAAAACTAAAGAGGATGAACAAGTTGCACATCATATGGAATCACAGTTACAAATTTAAATCCCCAGAGTACTGATAAACAGTGAAAACTTTTGCACTAGCCAATGGTACTCTGCTTCTAAGATATGTGACAAAAGGACATGGGCCTGATGAATGTGCAACCGCGGCCACAGGCTGGGGAGGGAAGATTCATGAATATCGCAGAATCACAGAATGGTTGAGGTTGAAGGGACCTCTGGAGGTCCTCTCATCCAACCCTTCTACTCAAGCAGGGCCACCTTGAGCAGCCTGCCCAGGACTGCGTCCAGGTGGCTTTTGAATATCTCCAAGGATGGAGACTCTACAACCTTCCTGGACAGCCTGTGCAAGTGCTCAGTCCCACTGAGCTTGACTCATTAACTTTCCAGGTGGTGACCTCTTCAGGACCTCCTATTTCTTTCTTGGCAGCTGCAGGCCTAGCAGCACTGGAAGTCAGGGGTGAAATCTTGCTCCGTTAGAAGACATGGCAGCTCTACATTTGACTTTGACCATGTGCAGAATTTGGCTTGTTATTGGCTGCCTACCCTGAAAACCTGAACTACCACTTTTGAAAATACATGTCCCATGCTAAGATTGACAAGGTATTTGTGAACAGCCCAGCAGATTTTTTTCAAATAAGCATTCACAATTACCCAGCAACACAGTGGACATGGACTCTCTGGCACAGCAGTAGAGACACTGGGTATCAGAATCTCTCCTTTTTCCTCATTTGAGTGTTTCTGGTACCTTTCCAACTGGGTACTCTGCTAGCACAGGGCTGCTGGGAAAACAGGATTAGAGTCCTGATGCAGCTGGGGGGCCGAGAACTTGTTTTTCCATCAGATTCATTACTTCATCCAGCTCAGCCTGTGGCCACCCGAACCGGTCCCTGATGATGAAAAGCCTGGGCAAGATGGTGCAGAGAAGAGGGAGGGGAAATGCAGGCTCTGCATTTGAGCTGGCATCGCTATAAAGCAATCAATCTATGGACCAGAATCCAAACAGAGTTTAGCAAAGAAATAAACACCACAGAAGTAAGTTAAAATATACCTTTTTTCTGACCCTCCAGGACTTCACAGTTCTACGAGTGAGCAATGAGCACCCATCCACATATGCCATCCTTTTTAATCCACTGTGATCTTTGAAGTAATATTCAAGTATTTAAACAAATATTCAACTTAAAATCAGAGCGCGAGGCTTTTAATGCTTGTAACAGACTACTGGGGAGGGGTTTGAGGGGGCGGGAAGTTGTTTGGGGGTTTTTTGTTTTGTTTCTCTTTTTTTTTTAAAACACCATTTTTCTAGCAAACTTGAATTTTATTTCAATGTGGCTGCTTTTGGACAGATCCAATCACTCCCTTAAAAGACTCATCAATTCCTTCTTCCCCATTTAACTTTTCTTTCTTATAAGTAAAGCAACAGGCGAGACTAAAATATGGAGCTAAATCAGAGCAAGGTATTTTTACCATCCAAAAAGCACAAGGTTGTAGGAATAACCACCCAACACACAAAAAAACTTCAACAATAAAAAAAAGGTATGTTGAAATAATATCCTTTGGGAAACGGCATTTATAACTAAGTACAAGAAGCACATGAGAAGGAAGAGGAACAAAAATAATAATTTCAGTTTTTATTATTATACTCCTTTACTTCCCACTTGTTGGGGGTAATTTCTTTATGCCTCTTGCACTTCTCCACTCAGCTGTTTCTTACAATTAAATGGGCTGATTTTATAAGCTAATAGGCTCGACCGGGAACACAGCAAAACCCTGATTTTAAGCTCTTATCACAGCTGAAAAACACCAAAGCAACTCTACTATATGCAAGAGTGACAGAAAAGCAACTCAGGAGATAAAATCTCCAAGAACAAGTTGCAGACAAGGGCTAATGTTACCAAGGAGGAAAGGTTTGGTACTTTGACTCTGCCTCTTCTGTTGAAGATGAGTCAGGAACCATGCATGCGGATTGAAATTAGCCATTTGTAATAGAAATTTAAAAATTGAAAATGGCTCAGCTACCAGTGAAGTGCTTTAGGGACATGTTTTAAGGGGGGTAAGAATTAAAGAAATAAGCAAACATCATTTGGTTTTGGCCACAACTCTGCCAAACCACTGAACTGGCAGCGTCCTACCCAGAATAACTTTCAGTTAGGTGGACAGAGCTCAAATCCAGAGCGTTCCTGATTTAATCTTCTAGAGCCAGAAAGCTGGATCTCTTGTAAGGCCTAGCAGGAAATCTGCAGCTTTATATTGCAGATTGGCAAAACCTCTGCTAGGGTCTTAAGTGATAGAAAAGGTTCTTGTCTATTAAGCCATCAATTCAAAGCACATATATTACATAAGCATATATAAGATACAGTGGTTATTAAATGTCCTCTTCATATCTAAGTATAAACTGCATGTACATTATGGGTTTTGGTCACTAAGAAGGATCAGGTGGTATATCAAAATGGGTCTTCAGTGCATGTGCAATTACAGCAGCATTAAGTTTACGTTTGGCACATAACATACTTCTGTTTCTCAGAGGAGCTCTTTTCAGTGGTGACGACCTATTTGTTAAAAATGCTATCAGATTTCCTTCACCATGCAGTGGCAGGAAGATGAAAAAGTCCCTTTGTCAGAGGGTTTCAAGTTTCTTANATATAACCCTCTTACCTTCAGCAATGCTACCATACCCTACAATATAATTTCTTCTGAAATAATAAATCCAACAGATCTTCTAAAACTCATTCTCTTTAGCATACCTGTTCAAGTAGTTTCAATTTCTTCATATTAGTGCATGCTACTCATATAAACACCATGCACACATCCATTTTTTTATTCGCAGCGTGAAAAACATTATTTTCAGTACAACTGTGCTATTTCAGAATGCTCTACTTTTCTTGAAGATACACCACCACTCTCATCTGTCATGTCTTCAGACTGAGACTGGAAGAGGAAAAAAAATTACAGAATTTCAAGAGACTGGGAAGAAAATCCAAACCTTCTCAAACTCAAAACACACTGGTGAGAGGGAAAAACTAAAGGCACTGAGGCTCATCTTTTCACCAAAGTTCAATACTCACGAGATCTCTTGTGAAATACACATGGAAACAGAAATTTGATTTTTTTTTCCAGAGCTGTTGAGCCTTCCCCATCACCTTCATACCTAATGCAAAGGCAACATTCCCATGGTTATCCCTCTTCCCTTCATTTCCTGTATTAATTCCAGCTATCAGCGAAAACAAACCTCCACTGTAATTCCCTCTACTCCAGCCATACTCCATATTAACAACTAAACTGCACTGTCCCATTTTTCCAGCAACTACTTCTTTCTCATTTCTGTAATACATCTGCATATGTATTTTCTCTCTGGGATTTCTACGAAATCTTTCCAAAGGAAGACAAAGGACTAAGAAACTCTCTTTGTCAAAGACTTGAGTACAGTAGAGGGGGATAGATAGCCAAGTAGTATACCCAGAACCAAGCAGAAGAAATAAGCTGCTTTCACATTAGCGCATCCTTTTCAAAAGCCAGCTCCCTCCCCTGTCCTTCCAAACAATCTCCTCAAACGATGAAATTATTTCATCCCCCAGAATATTCTCTAAAGAGAAACCACAGAAAAGCCTGTTTATAATTGGCACAAAGCATGGAAGAAAACTAGCAAGAATATATATATGTAACCCTAAGGAAAGCCATATTGTATAAAAGCACGCTCCAAAACTATGCTCCATCATCTAATCTTTTGAAAAGAACTCCAGAGTGAACATGAACAGACTAAATTTTGCAATCTTTCTGATTTTCCCACATGCTAGCAAGCTGGGGACACTGTGTCTGAAAATCTATAGCTGGATTCAAAATTGAAGCATTTATTTTAACCAAAAAAAAAAATCTATACTCTCTTAGATACAGCAAACATTATGCATTTTGTACTAACAATTTGTATAGATTTAAAGAAGTGGGATTTTTTAATGTTTTCTAAGAAATGAATATGAGACATAAAATGTACATATGTGTCAAAGTGGTTTTTTTTTTTTTTTACCAACTTTAAAAGTTTTTTACTGAACAGTACGATCCTTCCTCTGTACATCTGAAGGTGCCCCATGTATCTAAGCTTACTCTACAAGCTTGAGAAAACAGAGGCTGCCACCTTGTAAAAATGCGCATGTGCTGCCACACTTGCCCTGCAGCATATACCCTGGAAGGAATACAAATCCAGTTAAATCACTTCTCTACCTCCTAGACAGAAAACACCAACGTTTCCTATGCCTGCTGGGCCACAGAGTAGCGAGCAGAAGGAAGGAACTCCTTTGTAACTGGAGGAAACACAAGGCAAACCTGTGGAACACACAGCAATGAAACCACTTAGCTGTATTTTGGGAGTTAAAGAAAACAATGCCACAACATTATCTTTATTACCAAGAGCAGAGGTATCATTAAAGGGAAAAAAAAGAGTCAACTTATTTTTATGCAACACTTAAGCAAAGTACAGTAAGTAAATCCTTACCAAAAAAATGTCAAAACAGAGGTAATCCATTTTGTTATAATGAACAATTTTGTCATGCCAAACAGGAAACTAATCTGTCAACAGTTCAGTTTAAATATTTTGAAAAATATGCATTTCCCCACAACAAAAAGGTGGTAACAAAATAACCCAACTGCTTTTCCACTTATATTAAAGCCATATAACTCAATTTTGCGTCACTGCTGTGGGCAAATTTTCCTTCCTTGTGGGTTTTTATTTGCCAGTTAAGAGTCAAAAGACAGTTGGAAAATAAGGAAAAGCTTGGTATAATCTGGGGGGAGAGAGGAGACAGCAGCATGACTGGAAACAGGATATGTGTATTGATATGAAAGACTCGTGCTAGTACGCCAGAGTAAAGAAGAGCCGTGTTTGACTTGGATACATCCTTCCCCTCCGATCTTATTATATAGTGAACATATACTTAAAAGTGACTGTTCCCTTTGTTTTGTCTCATTTTTAAAAATCATCTTTAATGCCTTTTCTGAACACACATTTGCACTAGCAGTGATCAGTCACCGTAACTCAGATCAAGCTTTGCCTTATCTGAGGAGTGGTGTGGTCTCTGAGTACTTACTCAGGCAGAGCTGTTCTGTGCCCTACAAGTGACTAGGGGTATGTTGTAAGAGGAAAAAAAAGTATGGATTTATGGAAAGTGTTTGGAATCTAAATCTGCAAACTGTTATCCTCACTAAAAAAAAAAATCTATTAAAATACCAGCTGGGGGAAAATGAATTTGTTATTTACATTCAGGCACTTTTTCCTACTCCTGTTGGAATAACATACCACAAGATGGAAATACAGCAATAATAATATCTAATGCCAATATGCAGGAGGTCTAGCTGTGAAGGGTTACATTATTTACCAACAACAAAAGAATAATGAAATACTACATACAACTCAAGTTTTGCAAGTACTTTCAGTCCCTTATATCAGCCTCATCATTTTACATGCTTTGCTAGTTAAATGCCTGATAGAATAGAACAGAATAGTTCAGTTGGGAGGGACCTACAACAACCATCTAGTCCAATTGCCTGACCAATTCAGGGCTGACCGAAAGTTAAAACATGTTAAGGGCATTGTCCAAACACCTCTTAAACACTGACAGGCTTGGGGCATCGATCACCTCTCGAGGAAGCCTGTTCCAGTGTTTGACCACCCTCTCAGTAAAGAAATGCTTCCTCATGTCCAGTCTAAACCTCCCCTGGTGCAGCTTTGAGCCATTCCCATGCGCCCTACCACTGGACACCAGGGAGAAGAGATCAGCAGCTCCCTCTCCACCTCCCCTCCCCAGGAACCTGTAGAGAGTAATGAGGTCGCCCCTCAGCCTCCTTGTCTCCGAGCTAGACAAACCCAGAGTCCTCAGCCACTCTTCATAGGTAATAGGATTACACATGATTTCTTGGAAAAAAAAAAAAAAACAGAAAAACCCTAAATGACAATATGGTTCACTACAAAGACTGGAAATAGAATAGTACCACAGAAAAAAGAAGGCTGGTAGAAGGAAATTATTTCTCATTGATGAATATGAGAATTGATGAAACAACTCATTAATTAAAGAGCTTTAGTTCATCAGACTACTGTCATTATGTTTCACCTCCAAAGGAGAGCATTCGTTCTTCAATTTTTCATTTATGCACAGAAAGTTTCATCTGATGCAATACAGGGCTGCCTGTTCAAGAGATACCCTACACAAGATCACTCTATGGAAACCAGTCACCAGTTACGTCCAGCTTGACACTGTTGATATACCAAGTGCACTTCTATTGCACTGAAAAACTAAGTATCAGGACTCCACCGTCACAGATATACCCATGAATAAAGCACCTTCCAAACCAGATGTTCCCTCTTCATTGCAGGCCAGGAAGGAAATACATAAACTGCATGTACCCTCAGCATGACAGCTCTGCAGGTTTCTGCGCAGACCTGCAGTGAAAGGTAGTTTAATTATGTTCTGCATGAAGTAGGAAAAAATACTGCTTTCCATTCTCAATTACTTCCAGTAATTCTCACTAGATTTAAAGACTCTTCTTACCTCAAATAATTCAAAATATAATTGGCCAAAAGGTATTCCTACATTCCTCATTCATCACAACCATTAATGATCTTAAATATCCCCAAGAAAATATGTTTAAATGATCCTCTTATTAGGTAATAGGATTACCAGCAACTCCTGAACCAGCCTATTTTGCCAATGGCTTTATTTCAAAGTTATTCTGAAGTACGCTTAATTTTTAACTTCCAAAAAAGTGGTATTTTAAACCTCCATTTGACCTAAAATGAAAGCGGACCATTCAGGAGTTAACGCAGGTTTTCTCTACTGTGTCCTAAGTGTATTAGTTCAGCATGAGCTAAGTCAGTATTACCACTCCTTCCAGGGAGCACATACCGTCAAGGAGAAATAATACTGTACCTTCCCCACCACCAGCTTAGGATTCCTGCTTATCCATTTCTGTTAGAGCCCAGTTACTGACACAGGAGATGGTGAGATCTATTAATGAGAGATCTTGCTTCCTGACACTGACTCTCCTTTTTGCCATCATCTGAGCATACCTCAGCAGAGCAGAGCAAAGACAGGTTATAAGAGAACTGCGTCTGTCTTCAGAGAGCTGGACCATGAAAACTGCAGGGAGGAAGAACAAACTCCCAGAGAAAGGACAGCTCTTGGTGGATCACACTGTGCCATTAAAACAGTTCTAGCATATATGTCTAGCGTAACATCCTTTACTACCATCAAAATGGTTTTGGATTCGGATGAAGGACGAGGCTGAAAAGGAACAGGCAAGAAAATATTCAAAGGGAGGGCGTACTAAAAGTTCCTGGTTTCCCTTTTTCTGTTCAACAGTCACGCCAGCAGTCCTGATCCCTGGCTGTGGGCCATCTAGGAGTCATCGAACAGTGTAAGACATCAGTCTATCTCTGGTTTTTATTAAGACAGTTTTTATATTTACCATTTTGGGCCAAATAGAAGGCTATGCTTAGATATGGAAGCCCTCATCATTCTTGAACATACAGATGGTGCTTCACAAGAAAGTCTCCCTCTAAGAATCAGGTGTCCTCTGGCAACTTGAACCATACTTGGAAGTACAGTACTTTCAGCTCTTAGGGAGGGATTCCTGGTGAGCAGCTAAGAACCAGGGTCTCAGCAAACAGTCACACTCCTCTTTCCCTTCCCCCTTTTCTCACCTTCTCCAAGATGCTGCTCCTAACCTTAGCAAAGAGAGAATATCCTACATGGGAAGGTACAGCCACATATGCTAAGAGCCACAATGCACGTAAGTCATAAATTATTTTCCCTCTGACTTGCTAGCTCTCCAGGAGGAAAACACTCATCTGCCATCTTGCAGCAGTGCAGACAGACAAAAGTGGGTGGATTCTTGAGAGGAAGCTACGTTTTCCCTGCCAGTGATCAGCAACAGGTTTCCCTGTATAGCTCAACACGACTTCAAGAGAAAAAAAGATCCATGAAAGGCAAGATTTACTGGGTAATTAGACCAACAATTTCTAGAACACTGATGAGAGTTCTCATCTAGCCCCCTGAGGATACCGCATCATTTGAAAAGGAATCACTTAAAATACCTATCTTTTAGATTTGCGGGGAAGACCAGCATGAGTTGCAATGCAAACATAGAAGTGTTATTCTCTCCATTCTTAGGCAAGTATTTGATTTGACATATGAATATGCTGCTGATTTTTTTAATGTCTTTCTTTGCTCTTTCCATTCCTGTAGTTTTATCATCACGCATATTTTTTTTAATTTCTTTAACATATAAGGAAAAAAAAACCCCAATTGCCTTTTATCTACTGGAAACTGGAAGTTGTTCGCAGATTTTTTGCTATGACTGCTAAAAATTAAAGAGAATCTGCACACCTCCCTTCAAAGGAAAGGTTATTTTTCTGTGTTCTGTCAGAGAAAATAAATCTTTTACTTCCAGGGTAATGGCTGACAAGAGACTAACCAGCAAAGCCACATATGAACAGTATATCACTGGGAAAATAACACCTCTTCACTCAGGTCTGCTTTGCCCCATGTTTTTAGAATGCATAACAAGAACAAAAAACCTAAGTTTCTCTACAACTGCAAAATGGACACCCAGGTGTTTGGATGGTTCTGCTAACTGGCAGCAGTCTCAGTACCATATTATCTGTTCAATTTCAGCACAGAATTGCCTTTAACAGGTGATATTTACCCTGCAGGCAAAAGATAGCTGAAATTTTGTCTCCCTGCATTCATTCCTGCGATAGCCTGGCCACAGAAGGAAGTCCTTCCCAAAGAAGGTTAATTCAGACTGACCACACATTGAAGCAAGACTGCTCGACTGGGCTGTTTAACAATGGATGTAAATCAAGATGCCAATGCAGCCTGCACCCTGCCTCACTCTTGGGACAGAGTACTAGAGACCCTGCCGTTCCAGTGAAGTCGGCAGAAGGAGTTTAGGGAGGAGTTGAACACACACCGACCTGCTTACAATTTGGGCATGTCACTGACTGCAAAAGAAAGTAATATTTAGCTACAGGAGTGATGGTGCTTAATCCTCTAAGCAGAGTATATTAGAGCAGTAATTATTATTACTATAATAAAGTAGCAAGAGTAATACGACCATTAAGAAATGGCTTTTACAAAAATATTAGTAAAGGCTGGAATTTGTTAAAAAAACCAGTAGTTCCAAATATAGTCAGTTCTCAGCTATTCACAGGAGATGTTGTCAAGGCTCTGCCTTCCTTCTCCACTGCTGGTAGGAACAGAACTCCTAAAGCAAAGTGCATATTTTACTGAGTCCAGCTCTCTGCACAAATCTATTCAAAAGCTTCTCAGAAATGAATAGCCCAATTTCCCTGGATTTGATGCCATCCCATATTTGTTTTTTGTTACTTCTGCCCCCTCCCACGTCACCTTCCCACAAGCAAAAGTAGGCTGCATATAGAAACTTGGGGGAATCTGCACAGAATCAGTCATTTGTCACGGGAAGCAGCTGCTTTAGGGCTGACAGTGGTAATGTGAGGATCCAAGAGGTATTCAAAAGTACCGATATGCATCATAGATTTTTTTCTGCTGTCTTTACAACAGTCATACTGACAAGCTCCTCTGCCTACAGTCATACCAGGCTTACTCCCCAGCACAGCTGGCAGCCTCGTCAGCCACTTATGTCATCTGGCTTGGCTTACATCAGACACATAAGCATAGCAAGAAGTGATGATTTTGTTGAAGATTGCCGTCAGATGAAAGTTCCTAGTAATGCTGCAACTCCGCCACTCTGCTACTTGTGTAAGGATAGAGCTAGTTCCCTGCCCAAATTGAAGGAATAAACTCAATTCTGAATCTATGCCAAAATATTCTTGCCATCACACAAAATAAAGTTCAAACAGACAAGAACAACATTGTATTCTTAAAAGGCAAGCCAAACCAAATTTGCAGAGCACAGAAGGAGGTGGACCATGATGCTCTATGGTCAATAAATAATCAAATGAAGTTATGTGCTGAAAATGCTACTGAAACAGCAGAAAATGCAGAAGGTTTCATTGCAAAACACAAGGCAATGCCCTCGAAAGAGTAAAGTGCTCACCTCTTAGGTGACCAAGGATAAATATAGGACTACAGAAAGGAAACATGCCATTCAAAAATCTGTACCCTACAGAATAAGCAACTATTTCAAACCACATTCTGCTAACAACATTTCAAAATATAAGCTTGAAAATGCTGTAGCGTCAGTCCTCTTGTCTCAATGCAGTGCGGTACTGGACCGTATATAGCTTCTATTCAAAGAACAGGTCCCTGATAAAAAAGAACGGTGTCTATGAATAACAGTCTCCTGGAGATATCTTTTGAGTACTTTTTTTGGTTTGTAAATTATTTTAAATGGTCCTTATGTATTGAGACATTTACATTACCAGTCCTCTTCCCTGCATCCTCCAAAAAGCCTCAAATCATTGCTTGTACTCTTTGCAGAGTAAAATTCCATGCTTGTCTTTCCCCAACACCTGAAAAATGATGCTGTTCTCTCTGGAATATAACACTTTGGTCTTCTGCCAACAAGGGAGCCATCAACCACCAGTCAGTTGTTCAGCTTCCCTTGGCTCATTCACTGACTCCAGACTGGTACCTCGCCATCTTAATTTTGCTCTTGAAAGATGCTTCATCTGTGAAGTACTACAGACATTTCATTGCTACAGACAACTACCTGCAATTTATGGATAAAAAAGACAAGCTCCTTTGTGAAGAAATAATGTGGATTTAATGTTTTACTCATTCTTGGCTTGAATGCCAGCTGAAGACAGAACATCGTTCTCCACTTGGCAGCACTGGTTTTCTTCACACCAGCTTTGCCTCAGTTTTTAATCAGGATGGCAATATAGAACATGGAAACAAAAGAAAAACAGCAATAAGTATGCAGAATGGAAACTGCACAACATCACAAAAAGAAAACAGAGTTGAATGTGCTCCTATCTGTGTACCATCCAAGAACACTGAAGGAACCAGCACATCATTTTTATGGAAGCCCTAGTAAGAAATTGTCATCAATTTACCCAAATAGGTGGCATTGCTAGTTCAGTGCCTCCTTTTAAGGGGAGATCAGTTCAAGCAACTTCAGATCCACATGCTTGACCTCAAAAGCAAGTACAGGTCAAAAACAATTCTGAAGGAAAGATGACAGACACAATATGTGACAGCATCAGAAAAGTAAATTACCCCAAACAAATCTTTGATGCAATTACTGATGGTTAAAAGGAAAACACAGGATACCTTATCCACGCAGATAAATGGGGAATTATTAGTTCAGATAGGGATTAGTACTGGTATTGTAGGTACATTAAAGAACCTAAAGGGAAGACAAATCAGGTTATCCTTGAAAGGCAAATCACTGGGCTAGAAGTAGGGGGGCAGCCTACTCTGTGGCTTGAATTATTTATTCCTAATACCTTCAATTCAAGCGGCAATACCTTGAATTAGTGCAGTGGTCTGGCAGGGTTGATCACTACATTAGCCACAGCAGTGTCAGGGCTGCCACTAGACTGAATTGCAATAGCAAGGTAAAAAAAACTCATTATGAACCCAACCAAACCCCACAAAACTGTGATATCACAAAGGAGAGACAAGTAATCCAGAACGATCAACATCCACGTTGTCTGTCCCCATGGGAGGAACTGAACCAGGCCAGACAAGGTTACGGGATTCTGCTCCAGGGGTCACTACTATAACATTCATTTTTCTTCCAACAGTGCAGCCTGCTAGGAAGCTTTTTGCATATCAAATTCTCTATTAGTCCTTGCATCTTTTGCATATTTATACTGAAGAGCCACCTTCTTTTTCCCTACTGGACTTTCATCATTAACTGCTCAACTTGTTGTGATAGCACTATGCCATTAACTCTGGGACTATTATTTGCACATACTTTAAAAAAAAACCCACCACAAAACCACTAAGCACCATTCATAATATGCTTTTACAAATTTTGCTGAACATCAAGCTCAGATCACGAGGTGAGGCATTTTGGATGCATTGCTACTTTGACTCAAGGCCACTTACCTGTCTTTACTTCACAGCCGCATTTAAGCCTCCCTCTAAGTCAGTGGAGAGAGAGAGGGGGTCTGGAAGATCTCTGTATGCTGTGTCATTGCTGGCACTGGAACTAATAACTATAAAATGGCCATAAATACCTTTAGGCTGGAAATTATTAGGTTCATAATTAGCACAGGAATGATTTCTGAACTGGGCTCTCAGCAGATGTTTTGTCCTCAGTACTCCTAACACTTGCATGCTAGAGCACAGTCAATTTATTAAGCAGATTATATGTCATGATCACCTGTAACAACACTTAGACTTGATGATACAAGAAAGTTCCATGGGGTTCAACCTCCTCTGCTTCAATTTTTAAAATTGTCCTCTGTTTCCCTGGTTTGCATAGATCTGATCCTCAAACGTACAAAGACTCATTTACTCTGCTCCGGCAGTGTAAAAGAATTCTGAAGATCAGATTTGATGATCCTTCAGGCCACTAAAGTAGTAATAAGATGACTTTAAACAAATGAATGAAAAAAATCAATTCACTCTGTATTTACTTACATCTTTTCTCTTCAGTCTTTCCAGCTTAATTCAGCTCTTTTCCTTTTCATCTGAACTTTTCAAATTTTATTTATATTTTTCCACTACTGAGAAGCTGTAGATTATAAAATGCCTATTCCAAGTTCCCAAAATAGTAAGGTTAGAACACACTAAAATATACTTAACTTTAAGCATGCATATGAGCAGCCCTATTGACCTTGATATTCTCACGTCTAATGTGCTTTGTTGAACTGCAGCTACAAAGAAGGACTATCACATTTCTTTACCACAAAAAAGTCCCTTGCTCTTCAGCTCAAACCTGCACTGGAATGAATTCTGGCCTTCTGCGCTGCACTGTGCTGCCATGCTCTACTGCAAACATATACCTGTTTCAATAAATGTCAGATTATCATTGCTCTCAAGGAAGACAGTACTACCTGCCTATAATATCTCTAGACCTCTTTTTGCATTACTCTGTTGCCTTTTTCAGAATGCAGAAACTAAGTCTGCATGCTACTTCATTAATCTGTTGTTTTACTCATGTCATTTTGCCTCTTCAGCAAGGCTGAGCGAGCAGCACAAACCCCAAGCAAAAGACACCTCTGCAGCGACATAATTGCTCTACCTGGTGCCATTGTCACAGCCAACCTTCCTTCCTGAAATGGTTTACACATGCATTGCATAGTGGTGGGGCGGCACAACAATAATAGAGTTATCAGTCTATCTAAAAGCACTCAGCAGCAGTCTATAGGAGCAATAAGCAACTGTGAGTACTGAATTATGAAAATCTGGATTCTTTCTGCATTGCATGAAGTGCCAAATCTTCTTCAAGTCAGACAAGCTAGGACAAGCGCTTCTTTCAACTTCCACATGATGCAGACTCAATTCTGTCAAGCAGTTTCACTCCAAACCTCTAACCTCTCCTTGTCTGCCAAGCAGGGAAACATGTACTTCAGCCCTCTGGAGATCACCGGAGGAGGAGGAAAACAGGGAACAAAATAAGGACTCGTTTCAGACGTAACTTTCTGAAAGTACATAGGTACCCAGAAACATAGAAAGAAGCCGTTCTAGAGAGAACTATGACAGGTGGGGAAAAGAAACAAAACAGGACAAAGGCAGAGCTGGTCCAGGACAAGACAAAGAAGAGTTACAGACAGGAATTATGTTGTTATCAAGAGAGACGTTAAGAAACCTCCAGGTGAATTAAGGTGTACAAATATTTCTTTGGTGCACAGTAAACCTTGCTGAATACCATCAGCATATATACAAACAAAATAAAACAAGAAAAATAGTGACTTTGCATCCAAACCCATTCCAAACACTTAGACACCCTGGACTGTGCTCATAAAACACTGGCCACTGATAAGTGCACTGTTACAGGTAAAGTTCTTCTGTCTACCTTCACCAATACTAAGATTGTGCTCAAGGCAGTCTTTCTCTCACAAGCCTGTACCTGAGAAGCAAGATTTTTAAACCATATTGATCTGACAGCTATGATACATGCAAGCAATGACATTGGCTATGATACATGTGGCAATGACAACATCACAGGGTGAAAATATTCGGGATCTGGTGACCTTCTTAAAAACCTTCACCCCTCTGAACAATAGCAAGATTCATAGCACCTGCATACATACTTAAACACCTGCAAAGACTGGAGGAATAAGATCAATAGCAGCATTGCAACCCACAGCATACACCTGTGTTTATGCAATACACAATGCCAGCAAATTTATACTGATTGCCTCAATAACATAGAATAGCATTAAAAATAGCATGGCAGGATCAAAAGAATTGGGGACAATAAATCAGACATTAACAGAATGAAAAGGAATGTGACTGAAAAAAGCTAATCCTATAAGAAAGTACCTTTGGCCACACATAGAAACACCTCTCCTTATTTCTGCCAAAGGCAATGCCAATCCATAAAACTACTGTAAAAGTCTGGGTTAGCTCAATGCCCTGGAAGAGTTTAACCAGAGGGCTGACAAAGGTGCCTCTGACACTTCTGAACACTGGTATATTTACATAAGCATTTTATTCTAGATCTGGAGAGAGCTTTCAAAGTAATCATCATCCTGACTTACTGCAGTTTTGTGCATATACTGTAGCAGTCCTGGAGTGCACCATGTGGATGTCTTTCAGAAAATCCACAAAAGGATGCACTCCAGACCCTTACTTAATGCACTCCAGCTGCTAGTGGGTGCTGAGTCCACAGGACTGGACCAGACTACAGTTACCTTGGACTAAAAAAACCAACAAAAACAAAAAAAACCAAACAAACAAAAAAACAACAAAAAAACCCACCAACCAAAAAAACCCCAAAACAGCTTTAAAAAAAACTATTTAGAGTTGTTGACAGGAGAGTCAGCAAAGGCTTCTAAGGCTTTGTACTTCCAAAGTAGGGAACTGAACCTGACTCTTGCTAAGTCTATGTGACAATATACAAATTCAGTATACTAAAAACCTAACTTGAAAAAAGCAAATATAACAGAGGAAGAAATGGAAAGACGATAAAGGGAGAAGAAACATGAATTAGGGAAAAAGTACAGAAAATAGATTCCAGGCATGTTAATATGAGAAAATGAGAAAAATATGACCATCTCTACACAAAAGAAGAGCTGTCATTTGAAACCTTTGAGCAAAGCAGCAACAAAAGACAGAAAGAGCTCTTCAGTATTTTATATAATCTGACCCTGTAATAGAAACGGAAAGTACAGAAATAGCCACTTTATTAGGAGAGGAGGCAGAAACTAAATTTCACCAGTATATAGAGGGGACAGATGATATTGTCTACACAAGGCCAGCTCTTCTAACATGCCCAAGAGGGCCAACAGCAAAGTATCCTAAGGGACTGTTTCAAAGCTGTCTCCTAGTACTAAGAAACTTAACCTTTATCTGAAGTTCTTCCATGGTATACCTCCACTCAGCACACCAGAGTGAGAAGTCTGACAGTATTTAGCTGCCTTCCCCTGCCCATTCTGATCCAGTTCAACATGCTTCCTGGAGCAACGATTGAGAAAAACGTGATGCTTCCAAATGCTGAAATCACCATTTGGAAATGAAATGCCTGGGACAAAGGCAGGAGCATTGGCATTGCAATAGCCTTTGTCAATACCATATTTACAAAGCCTGGTTACTTAAAAATAGAGTTGATGCTTCCCACCCTACCTCTTATTCCTGCTGTATCTTAAATCAGAGTGCAAATCTTACAACTTACCATTCACCAACTGACTTCTAGTCTAGACCTGATTCTTTCTACCCC
This sequence comes from Fregata magnificens, assembly GCA_013389945.1. Taxonomy (NCBI): domain Eukaryota; kingdom Metazoa; phylum Chordata; class Aves; order Suliformes; family Fregatidae; genus Fregata; species Fregata magnificens. The sequence continues at coordinate 17,700 of WAAD01019185.1, read as the reverse complement.
AACTAAGATCTGGAGCTATCAGCATATTAGGAGCTCCAGTTACTGGCTAGGACAGAAAAAAAACAGAGACCTGGGCCCAGGTTGCCTGTGCAACTTCAATTCTGACATTTCTGAGCATGTTCATGTCTGACTTCAGATAGTTCTGTAATTTTCCTGCCCCACACCCCTATATGCACTTCCTTAAGACTTTGAGTTTGGTTTAATTAAAGCAAAGCCACAGGCAAATTTTAATCATGAACTTTCCCACCAGCAGTTTACACATTTTCCAGAGCAGAGGTGTAACAAGTAGTAGTAGTCTTGGGTAAGTGCTACTAAACCCTGTGATTGACCAACTGTCATTTGCAACATTTGGTGTTCTGATAACTGGAGAAATCAAGAAATGACAAAACTATCTCAGCTTAATTTTTTTCATCAGTGACATAGACAGTGGGATCAAGTGCACCCTCAGCAAGTTTGCAGGTGACACCAAGCTGAGTGGTGCAGTTGACATGCCTGAGGGACAGGATGCCATTCAGAGGGACCTGGACAAGCTCAGGAAGTGGGCCCATGTGAACCTCATGAGGTTCAACAAGGCCAAGGGCAGGGTCCTGCACCTGGGTCAGGGCAACTCCCAGTATCAATACAGGTTGGGGGATGAAGTGATTGAGAGCAGATAAGGACTTGGGGGTACTGGTGGATGAAGAGCTGGACATGAGCCGACAATGTGCACTCACAGCCCAGAAAGCCAACTGTAACCTGGGCTGCATAAAAAGAAGTATGGCCAGCAGGCTGAGGGAGGTGATTCTGCCCCTCTACTCTGCTCTGGTGAGACCTCACCTGGAGTACTACGTCCAGCTCTGGAGCCCTCAGCACAGGAAAGACATGGACCTGTTGGACCAGGTCCAGATGAGGGCCACAAAAATGATCAGAGGAATGGAACACCCCTCCTATGAGGACAGGCTGAGAGAGTTGGGGTTGTTCAGCCTGGAGAAGAGAAGGCTGCGGGGAGACCTTATTGCGGCCTTTCAATACTTAAAGGGGACTTATAAGATGAGGACAGACTTTTTAGCAGGGCCTGTTGCGATAGGACAAGGGGTAATGGTTTTAAATGAAAAGAGAGTAGATTCAGACTAGATATAAGGAAAAAATTGTTTACAATAAGGGTGGTGAAACACTGGAACAGGTCACCCAGAGATGTAGTAGATGCCTCATCCCTAGAAACATTCAAGGTCAGGCTGAGCAACCTGAACTAGTTGAAGATGTCCCTGCTCATTGCAGCAGGGGTTGGACTAGATGACCTTTAAAGGTCCCTTCCAACCCAAACTATTCTGTGATTCTATGATAAATACTTCCTACGGCAATGAAGCATCCAACTTTCAGTTGTAAGTTGATAATAAATTCTCTGGAGGTTTTGCAAATGAAAATTTTCAGAAACTTAACTGTTTAGTCAAACTGAGGTGGACTTCCATAGGGGCAGCTAAAGGTACACCTCTGAACCCAGCATAAACACCTGCCAAATTTGAAGTTCCTGCTCCAACCATGAATATATCGAAACAATTCAACAGAAATACTTGGTTTCAGACACTGAGAAAACTACTTGTTCTTATTCCTTTGTAGTGACTAAATCCTGTCTACTAATTTTTTTTAACTGAAAGGGTCATCAAACACTAGATCAGATTTGCCCAGAGAGGTTGTGGAGTCTCCATCCTTGGAGCTTTTCAAAACCTGACTGGACATGGTCCTGGGCAATCTGCTCCAGCTGACCCTGTTTTGAGCAGGTGGGTTGGACTAGACCATCTCCCAAGGTCCCTTCCAACCTGACAGTTTCTGTGATTCTGTGACACCAAACCAGTTTTTACATCTCAGGTCTCCAAACTGTAAAGTACAAAAAAAGAAATAAATCCATTAACTTTGATGGTAGTCTTAAACCAAACATTAATAAATGAATCTCAGACATTTTTGGTTCTCAGGCAGTTTAATTTCTCTGTTAAACCCAAAAGGAAGTGACAACTAAGGAGGAAGAAATGAGATCAAGCAGAATTGTTGAACTATACCATTTCAGTGCTTCTGAACAGACCGATAGCAAATTCTGATTTAAACAACACTTCCTTGCTTTAGCTATGAGGTATAGGAAACCAGGACAAGCATTTATGGGACCAACAGTCAGAAAACACAATAAGAACATTGCAGCAACAAGAGAGACAGGCTCAAATGGAGAAGATATTTTTCAGAAGCCTTTCAAAAAAATGTATCTTTGTAGATCACGCAGCATGCTGGCATGAATCTGACACAGCAGCCTCATGCCAAGTAATGTCTTTTACATGCCCATGATGTTCTCAGAAGGATCACCTTGGGTAAGACTTAGTTGGCCTTAGTCTGATTAAAAAACTGATTCCAATTGTCTTGTAGCCTACAAGTATTCAAATTGACTGGTTTGCGCACCTGGCCTGCAGCAAGGCTAAAATATCTACACTAAGGGGAGATGAAAAACCTACCCTGTACAAATCTTCCTAGACTTAACACTTTTTAATATCTTTGAAGCAAGTTTACCAGACTGAATACATGATGCATAGAATACTATTAACACATGGAAAGGAGGAGTGACCTCCTGTTAAAAGTATGCCACTCTTCAGAGAAGCACAAGATACACTGGCAAAAGGAAAACACAAGCGGTAGCACCACCTTGAGCCCTGGGAGCTGGACTTGGAAAAGAATTCTTTTTCAGCAGTCTTGATGGTACCTGAGGTACTTCAGAGGACAATTTGCTTCTCAGGTAAGGATGTGTAGCACACTAGTAACTGTATATTAACTGGTCCCATCTCCACTGCAAATACACTGGTCTCTGTCTCCCACAATGGGGTTCTCTTCTTGCACCAGAAAAAGCCATAGGTGGTTCCCTCTGTATTTCCTGCATCACAGCATATACACATTATGAATGGCTCTACAGAGCCATTTCAAGGCCCCTCTCCTACTAATCCTAAAGATCAGAATGGACATGGAAAAGTCACAATAATAGATAGGAAACTATGTGCTTCCTACGGTTCTCCCATGCAGAAAGAGGGAGTAGAGGGACATTTTAGAAGCATACCTGTGAACTTCTAAATGATTATTCTGGCTGTGATGCCAAAATTCAAAAATTATTAGCTGAAGTACTAGCTCTGAAGCCTTTGGAGAATGTTAGCGACTTATTGAGACAGGAAGAATGCCAGGAAATAAAATTTCTGGTAAGTAGTCGCACAGCATGACATTTTCCTTATCCATTAAATACAATACTTAATATCCTCAGTTTTATTTATATTTGCTCTATATGGAGGAGTAGATGCTTTCTTTAAAGTAGAAAGTGTTATCTTAATTAGCATAAAATTTTTGTTTTAGTGTTATAGAAGTTTTTGTTTAGATAAATGTTAACCACCATCACTGCTGCAATGCCAAGTGAAATCTAGGTACATTTTAAAAATGCTTACCTGACTTGTAGCTGGCACTATAAAGCAAAATGCAATAGAAATGACTAAAATTCACAGCAGTCAACTATACAAAAAGTGATAGCTGCTCCTAGTGTACACTAACAAATTACTATTACGTTCTGCATTTATGTCATCTTTGAGGAGCTGAAAGATCATGCTACTTGTAATGGCACAGACTTTAATTACAGCTAAAACTCTCAGGAAAGTCTTATGAATTACTGTAGAAATGAGGTATTTAAATTTTTTAGAGTAGTATATATTTCTTTCAAGGACAGATATGGCTTGAGAAAATAGTATCATTACTCACATTCAAGAGTAATTCTTCTCAGGGCTCAAATCACAAATATGTAGATAATCTTTCATGTCTAACTTATGCAGGGGCAAAATATTTTCCAGGACAGGTAACAATGTAAAACAGAAAATCCAATATCCCCATTTTAAAAATGTTTTCAAAAAACTACATGTAAAATATGAAAAAGTTGCACGGTTTTGAGCCAGAGGAGGTGTATCCATTTTTACACTGTCCCCAATTATGATAAGAATTAATATGAAGATAGTGACTTGCAAATTTAGGCTGTTTTACAGTGAGAAAGAGATTAAACTTTCCTTCACATAAACATGATTTTTGTTTAAAAAAAAAAAAGATGACAAATATATTGCAGACAAAATTACATGCTAGATAGAAGCAGAATGACTGATATATTCACACCATGGACCCAAGGAGCTTTCTGGTATGGGCAAAGTTAAACAACTTTGTACCGGATGAAGGTGTCAAGGTTTTGGGAGCAGGAGGTGCTGCTGAGGTGGCCTCTCTGAGAAAGGACCAGGGGTTGCCCTGTGCTGAACACAGCCACTTACAGCTGGCTCCAACAGACCCACCGTTGGCCAAAGTCAAGCCCATCAGCAATGCTGGTGGCACCTCTGTGATAACATATTTAAGAAAGGGCAAAAAATGCTGTGCAGTAGCTGTGAGAAAGAAGTGAGAACATGAGAGGAACAGCCCTGCGGACACCCAGGTCAGAGAAGGAGGAGGGGGAGGAGGTGCTCCAGGTGCCGGAGCAGAGATTCCCCCTGCAGCCCATGGAGGGCCATGCCAGAGCAGATATCCACACTGCAGCCCATGGAGAACCCCACACCACAGCAGGTGGATGTGCCCTGAAGGAAGCTGCAGCCCATGTAGAGCCCACACAGAAGCAGGTTTTCTGACAGCTGTGGCCCACGGGGGACCCATGCTGGAGCAGTCTGTCCCTGAAGGATTGTACCCTGTGGGAAGGACCCGTGCTGGAACAGTTCTTGAAGAACTGCAGCCTGTGGGAAGGACCCACCTTGGAGAAGTTCATGACGGACTGTAACCTGCGGGGAGGGAACCCACACTGGAGCAGTAAACAAGTTACTAAGGAAATGACTAACAGGTCTTGGTCAATCTTTCAGGTGTCCAGTGAACCCTGAAACAGACAAAGAACATCATCCCATGGCTTACATGTAAAGTAAGCTGAGTGTACTGGACCAATTTAAGAATTCTTCTTAAAAAGCAGCATGCCCAGTTCTTTAGCTTCCTTTGAACTTTAGGATTAATAAACATCTCAAGAGTTCACTATCTACTACAACTCCACGATTAAACAAACATGAGACTCATTCTTCAAACAACTGGCAATACAAAGAAAAAATCTACATGTCTGTTAGCGCCGTGTAGGTTTTCCTCAGGTCTACATATTTGCACCTGTTTATTCCCAAAAGTCTCTTGGTTCACCATTTTGAGAAACAGCACAGAATATATTAATTCCTGTACTGGTTAATATCATTATTCAAGGCAATACAGACTTTTTCAGATTGGTCAAAAGAAGACCAGCTTCCTATGCTCAGTGGTTCCTTTCCCTATTTTCAGGAGCATGTAGAACAGTGTTTCTTTCTACCAGAAATAAAGAATAAAGTTACTGACACTGTCTAAAACAGTCTTTTTCTGAAATTTCAAGATAAGAGCACTGTCTAGTGATTCTAATTAAACCCACTGCTGCCTTGCTGTAAATAATATGCTCATCACAACATGTACTTCATAAATCTTAACAACACAGGGCTTGCCTATCTTCCAGCTTGTCAGGTCTGCATGCCTTTTCCATGTGTCAGCAAGTAAAATGGTCTGTGGAAGGCAAGAGAGGCACCTAATTTTTGGATGCACCTTGTCCAGGAACAAGGTGCATCAAGTAGAAATGCAAAAAGAAAATAAACAGAAGGAATGCAGGGAATAGCCTCAGGGTCCTCCTGCTATTTCTAACAAAGTTAAGTCTGTGAAAACAATAAAGGCACTGCAGGAAACTGAGGAAGGTGCAGGGGGAGAGATCTGGTGACAAACTTTACTGTCAGTTTGCTGCTTGCATGGAGCCAACCACCCATGTCTTCCAAGGTCTGGAGCTTTGTAGAAACTTGCTTGAAGTAACTGTATGAATGATAATTGACCTGAGGTTTTAATAAGGGAATTTTCAGTTGATTTGTGGAGGTGGACCATTACATCTACGCATCAATTAAATACCAATGCCATTTTATTTCTACTTCTAAAGACTTTGTCCAGACTTAACACAGACTTAGTTGCGCTATGTTCTGTAGAGCCTAGGGCATCCCTCCCACACACCCAAGCTGTCCTAACTCTCTCAGCGACAGCTACATAAATTGCCATTTCCAAAGAAATAAGCTTGGGGATATGAAAACAATTTCCCAATGAAGTGCTAAAAGGAGACAGTTAAAAACAGCTTGCTCATCGACACAGTCCTCTTCAACCAACGATGTACCTATATATGCATAGTGGCAAGGGAAATCGGAAGAGGAAAGAATTAACTCACAGGCTCTCTTCCATGCCCTCAAAAAGTATTTTGTGCTCCTTTTATCTACTTGATAAATGTGAGGGGGTTGGTTGGTTTGTTTGTTATTTTATAAAACAGTTCTTGTCCACTCAGATAGCTTGTGTTTCTCACTGCTAATTTAGGCCCTAACTCTGCAACTTGCTTCTTGTGATCAACCCTCAAAGATCAAACTTAGCTGACCTAATCACAGGATTTCTGCTGCCTCAACTCATCTCCCAAGTTGTTTAAAAGGACTAATACATACAACGATGAAAACTACATGAGCCATGTATGGCCTAATAAGTTTTATCACCCAAAGCAGCAGGATCTGTGGAGTCTGGAACAAAGCAGCAGAGAAGTAAGCTTATTATCCATAAAGAGGAAAGCTTAATCTTAAAAAATTTCAGACTAATAAAATATCAGGACATAGCCTACATTTGTTGTAAAAACCAAATTATTAGACTATGTGAATGACAACAGAGGATAAATCCTCTTTTGTCCAAGTTTTGGGCTTGTAAGCAGCTCCAAGGAAAAGTAAAATGACACCAATGTGTATGTATCATATCTGTAACATATCTACAACAAGTCTCAGCTACACCATCTCTAAATTACCACTGAAAACTATTATTCTACTCTGAACAAAAATGTAGCTACCTTTGTGGAACAGAAATAGAACAAGCATCATGGAAAATAAAGGTTTCTGATACTTAATAACTATTTATGAAAGATAATCAATAGCATAGAACACGTACATTCATACTTTATGGTCTCCTGTTTTTTAATTCTGGTTCTCTAAGTGTTACAATGTAATTGAGTATGATTTATCAATGCATTTCCAAAGCACCACAAGAGTTTTGCTTAATTTATGTTATAGCTTGCCAGATGCATGAAAGTTTTCCATTAACAATGTGGCAACCAATTCAAAATTTTGTGTCTTGGTGCAAGACTGACAATAGATCAACTATTATGTTAGAATGAGAAACCATTCAACGCCACCAAGCAAGTAAAGTACTTAATCATACAGTTCTTTTAAGCATAAGAACAGTCCCATTGCACTACAGGGGAATATTATAAAACACATGATTAAATGCTACTAAATTAGGTAAAAATCACAAAGAAAAATGTAATTTCGAAAAATCTCTAAAGCATACTGGAAACAAACAGGCTTGTAAGACATGGAAGGCTGAACCTTTGTTGCCAGAGTTTCTCTTTCATGTATGAAAGAAGTAATGATAAAGAAAGACCACAGCTGATGCATTTTCAAAGGCATAGATGACCTCTTACCTCCCAATGAGGTTATGCTTTTTAAAATTGCCTCCAAAATGGTTACATAGAGGTTTAGCATGTCTTAATATAAAGTTAATTTTTGCTGTATTACAAATTAAACTTTGAACCTTCATGACAGTCTGATAAAGAGCCATGTACAAACGACAAATTCAATCTAATTTCAGAGAAAACTCCTATAGCCCTGAAAGTCTCCACATAGCACATCCACAAGACTGACAATAGCCCTGATACACAGTAAAATCCTTTTCCTCCCTTACCCTCAGAAAAGCAGTACAAAAACTAACAAACAAAAAAACACCACCCACTAAAAAAGCAGCAATTAGCCTCATCAAGCTGAGCTTTGGATGAACAGTAAGTATAGGAAGAAAAGAGTCCGTCACCTAGAAGAACCAACTCACAACTTGAAATCACAAGAAAAAAAGAACTGCCTAACTCTAAGAAAAAGCAACAATGTTCGTTTCTACAAAAGGGGACCAAAGATGCGGGCAGTTAGAAAAGGATATTGTTCTGTGTCTCCCCTGTGCTGTGTGCAGTAAAGAGAAACCAACATAGGAAGATTTCCAAGGCTTGTTGTATACCCCTGAATTATCAAAGGTTCCTGCAAATGCCACTGTGAAGAACCACACCCCCAAAGTGGAAGACTGCCCTGCAGTGACTGCAGGAGACTGTGGGAGAAAACTAAGGAGGGAAGAGATCCCATGCTGATCCCAGGACTAAAGGCGTTTGAACTGTGAGGCCCCATTTCTAGGGACAGCACCCAGAGAGACATCATGTAGCAAGGAAGTATGTTGGACAGACACACAAAAAGGGCTGACTCACACAGACACAGGAGGTTTGAAGGACAAGTCCTGCCTTTTCATACCTGAACACAACAGTTTCATAAATAGCCATCAGGGATAGTGCTCACAAAGTTATGAAAACTCAACAATCACATTAAAGACACGCTCTCTACAGCTCAGAAATGTTAACTTAAATTTTTAAAGAGAAAAAACCCACCTGTGTTCCTTTGCCCATTAAGGCAATAAAAATAGAAAATGCAAAATAATGGGTCTGCCTGCTTATTACTCTGATGGGAAATACTGCTTTGACCTGTGTTATTCCTTTATACCCACATATTATTCTCCTAAAATAACTGCCTGCAGAAAAAGACTACTTTAAACAAGTAACTTGCTTTATTTTATGAAATCTGGAACAAGGCTTTGTCTACTCACAAGATGCAGACTACAGCCACCGCCCTCAAGTCACCCATAGTACCCCAGTGCAGAGCAGCACCCAGTGAGACCTTCATTGGAAAGGCCTCCATCTTCACTCTAGGGATGGTGAACGTTGTGGCCCCACTTCAGCAAGCAACATTTAAATGTCTGAATAAACCCCAACTTAACCCCAGATCTTTCCTGGATCACAACTAGAGTGCTCAGCATCTGGCAGGATTGAGCCCTAAGGACACATGCAAGGAGAAATTCGCAATTTCAATTTAAATGCTAATACTTATTCTTCCCAGTGAAAACTGATGTATAACAAGTGATCTCTCCTCACACAGGAACAGCCTTGATTGTTATTTAATGATCACAACTAATAGTTAGAAAGCATGAAATGAAGCTAATAAATCTTCTGTTGAGCCTGAAGTTTTCAACAAAAGTACTCAAAAGTTTTCAAAAACAGTTCAGCCTGATTTTCTTCATTTTAAACTAAACTTTCCACGTTCTTCAGTCAGATCCATGTACTGACACCACACAATTAAATTTAAAAACTGAAACACCCAGCTACTTGAACAAATTTTTTAAGATTTTTTTTTTTTAATGCTACCTAAACATTCTAAAATACATCATATTCCATGAAACTCAAGTTCGTGCATCAGCACTATTCACCACAGGATCTGTTTGCCTTCCAGTGACAAGTTAAGAAAAAAGACAAACATTATGGAAGTAGTTTTTCTCCTTTCTTACTCCAGCATCCTGGGAGAATATAAACACAGTTTGGTTTGTTTGGGTCTTAGCATATCTAAGCTTTGTTCTGTTTTAAGTGAAGGTAAGTTGAGGACTATTTTTGTTTGACAATTAATTAATTTTAACAATTAAATAATTAAACAATTTAATAATTTCTTCAAAAATAGTCATCAAGACTGGTTTAGTGTGTCGTTCCCCCCTCCCCTCCCCCCGGAAAAGGGAAAGATGAAACAAACACAAGCTCACAAGACTCCAAACCCTGGGACTTCTGAATCTTAGCAGGCAATGCTTACATTATTTGTGATAGCTTGAATGAATTAGTCACCACTGAAATAGCTAGTTTAGTAGAAACTTCTTCATTTATTCAGAAACACATAACAGTAAAATATCCATTCACTGAGAATCATTCATTCTAGAAGCCTCTTCATGCACCAATGGAAAACAACACTTTTGACAGTAGCTAAGTACATAAAAATGGTACTGTTGTTACCTAACACATATGAGAACTACCTTGTTTTTGTCGATAATATAAACACGCATATGTGCATACGCATGAGAATTAAAACACTCCCCACCCACAGTATACAACAACATAAGCTTTCTCCAGAATTAAAAAGCATGTGTGAAATACAACAGAAGCAATGCAGTTCTGTTTCAATCTTACATGCAATGTACTCTTTGAGTACAGATATGTGCACCAGGCCTCCAGATTCAGACTCCAAACTCAGCTGTAGTCAACTGTAGAGGGACATCTGGAATATTTCTAGAAAGAAAACTGAGTCTTTTACAGGCTAAAACTATTCTTTGCAATCTGTCCAATAAAGAAGAGGTTACAGGTATCTGCTTTAGGTTACCTTCCTCCCCTTCCCTTCTCTCCTTAATTTACTGCCCCTTCAACAGAACAAGTCGGGTGGACGGCTTCAGTGTTTAGACACCGGGCTCGTGTCAAGGCACGGAAGATGAGCCACATCAGACCTGTGGCACTTGCCCTGTCAATACAGGCCAGTCGAAGTAATGATATAAGTTACATGATACTAAGCATAAGCTTCTTGTATCATCTCATTCACCTCTGGAAAGTTTTGCAGAGCACAGCAAAGAACTAACCAGTAGCCACAGGAAATGTAAACTGCATCTGAGCCTGCTGAATCAGACCATCTCATCAAATAAGTCAGGTCAGTTCAACTTCCATTACATATTTCTACAATTATAAAAATCCCCTACGCCCTGAAATTCATTTTGAAAGACTTCAAGGTAGGTGGTCTAAGCTCACAAGCACATGAAAGCAAAACAGGCCGCATCCAAGAAATATGACTCTTCAATACACTAATCGTAGACAGACTTGGTAGCAATTGATAGCTGCTAGGAAACTAAAGGTTGCTTAATTATGATTTAAAGACTAGTTTCCATTGTAATTCTGCCAACTTTGAATCCTTCAGGCTGAAATTCTTCTTGCGTATCTCAATCTAATTTTTAAAATTGTACTAAAAGAACTGCACCACATCTACAAGACAAAGAGTGTTTGTGCTCTCCACAAAACCCATATATAACACTTTGTGTATTTGAACAAAATGTAGATCATCATCTAACTTCGAGAAGAAATTTTAACATCTAGATATTTCAGAGTAGAGATTTGAACTGTGACAGATCATCATCCAAAGTTAGAAGAAATGCCTAGTATGGCCAATCTGAAAAATCCAAGCCCATCTGTCTAAACTGTAGGTTGCTAAAGACTGCAGCATGGATTAGACAGGTCATGGGAAAAGTGAGAAGACATCTAGGCACATGAGGGACAAGAGTAAAGGAGAATGCTGGGCAAAGCCTGAAAAAGGTGATGCTACAGGGGTCTATTTATATGAAAACACACTCCCCTCCAATATCTGGTTGACTTCCCGTGCACACTAAGCTCAACTTGCATGCATGTGCATTCTGCTATGATCATACCACACTTTCCCTCTCGCAGGATCCCCGACTCAGTCTCTGCAAAACAGTGGCCAATATTCAGTATATGAATAAGGATGGCACAACAAACTAACTAACTGCAGGACACTTGCTTTATTTACTGCAGAAATGGGTAAGCACATAGGAACTGTTGGAAGGAGCAAATGTGGCAGCAGACTCCAGTGCATATCCCTGTCAAGTTTATGACTGAGCATCCTAGGGGTGAAATGAGGTATCTGAGACAGACACACACACTGTGCTTCAAACCCTGCTACAAGAATGGCAGCACCAGCAAAAGGGCAAAACAAAACCTGGGGCATGGAAGTTTCAGAGAGCTGAAAATAAACCCACAGAGGAGTGTCACAACCTTAAGTATAAATTGTCTGATCTAAGGAAGAATTTTCAAACATACTGTTAAAAATGGATTTCCTACTAAATGAGAGCAATCACAATCTTAAATCCTAGGTTAATGAAGCCACAGGGACTTGAAAACTATCACAACGGTTTTCAAATAAGTAAGTTACACAAACAATAGGTGAAGACATTTTTAAATACATTTGTACAAAAATTCTTTTAGACATTGAATGCCTCATAAGGAAAGAACAGAAGCAAAAAGCAATTTTACTTCTCCTTTCTAAACATTGCCCTAAAAATGCTTGATCATTTATATTAACAAAAATGTAACTCAGGAACCCAAGTCCCTTTAAATTTCAGGAGTATTAACTACTTTTTAAAGTCTTATCCTTGAACTTACATCACATCTAGCATGTGTGTAGTAAAATTAAAGGGGAAAAAGAAGCTTCTGACCCAGCCAAGTGCCCTGTTCTATAGAGCACTCAGGACGCACCCCGTGCCTGGCACTCGGCAAGGCAGGAGCACTTCTCAGCTGGCAAGAACAAGCCGGCTCTCACCAGAACAGAAATGGTGCAGCAGCTCTGTACAGAAAGAGCGCCCAACACAGCCACAGTACTCAGCAGGAATGTGACCAAACCAAGACCTTTTGTAAGGACTTTCAGCTCTTTCTCACTTTGAAAGGACTGGAAAAAACCTTCCCCTAGGCTGACATATCCCTACCAAAATCAGAACAATTTATGGATTTACTTTTAGCAATATTATTAAATTAGGTATACACACATAGCAAATCTTCCTTAAACACATACTTCCAAGTTTGACAAAGCTTCTTACTAGAAGACCTCAGTTGAGTAAGGGCTTGCAAGTAGGGCATCAGAACCATGCTTCTTACCAAGATTATTCCAGTACGACCTTTCAAGCCACATCTACCTGGCTAGGTTAGTTATTTTAAAAGAAACAAACCCTTTAAAATAAAATAATTCCAAAGTTTGCATTCTCCTTCAAACTCAAAAACAGCTCCTGTGGAAATGAAGTATGGAAAAATAAGAAGTGTCTGGCATAAAAGAGGGAGGTTGGAAAGCTGCAACAATTAACAATCTGAAACAACACGATCTCTACACACTATTAAAATTCTTTTGAAATCTGGGCATTTATGTAGCACTCTCAAAGGAGTTATTTTGCTAGCTCAAGAAAAGAATGGAAGTCATACCAGAAACTGTCTGGGAATATGTAGGTGAGGGGAGGAAGAGGAGAATGGGAGTCAGGAAGTTAGCCGGACAGAGGAGCTGAAGAGATCATGGATTCTGGATGAAGAATTTAGAAGACAACCAGGATTAGGAGCCAGGTGGGAAAAAAACCCCCCAAACTACAGGCCTAGTAAGAGGCAGAGTAAAGGATGGAGATCTCAAGTAAGGGGTGCACATATGTATGCATGTGAATGTGTTGGCAGGAAGTGGGGACCACGACAAGAAGCTTAGTAAGGACAGCCCGGGTCCTGGAACTGGGACCAGAATGTTGGATAGCATTGGACAGAGTAGATAAGACTAGTGTGAGAACCAGCTGCATGAGCTGGTATCACCAAGTTTAGAAAGAATGGGGGAAACAGCCTACTACTACTTCCACGCATTACCTTTTATGACAGTGCTTCCTTGTCTGGGAGGCAGCAAAGTAACACTGAAGCCACTTCAAACCTAGGTGTTTTATAGCAGGATGCAATGGATCTTTACTCAGCTGAACAAACTAGAACAGCAAAAAACCCCACTGTTCTCCAGCGTGTTATAATGACACTCCAGACCATGTGGAAATACTGGTCAAAATCAAGAAGAAAATCCTGTTTCCAAAAGAAATATTTAGCTGCCTTAACCACATATGCAACCTTTTTCTTCCTGTCTTGCACCAGTCACTCGTGCTTTCAACTTTTGCAGCAAACGAAGCAGGAGCCATACAGACAACTGTACTACTCTGCGCAGTCTTGATTCCTCCCCAGTGCACAGCCATCCATCCTGCTGAATGAGGCAGTGGGGAAACAGTAAGCAGTTTTGGAAGCAGAGTCTGTGTCCTAACACGTGCATAAAAAGATAAAATTAAGATTGTCTGCCTCTCTCACTTCCTAGTCAGTATATTTTCCTTACACAACATTAACATTCTTTCAGATTCATCTGTTCAGCATGGAAAAAAATCACCTTAAATGTTTTGCCCACACATTCATGGACTCCATAGATTTCACAGTTGTGAGTGGCTCATCGCTTTCAAAATTTAAACGTGACTTCACTTTCAGAAGAAAACAGTCCAAGTATGAAAGACTGCTCTTGAAGTTACAGTACAAGAGATAAAAGCAATAGGAGCTTTTGTTTGCAGGAATTATCCAGCTAGCTAAAAATTTTTTTTCCCCAAGAAAGTTCCATGCTTGCTTGCAGACTACATTACAGACAAGATTACAGATTAGAATAAAAAATAATGCACAAAAACGGCATTAAAATAGTTAGAACTGCAGCATGGCTACCCCACTTACAAACAGAACCAAACAAATGAGAAGTTATGTAACATTCTCCATCTGCACCACTGCACCCTGGCTTACTACTGCGTACGCTATACAGTGTGAAAAGGCCGTTTTGGTACAACATTCCAGAAAAGTTATCCATGGACAATGTAAAAAAGTAGTAGAGATCAAAGTAGTATTTAATCTCAGGACTGGCAGANAAAAAAAAAAAAAACCAACACCAAAAAAACAAACCCACAACCAAAAAAAACCACCAACAAACAAATCGTAAACTTAACAACAAAATTATCTAATCAACATTTAGAGAAGCAGAAAAAATTTCAGTAAAGTATAAGATTGGTCAGTGCTCAAGGCAAAGAAACAAAAAGAAGATGAGTGCTCTGATGCACTATGGAAACAGAAATGCTTCTTACATATTTCTGCAATTATCTTTCCCAAGGCATGGAAAATACATTTTGGGTTCTTTACTTACAAGGTTTAGAGATCTTATTTGTTATTCTGTCCGTTTGAATAACAACAAATCTTAGAAAGAAAAGCTTCTTTTGAGTTTGATGTTGTTAAATTTCAGTGTGTAGTACAGGCTAAATAAACTTGTGTACATCAGGTTTCTGAAAGCTTTCAAAGCATCCAAACTCTATACAATAGCAGACCTGAGAATCACAGAACTGAAAGATTGCACTTAGGTGCTTCATGAAAGCTTTGAAAGGGTAATTTGTTCCTTTGACAAGTTAAGAGTTTGACTCCATTCAAAGAGCTCTTACTAAATATTCCTAAATGGATAACATGGTAAAAAGGAAAGCTGAAAGAGTGAAAAGCCTGGCAAAAGGGATGGTGTAAATCAAAACCATGCTTTTCATAAAAGCACCAATCCTGAACCCCACAGTGCCGCTTCTTATTTGACCACCTACACAACAGACTACAGACTTCTAACTCCTTGCCTAAATAGAGGATACAAACAACAAGGAAAAGTCATCCAATCTGGCCAGCCAAGCACATTCCAGAGGCCATTTCAAGACACATAACTAAGTTTAAATGAAAGATAATGATGATAGTGCTCATCTCTCAAATATGGAGCAGGGGGAAAAAGAGAAGCTCTCATTATCCTAAAACTAAGCCCTATGAAACAAGAGCTAAAGTTACACTTGGAAGAAATCCAAGCACATTAAGGCATGGAAATGGAAAATTTAGGCAGCAGAACACAGATACCAGCTCACATAAATCCCTGCACGAGTCCTTCAGTAAGAGCTTAAAGAAATTATGTAGTCATGGAATCAGAATCAAAGTACTTTCAAGGATCAGACACTTAAAAGCAGGAATAACTTGTTTCCTTTATGATAAAACACACTGGAACTTGTGTTAAATAATCTACCACATTGAAGGAAACATTTAATTATTCAGTTGCCAGAGAAAACTGAAGAAATTAGAAAGACCTAAGACAAACTGAGGGAATGCGCAATAAAATGGGTAGACCAAAGGAGTACTGACAAATTAAAACAATAAACACTGCATGCATCATAGAAAACATCTGGAATTACACTGGAATCTAAGTCACAAACTTAAGAATTCAGAATTGCTTTAGAGGCTCCCATAAAACATTTAGCTCTTCTGGAATCACAGAGGTAACAAAAAACGAACTTAGCCTGAACAAAACCTGGAATACAAAATGCCATGAAAGCTATTAAATCATCACTACAGAAGTAAACTGGATGTTATACCAGAGCACAGGGCTCAAATTGAGATATGCTATCTTGAAAGAATAATGCAGTGCTGGAAAGTGGAAAGAGAATCGGTGATACTGGTACTGACACCGAAGTGAAACTTCATTTTCACTGAAGTGAAACTTTGTATGTAGACAGTCTAAAGAACAAGGACTGCTCTTTTTGAGGAGGAAGCATAACACAAGTGCACACAAAGTATGGCATGGCACCTAGAACAAAAAAAGAGGACTGTCTCTCCCTCTTTCCTCTCAATGTGAAAACAAGGAAATGTGAAATGAAACTGAAATGTGACCATGTCAGAACTGAGAAAGGAAGGCATTTCCCTCCTGGCCTCCTAAGTAACCAATGCATTTCCTTCAAAGAGGAGAGTGGAAACTAGACCACACACTGAATGAGATTTTTTTTTTTAAATTACATATTTACAAATATAACAAGATAGTCACAATTATAATACTCTCTACAAACAGGAGACAAGATTTACATATCCATACAGGTAGAGCTCCTAGATGAGGGCTACTCAAATGGTAGACTTTATGGTAGGTCTGTGCCACAAGTAAATTTTGCCCACATCTTTCCAAAGACTGGATGAGCAATGCCCCAGCATTCCCAAAAGAAAGCTGATATTCCTCATAATTCTCCAGAGAGTAGATGTAAAGTACCACCACGGGCTCCAAACATAAAAGCATCACACTGCACCCATACCAGTGAACTAGAGCAGATGTCTTGTTTCCTCCTGAGGCGGCCTTGGTAAAAACGAGAATAGTAGACCTACCTGAATGCTAAACAAGTAACAATCACAAAAACATACATTCAAAGCACAAACAAGTGCTGGAAAAGGCCCTTCAGACCACTTGCTTCAAGACGTATGCCAACAGCCTATATGAAATAAGGTGAAAGTTTCTGCAGGGCAAGGGTATTCCCCAACTGCTGGGTTTCTTGTGCTTTTCTCTAAGGCAGCAGACCCCAGTATCACCATCAGAAAGGACGATGACCCAGATAAATGGATGGCCCAAGCCGTTCTAGCAGCACCTGCCCTCCTTACCATTAAAATGCTTCTCCTTTTGCTCTAACATTTATTATACTTTTTCTTAAAGACAGAAGCTACACCTCGTTCAAATGATCTGATTTCAGAGTACACTATATAAGAATTAGATCAGTAAAAGGAAGGGGGGAGGAGGTTGGCACCTCACAAAAGGAAGTTCTAGTGTCTATCCAGAATGCCTTCAAAATCTTAAGAGTACCTGAAAGGAAACACCACCAACCCAGAAGGAAAGAGTTTGGGATGTGAGATGGTCAAGCTGGAAAGGTGCCACAGTAAAAATAAAACTAACCCAAACTAAAATAGTTTCTTCTCTTCCAGCTAATTTTAAAATTGATAAGTTGTACCTAGGATCCATTTCCCCATCCTCTAAAGTTCAGTAAACTTTTTGTAGTGAAATACCAGATTTTTCCCTTACTTGCAGGCAAATTATACATAGATGGCAGTTCACTTAAAATTGTGCAAATATATTTCAATAAATGGACTATGCTCCCCACTTAAATTAAAAAGTTGACATGACAAATAGATGAAAACATGAATCTTCATTAACACATCTGGTAACCTTAGCACAGATGTACTTTCAGGCATCAAGCTGTCCTTTACATCCAAAAAACAGAAGTGAGAAATGCTCAATAGGACCAAAG
>WAAD01019184.1:317-15934 GCA_013389945.1 Fregata magnificens | reverse complement strand
GTGGCCATAATTACATCGCTAGTCTTTTGTGCAGCATGCATTTGGGAGCACTGCCAGGATACAAGTAACACATTTGTCCTACTGCCCAAAGTATACTTTTTGAAACAAAAAGTCCCTTGTTTACTGTGGGTCCATTTCACTCCAGCATAGCGAGCTCTTTACAAAGAGGGCCCTAGCCTCTCCCTTGCTTTTGTGTCCTATTTCTGGAGTTTTCACCAATGATTTATTTGGATGGGGTTTCTGATGCTAATGGTATTTCTTTGGCATGAGACAGTCCCTTCTGAACAAGGAAATATTGTCATCGTAATTTGCAATTCAGGATCTTTGCTGCTTGGCTGGAATTAATTTTTATTCCCATCAGGAGGAGCTGGCTTTCTGTTTTTGTTTTTGCATAAATGAGATTGCTGGGTTTCTGGCTAGACTGACAGCATGCAGTGCAGGGTTCAGAGAGACTGTGATGGGTGTTGGGCTTGTGTTCTGCCTTGCTGATGGGAGCACCGTGAAGACAAGCCTAGGTCTTAGCAATCACCTCAGTTCATGTTCCAGAAGTAAGTGTGCCTCAGAGATGGCTTTTTATGTGCAGCTCCATCTGTCAGCACATGAGGTGAGTAGGGAAAAACGGTATCTGTATGGCCGATGTATTTTATCCTACTGTTTCTTTGCACTCAGTGGATGTAACTTGCCAGTCACAAGGAAGGGTGATGAGTACAGACTTACACCCAAAGCGCTGGCAATCTGAGGTATCTGGCAAAGGTATCTACTCCTCAGTTCTTCATGGTGCTGGGTCTGAAATGGCTCTGGTTAATGGGGCCTTGTGTAGACAGAACTAGACCATGTAAAGATGCCTCTACTGCTCTAGCTTTCTTGTGTAAAATCACGATGAGCAATGCTAGTACAGGGTCCTTATACTGGTGTGACTGCATCCAAAGTAAGAGTTGTTATGACTCTGTGACTGAGTTAAGTTGGTGTAAAATCTGGGCCAGAGCTTTCACAGAGATGAGCTGGTATTTAATAGATGTCCTGAGACTCCCTGGTGCTGAGGAGTCATGGTTGAACACTGAGACCACAGGCCAGCTCTTGTTGCACTCTTCTACAGTGTAGTGTCAGGTAAACACAGGGAGACTGGGTGTACTAACTGGACAGTCTTGTATTTTCCCATTTCTCAAATGCACTGCCCAATGAACATGGACAATCTTTTATTTACTGCCCTCCACTGATTGAGGCTGATGAATGGTCATTGCAATAAGGATATTCCTGAATGGGACACGCTCAGGGTGCTTTAGAGGGAACAGGGAGAGGAGAAAATGAGCCGGGTGGCTTTAACAGCAAGGTACTGCAGCTTCCTGCTCACCTCTGTGCTTCGTAGGCATTGCTTGCTCTGCTGGAGGTCTCATCCCTCAGCAGTTCTGCCACTCTTCAAGTCAGTTGAATCTATTCACCCTCAGTGCTCCGTGAGCACTTAGCACTAAAGGATGAAGTACAGCTCCTCAAGGAGCTAGCTCCTCAGTAACACTGAGAAACATTCTCTCCAGGAAGGGTAGTGAAGACAAGACAGCAAGATTAATGTCAAATAAGATTGGCGTGGTCAAGGAACATGCTTCTCTTACCTTGCAGACAGCTTCTCGGCAAGGATCTGATCCTGCACAGACAACTGAATGGAGGATTCATTACTACACACCATAATTGGTGATGAGTATTTGCAGAATCAGGCATTTAAATTGGAGATTAGAATAAAGAAAATGATTGGTAACAAAACTAGCTCATTTCTAGAGGGTAAAAGTGATCCTGCAGGGACTGAGAAAGTATGTTTGGAGATATGCCATTTTTCTCTCTCCCTTTTTGTGAAAGAAGCCTGGGCCCCCTCTGTCTAGAAAGCAGACAGTGGAAAAAATAATTAGTAGAGCATTCCCAATCCACCATTCACTCCAAAGATTTCATTAAAATTAACATCAGCTCCGTATTACACACCACTTAAGTTTGTACACAGCCTGTTCCAAGCACCAAAGACTTCTGCTAGACCAAATACTTTGTTTTCTAGCAAAATATTTCTCTGCTGAATATGAATTTGGGAGGCACAGAGGCACAAGTAAGGAATAGGAGAGGCCAAGGTACCCCATATCCAGGTTCTTCTGAGGGAAGGAAATTTATTAGGCACCCTGTACCCTGATGGTTTCAGAGGGTGATTCTTACCTCATGATGCTGTAGAGAGACACTGAAACCTTAAAATCTTGTCAATATCTGAGTTAGGACAGACACTCTCTGACATAGTGTAATATCCTGAGCATGTAAGCAAGACGTTTGCGCCAGGTATCAGAAGGAACTTATGGTCTCACTGCAGAATTGTGCCCTGCCCTGCCAAGTTCCTTCTCTTCAGCTATGGACAGTCTGTTGATTAAGACAAACTTGCAGAAAATGCAAATTCAGGAGCTGGGTTAGGTATCAGGAAAACATTCCTTCTGGGTCCTGATAGAAGAGCAATCAAAGCATTGAAGCATAAGCTCTGATCATAACTCTCCTAAGGCAAGCCTATAGGTGTTCTGAGCATGGGGAGGATGATCTTCTTGGAGTCAAGAAAGAAAGTAATGGACAACAGGGCTGGATCCCATCCTACCTTCACATGCTGGCTGGAGGATTTTTCTTAAAAGCTGGGTCAAAGCTTTTAGAATGATGCTCAGTTTCCTTGTCAAAACTCCATCTGATGGTGAGTCCTTCATCTCCCCTGCTATACTGTTCCAACTTTGAATTGGTCTGCCCCCTGGTAAATGGTATCTCATTTCAAGGTTGAATTTATCTAACTTAAATTTTCAGCCATTAAAACTCATTATTCTCTTGGCAGCAAGCTTAAAAAGCCTTTCCAGCAAGTCCCTTCTCCATAAGTGGTGTAAGTGCCCATATGCATTGATGAAGACATCTCTCATTTTTCTCTTCTTTAGGCTGAACTCATTAAGCCATACTCAAGATTTGTTTTCCATCTGCCATGTTATTTCAGTGGACTTTCTCTAACCTTTCTCCAACGTATTCGCATTCTTCTTGAGTGCAAACGCCATAACCAGGCATAATGACCTAGTTTCTCTCTTATGCATGCCACTCACTGTTGTCTCATCTTCAGGCTCTCTCAGCAAACATTTTATATCATTATGTAGATCAAAATAAAAATATTAACCAGTGCTGGACTAAGAACTGATGCCTGGGAATCTGTACTAGAAACCATCTCTGTTCATTTAGCTTTCTGTTTACAGCTCTACTTTAGGCTCTGGCAGTGAACCAGTTTTTAATCCATCTAGTATGTGCTCTGCTAATTCCATGTCATATAAGTTATATATATATATACACAGATATATTCTTGTTAGCACAGTTACTTCATCAGTCATCCTGACAAGAGGGATGGCAACTTTGACAAGACATTTACCCTCTCTGGTGACCTAAGTAATAGGGGAGATAATTCAGCAGGACTGGGATCCTCACACTGAAAGAATCTCACCACATACAGATAAGGTCTGTGATCATTAATTCATGTTAACTACTTGTTAGAAGCTATAATGCTTTATCTGATCTTGAAATGTAGATAAATCCTTTGAGTTTTCTATGAGATCTCAGTCAAATTATGGAAATAACTTATGAAGCCCGGCTCTCTGAAACTCACAGATACATTAGAAAGTCATAGAAAATAGAACTGAAAAGGATTTCAAGAAGTTATTAGTCCATCTCTGTGCAAGATAGTACTTTATTTAACCATGGGTTTGAGGACTAAACTTAGTCCCACTTAATGAAGATTGCATGCAGTGTAATTTCTGGCACAGTTGAGAGCAAAGCCCTATAGATGATAGGCAATCCCTGTGACAAGGATAGAAGTGTATGGAGAGTCAATGTTAGAAATTGTACCAGGTGTTTGTTTGTGGGTACTTTTCTCTGCAGTGGTAGATTTAAAGATTGTGATGCAGCATGTGGAAGATAGTCTTGGACTGGATTTACATAACAAGCTGCTATTAAATTTGGTATTTTCCGATGAATGACCAAAGAGCTTTAAGTAAAAGCACTAAGAGGATTGAATACTGCCTAACAAATTCAGATCTCTGAACCAGATCACAGAAAGTCTCTTCCAGGTGGCTTTAGAGATGTTTATATATTTAAATCATGTTCCCAGAACAGGCAGAGAAGACTTCTGGGAGTGGAGTTCCCTGCTAATCTTTCTCTAAACTACATGAGTTTATTTTTATATTGAGAATATGGAGATTGAAGACTTTGTCAGAGAGAGAAAAAGCATTTTAGATTGCTTAGATGAAATTCCTTGTCTTGTATAAGGCTGTGCGCACATGCGAGTCACGTGAGGGGACTGCACTGGATTGGGGGGTTGGCAGCTCCCCAGTCACATAATGGCCTGTGTGCTGGACCAGGTCCAGCAGCGAGCTTCAGCCTTTTGGGACCCCACAGTAAAGCTACTCCAGTTTTGAGTGCAATACCACAAAAGGCTGATAGAGATTCATGTGGCCCACAGTAGCATGCACATACCTCAAAGAGAAATTCATATTGCAGTCTGGATTCAATTTGCTCTTTGGCCTTTATTTGTATAAAGCACTAAAATGCCATAACAGATCCCAGCTTTGGGAAAATGTCTCCGTGTCTGTTCAGAGGCATGTGCCCAGCACCAATCTGAAGTTGCTAAAATTTAAATAAGTCTTCAATGTTAAAAGACCCAGAAGGATCACTCTGACTTCTTGGTAACAGGTTTGAGAACTGTGTTGTGCCAACATGGTGGGTGAGTTGTTTTTTTGTTTTGTTTGTTTTTTAGCTGTGAATGTATTGTTTATTGATGTTTTGGATATTTGTACTGTAAGTTGAAAGACTGTCACCATTTGCGAATGCTGATAATGCCAGTTATTAATGGTAGTTGTTTTAATAGTTAGTGATATCTAACTATTAGTAGTGAATTTATCTTGAGGGGTAAAAAAAAAGACACAATCACAGAATAAAACATAATGGTTGCTTAGTTGCCAGTGATTTTAATTGATTATATTTATTATATCAGGCAGACTGAAGCCTCACTAAGTAATATGTGAAGTTGCTACTGTAAGGGAATATTACAATACAGAAAACAAGCATCAACCAAATAAGCAAAGAGAAAAAGTTAAAAGGGAATATGTGAGTCATATTTGTGAATTGTTGAAGAACATTTTTATGGACACTCAGTGCCCCCACAATCAAAAAGGAAGACCCTGGAGGACATGGGCCTGCTCTGTATTAATTTATGAGTGCATTGTATTAATTAAAAAGAGGCTGCTGGGGAAAAAAAAGGCAAGAAACAAAATGTAGTTATCAGATGTCTCTGAGGCAAGCATATCAAAAGCCATTAATAACTAGGTCTAATGCTAATCTATGTTTTCATCCACGAGGAAGAAGTAAACAGAAAATCACTGCTGATAAAATGTTTTGATGAGACAAATATCTGGGAGGTGGCAAGAAATGGAACAATCAGATCAAAGAGCGATTTAGATCCCTTTGTAGCTGAGTACAAAGCATCACTCTGTGTTAGTGTCCAAGCATATGTTCAAAGAAATTCAAGACATGCATCCATACAGGGGGAGCCCTATCTTGAGGAGCAGTGATTTTTAAAACAGCTTCAGAACTGCAGTGGTGAAACCCCATTGCTGCACTGCAGCTGAGAAAGGCCTCGGAGACCCTTGGCTCTATAGAGAGGGGAGTTTTGCAAAGGAACTGAGAGGCTAAAAGAACCTTTTTTTATTTAGTGCTGGAATGACCACCCTGGAAAGGTGTGCTCACTGCTTGTGACATGCCAAGGAGAAGGATGATAAATTAGGAAGGGTTCAAAAAAGAATGAAAGAATGATCTAAGAACAGGAGGACTGACCTGGGAAACAAATTCAAGGAATTCAGTTTGTTCAGCTTGTCAAAGGAAATCTTATTAGGTAGTTTGATTGCAGTCTGTTAACTCCCTATATTGGGAAAGCAGACCATATAATAAAGGGATCTTTAATATGCCAGACAAATGATGTAACAAGATCAAAGAAAAGCTGGTGCTACATGAATTCAGGCCAGACAAAGTGTGGCTTTTTAATAGCAGATGGGTAATTGAGAACAATTAATTTTGGCACGTGGTAAATTCCCAACCTCTGGAAATTTTAAAATGTGGAAATTTTAAAGACGTGATATTTGTCTGTAAGTTTTGCTCTGTTGCAGCCATGATTTTTTGATTTAAAACTAGAATTAATGTAGAAAAAAATCTTATGTTCTTCATATCTTATATTCTTCAGGAGTCTGATTTATTCCCATTTCTAGCCTTTTTAGAGGCTGCTCTCTGCACTGTCTCATGTTAGAGACTTTAAAGTTCACTTGCAAAACATCTGTATCCTCCTCCATGGTCTGACAGTCTTTGAAAAATCTCCCTAGTGGAATCAGTGTTAGAAATTTAAGCCATCATACATCTGGTTTATTGACATAACTAATTGTGGTCAATTAAACATAATTATACTGGAAATTACAACACCTTTAAATCTGTTTTCCAAATACCAAATATCTCTTACCACACGTATAGGCTCTGGGAGTGTAAAATTGACAGTACCTATTATACTGTCAACTCTGTTACTAAATACAACCTAATAAGTATAATACATTAAGTGAATCATAGGAAAGATTAATTTCAGTTGGTGACTTAATTACTGATTTGTAATTTAAATTCTGTAAGCTTTGCCTAATTTTTCCTGGCTTTAAGCTTTTGATTAATTTAATTTTAAATTGACTCATAACATCATCTTTTGCTGTAGCATTTTGTTAAGCATGAAATAATAAAGAGCTCTGTTGATGTGTTTGGGGAAAAAGATGTATTAAGAGATTTTATAGAGCATGGGGATCAAAGGAACTGCTCAGCCATCCTGTTGTGTCTCTGGTGCATTGCAGGCCATTAACTTCTATCCACTTACCTCTCTGTCTAGCCCAGTTAGTTTGATTAGTGCATTTTGATCCACAAGAGACTAAACATTTGTATGCCATAAAGTCTTACCTGTTTGATAAAGCCAGTCTGACACCTTCCCTTTCTTAGCTTTGTCTCTGGAAACAGCTACATTTAAGTTACTGTGGAAATTCTTTTTTTAGCATTTGCACAACAGAAACCAAGCAGGGATGGGTTAACTCTCTGTGTTACTGATGTCAAGGCGATGGTCTCATAATGAAAATCTGCTAAAAGATTTTCCACCCTTCTATACTGAGAGACCCCTTGACTCAGCAGGAGATGATCAACAGATATTGAGGACAGGCAAAACAGCTCTACACATTCTCTCTCTTAAAAGCATCATTTTATGCTCTGTTTTAAAGATTCATTTTCTGAAACATAGGTGTTCTTATGCCTATGTTCTATAAGCCAAACACTATTTGTTTATTTTTGTATTTCCCCTCCCTGCCAAATACTAAGGTTATATTATCATCATAGCTTGACTTTTCCATAGCAAAAGTCCTGGGATCAAGTCTACTACTCACACTCTATTCTAAGTAGCAAAAATATTGTCAGGGCCCCGAGGGCAGTAGTAGGCTCTAGTGGCCTTGACCACCCTCACCAGCATCACTGCTCAAGGGCAGTGGGATGAGCCCTGGCCACTGAGGCCCCTGCACTACTGGCAGTGTTATCATGCTTGGGTACCAGCTCCCCATTGCTTAGGGAGCAGCCAGTGATTCCTGCAAGCAACCCCAACACATATTCTGTTCTCCCAATAACCCAATGTTTAGGTAGATAAATAGCAATGTAAAAACTGGATAAAACACAAGCCAACATAACTTAGCCATAATGTATTTACTTATGCCAGATACTTAATTATTTTTCTATATTAACTTGTACTTTGAAGGACTTGGTTTTCTTCTGCTTGCTTTATATTTCATTGCTAAAACCTTGATATGGGCCACTCAGATTTCTTAATCTGAGTGGTCCTAGTTCTGAGAGATATCAGTAGCAAGACTTGGAAGATCTGACCTTGATTTAACTCTTTGCATTAGGACTTCAAGGAGGAGGTTCACTAACATGGGTAGATTCACAAAGGATGGGAATTTTGTAAAATCCTTTTACCTGACAATAAACCAAATTTATATGGCACTTACTTTCTTCAGAGGAATTCCAGAGCCTCCATGCAAGGGAAGATTAAATGAATTGATTTGGTTTGCCTTCATAGTGCTCCATAACTATATTAGGGCTGATAAATGTCAAGGAGGCATAAGAGCTGTTTAAGGCCAGTGCAGGCACATATATTAGTTTAAAGGAGAGTTTGGTACGCTATGGATTTGCTCTGGTTGCCTGCCAGGAAAAGGCTCTGGATCCAGTGACCTGAGAGGTCTTTCCATTTCCTCTGTTTCTCAGATGCAACTGTGGTTGTGAAATCAGCCACATGGATAAGGAATGCCACTGACTCCGTAACTTTTATTTAATGCCTAATGTATAGTTTACTGTGGTTAATCAACTCAGTACTATTAAAGCTCAAAAGTTTTAAAATCCTTGGTAAGAAGATAGAGCTATTGTTAATCTTTCATGACTATAGGAATGCAGCCTCTGTAGTGAAGTGATGCTGTTGAAAAACTTGATGATCATACAAATCATTTGTACAGAATTCTGTTATGATTTTTTTTTAAGTTAACTGTTGCAGGCTTAGATATGATTGGGTGATCTGCATTTTTCAATTGCATTCAGAGTCTTTCAAGCTAAGGAGGCATTTTAATGGTGAATCCTTGTGTGGAGTCTGTAATTTGGCAAGCAGTTTCCTAGGGGTAAAAAAAAAAAGGGGGGTTTTGTGTGTGTGTGGGTGGGTGGGTTGCTATAGAAAACGTCCTTGTTTCAGTCCTGTGATGTGGAAGGTGCTGCAGGAATTCTTAATGAGCATGTTGCTGTGTGGCTGAAGTGTAGTGGATATACCAGCTTGAAATAAATTATGATGTCTTTCAGCTGTAGTGCTTAAGTACCTTTAAACATGCTGCTCCAATCAGTTTGTTTGTATTAGATTACCTTATATTGTGACAATACTTTTGTGTCTGTGCACTGAGATGAAATCATCTGTCTTCTCTAACTCAGATTGGGAAAAGATAAATCACTATTTGTGAGGTCTGCAGAGCTCGTGATCAGACCTTCTGTACAGACATTATTAGCAGTGGTGTAACTGTTGGTACTGCACTGGCCAGATGGGCTAGTTATTAACCCAGCTTCCACTTTCATTGCTTTATTTCTGAACTTAGTTACTCCCACACCAAAATGCTGGGCACTGTAGAAGAATCTCTGAAGAGAATATGAGTTATACAGTACTGTTGTATGAATCAGCGTGAACAGCTTGCATGTCAGTTAAACCCTGGAGTCACATTATAGTGCAGAAAACTATCAACACAAAACCAAAGCATAAAGCAAGCAAAATTTCCTCTGTGTAATTTCTCTCTATGGCTTGATCTGCCCTTTGCTACGCTGCATGCCGTACTCACCCTTAAAGGCAAGGCCGTGTATATAAATAATTTTTCTTACAAACCACTATAGGCAAAAAAATGTCTCTATTTTTATGTAGTAACTTAACAAGTTGTTTCTTTTAATAGATGCCCTTAAAGCAAAATAAACTAGATTACTAAAGCAGCCTGTGGGCCAGAATTTAAGGAGACAAGGATTGATGGAATATATATGTCTTTGTCTATGATAAAAATAATATATTTTAAATTGTTTTGGATGCAGCGTAAGAATTTATGATGTCTTCAGCAAAAAGCTATTTGACATGAAAGTGAGAAAACAGGAAGAACTAGAAGTAGAAAAGGTAATACTAATAAGCATTGGGAGTTCATGTTTCAGGGAATAGGGAAAATTTCTCTGGTAGTTAGGAAATTTTTCCATGAGGGTGGTATGGTATTGCCAAGTCTGATCATTCAGAGATGACAAGGCAGGCTCTCAAAATCATGAGATTATTAAAAATGATAAGACTTCTTTTTCTTTGCCTCCTGTGCTTTCAGGGTGGAATCTGTTTGGTGTTTTAAAACTTTCCTTTATTGCCATGAGGGCTAGCAATGTTTTGTTCTGAAACAAAGCAGAAGCAGAATTTGCGTTTAAATAATGAAGCTGAGGCTTGGAAAAAAAACCTCCTGCTATTGCAGCACTCCTGATAAACTTGCAGGAATTGGCAGTCCTGTTGTGGTTCCTGTGTATAGGATGCCTTACACAGCTCTCCAAGCAGTGTCCCTTCATGAAGGTAGAGGGAGTGGTTCCCAAATAAATGGACTTCTGCGGTCTGAGAAAAATCCCAGTGGGTTCATAGGAAATCACTGGTAAGTCACGGGTCTGGTCCAGCTTTGCTAGTTTGATGCTCCTTGCAGTTCATTTGCTTCCTTTAAAGCATTTCAATTTATCTGTAATGATTAGATTGCTGTTGTGGCAAAGGAAACTACATTTTCAGATTTGCAAAAGGGTTTTCAAGATTTCTAACCAAACCCCAAGCCCCGCTGGGATCTCTCATACTTTAAAGGCATCAGAGCTTAGCTTCTTCCTATGCACCTCTTGTATTGCAGGATCTGACAGCCTCTAATCCTTCCAGACTTCACAGTGTGCTCTGAAAGTTGCAATTTCCTTTTCTTCGAAACAAACTCTTATCATTTCTTGCATATGCTATTACAGCTGACAGTATATAGTCCCAGCCTGAATACTAAGACTGTAATGCTGTTTCTTGAGTTCTGCTACAGTGTATAAATGACTTTAACTGGACTCTCAAGGTAGGTGCCACCAAAAGGAAATCTCAATTAATTTACAAATGACAGTCAGTTGGGACCATGTTCTATGTTGACCACTAGCTGATTCACGTTTTAACAAGCTATTGTTTTCCCAATTTGAATTCTATTATTTCTTGAACCGTCAGCTTTCTCCAAGCCTCACTGGGTGCCATTTGCACTATTAATCATGCATTTTTTTGTTTTACTTAGCACATGTATTTACATAACTGCAGAATTAGTTAAGAGAAAGGAGGGAATGTGACTTCCAGCTGAAGTGGAAAAAGAAATTGTTTTCAGTTTGGGCAAACAGCTGCAGAGCAGGAATTCTGAAAACCACATGTAATGACTGAGATAACTGGGCAATGAAAGCTTACTGTCATTTGGGATGATTACCACACCTTACTGGTATTTTCTGTGTTGGGTAGGAGAGGGCAATCAGGCAATATCTAAAATACTGCTAGGCTGTATTCTGATTTCATGCCTAGGCTTACCAGCGTGTCTGGCTATGGAATTATATCTAATTTCTGTTCATGTAAACAAGATCAGAATCAGCCCACTGTTTTCATTGGGAGGGAATTTGATGATGTCTGCCTTCTGCATTACAACATAAAGTTTTTCCTTGTTTGTTGGAAGGAACTGTAAATTAGCACATTGGTTTGATATTAATCTTTGGCTATTGCAATGTTAGTTTCATACAAAAGTCAAAGTATGAAGTTAAAGAATGATATAAAATCAGTCTGGAATGGGCCTCCAGAAATCATTTCTCTATATCAGGATAGGCTCAATTCTGCCTAATGTCTTCTGGAGATGTGTGGCACTTTAAAGACCAGTGTCTTAAAGCTCAAGAGGATGGAAACTCTATCTCCTCTTAAGCAGCCTGCCATTGTCATACTCACTTGCTGGAGAAAAAACCTGCAAGCGTGCACCTGACACCCCTTGCCAGAGGGTTTGTTATGTCCGAACCTGAAATTCACAAGTAAAGGAACGGAGCTTGGACTGGAAACCAGATGAGGGATTTCCCACTTCAGACAGGTAGGTGAGCAAGGACATATCCTTCCTGGAGGACAGTCTCCTTTCCTGCGGCCATGCTGCCTTATGGCAGCAGGGGCCTTTTAATTCCTTGTGCAGGCATGTATGCAGAGGGCCTTGAAGCTCATCACAGACTATGCCCTACCTATGTCCCTCTCTCCAAAGAGAGACTTCTGCAAGGGAACACCTCCCCAAAATAGGGTTCTGTTGCATGAAAACACAGAGAAACATGCATGGGTTAATGACTGGTCATGTATTTTGCTCCTGGTTGGGAGATTTTCAAAGGACACTGAGTGCCAAGGAAGCAGGGCTCGTTCCCACCCCAAGCCCTGTCCCCTTTTTCAATTGGCAAAGAGGGCTGAGGGCGTACACAAAGGCTCTGAGGATGCTCCTGCGCTCTCCCTTTTATGTGCTGTGTAGAGACGTAGAGACAGACCAGAATAGAACACCCAATGTATCCCCTGGAAACTGTGTCAGCTCTTGTCAATCAGCTATTTACAGACTGGATCTGTGGGAATGCTGGCTTTGTATGAGCAGAGTTGCTGGTGAAGGCATTTCATGTAGTACCACATGTGTTAATGTTGGCTGGCATCACCTCTGTACTATAAAGATCCCTATTGGATAGTGGCACAGCATTAATTCCTGCATGTTTTCATGCCAATTTTACTTGCTTTTTCTAATCAAATATTTACAAACAATCCCACCATGCTCTCTGGCATCATGAAGTGGCTCTCTGAAGGAAGCCATTAATTTTCTGCTGTATAGCATCGGCTGATTAGATGCTTTGTGGAGGAAGAACTGATATGAAAGCACAGAGATGAAAACAGCAATATTCCTGCTGTAGCCTGTTGCTCCATGTTGCTTTCATTCATCAACTGGTTTTATTCATTTATCTGAAGTGATGTTAGTGAGTGAATCTTACCAGAGAACTACACAGACTGTGAAGCAGTGCTCAGGAGCACGGGAGCGTGCCTTCCTTGTTGTCTTCTCTCTATACCCCTGCTCCCAACACCAGAGGTCAGCTTTCTACTGTTCATTTGAAGTCCTTTCTGCTCCAGCTGTGGTATCTA
This sequence comes from Fregata magnificens, assembly GCA_013389945.1. Taxonomy (NCBI): domain Eukaryota; kingdom Metazoa; phylum Chordata; class Aves; order Suliformes; family Fregatidae; genus Fregata; species Fregata magnificens. Next base: position 3,114 of record WAAD01019184.1, on the reverse strand, counting down.
GCAGTTACAAAATATAAAGAAACCAACGAGAAGATCCAACCCTCCTCCAGGCCAAACATGGCTTGCAGGAAGGGTTAAGATAGAAATAGCTATGGATTGGATGATCTATATTGCACTTCTCCCAGCAGAGCTATTTTCTAGTTGCCCTTGCCTTCCAGCCTGGTGCTGCAGTTATCCATGTTTGTTATTTAAACTGACTTCAGAGCCAATGGATGCGAGGGCTCCTCCATGGTGATCTGAGATGCCCATGGCAGGGGGGTTGGAACTAGATGATCTTTAAGGTCCCTTCCAACCCAAACCATTCTGTGATTCTATGAGATTGTAGAGGGGGTAGGATCTCTGCCTGCCTGTTTTAGTTACTTAAATGGTCTCCATTGCTGTAGTGTCTGAGTTCCTTTCTGCCTTGACTGTCTGTGTCTTCCCAGATGAGGTTGGGCAATGCTGCTTCCATTCTTACTGATGAAAAAGCCAAGCCAAGGGACCCACAGAAGGCAGCATGTATCCAGAGCTATATTCATCTCAGATCCTGTAGGGCAGTCCTAAAAACAGAAGGCTCTATTCCAGCAATTCCCATAGAGGGGCAGTGACTCTAGAGGCTTTTTTTTTTCAGAGAGGTTGTTCAACCTGGAGTGCTGCTTCTCCAGACTGGTGCCCTCACACCATGTTTCTGTTTTGGAGAGCTCCTAACTTGTCCCAACCATCCCCTGCTCCTGCAACGAGCAGGAAGCTTGCTAACAACTCATCTGTCTGTCTTTGCTGGCTAGCATCCAGTCAGAGCGCTGGGTCACCGGGCAGCTTTAAAGACCTAGTCCTCTTTAGATTTCATTTAAGAATTGCTAATTACATAGATTGAGTGTTACATGCATGCAATATCACCATCAGTGCCCTAAGACGACAGTGCCATTTAAAATGATTGGTTTTTCAGCCAGATCAGCAAGCACAGGGTCGCTAGGTTTAGGACTGGACAAGCGAGTGGGTGGGTGCTTAGTTGCTGGCCAGGGTCAACCCACCACAAGCAGTAAAGAAAAAAAAAAAAGGAAGGCTTTTTCCAGTCTTGTACTCTGTTCTTGAACTACCATGCAGATCTGTTTCTCTGGCTAAGAGTTGGCAGCCTTTTATATTTGCTTTACATTGGACTTCACTGTGCAGCCCAGGCGATTCTGTCAAACACTTTGGGTGGTTTTGCAATGAGAAAACATGATACTGCAGAGCCAGCAGTTATTGCCATACAAGGGTGCTGGAAAGAATAGACAGTAATCCACAGTCCTCACACAAAGAGTGAGACCTCAAAAGGACATATATTCCATGCTAAGTAATAAGAAAAAAATAAATTGAGAAGCTTATTGCTTTGAAAACATGTTAATGAAGTCCACCCGTGAACAGCTCCTATCATTTTTTTCTTCTTAGGAAATACTCCACAGAAGGCAGGAATGGGTCACAGAACAGGTCATATTCAATTTTTTCTGTTTAGTGCTGCAAGCATATCTTAGGTCACTTCTGGCTTGTTGAATAAAAGCTTGTCTTGAAAGAACAGATTGCTGTGGATGGATCCCAATAGTTCGATCCTCCTATGCTGGGCCGTCAGAGCTGAGTGTTGCCTGAACCACTGATTGCCAACACCATCCAGTGTGACTGCTTCCTGCTGCCCATCTGTGTCTTTGTAGAACAGCTCTGTGGAGAAGTGCATGGACAGCATGTCACGGCTATAATTGAGAAGCAACTCAATGAAGGTGCAGTAGGGGTAGCAGTTTTTGCTCTGGCTTATCAGTTGGTCACCCAGCATAACATCCAGCTAGCTGAAAACAGAGGCCAGTATATAATTCACAAGACCCATGGCCTCACCAGCTCCAACGTTGGACCTGTGAGCATTTACAATCTTGCAGAAAAAGTACAGCAGTGTGGGTTTAAGATCTATGTAATCTTGCTCATTTACAGCTATGAAAAAGTTCAGAGGTGCAGACTCTGCAATAGGGGAAAGTGGAGGTACCGCAATAAACAGGCCTTTCTCAATGCTGCTCTGTGCTGGGAACACTTCAAACAAATCCAGCACAGATTTGGTACATTCTTCTGAGCAGGCATGAATGAAAGCCATCCCTTTTAAAATATATTTCCTTTTCTTTTAGAATGGGACTTCTTTCTCTGGGTTTTCTGTTTATTTTGCACCATTTGGCCTGGCTTGTTGTTCTTTTTCTTCTTCTTGTCCTGGTCAGACTGTTGTCTGCTGCCCTCCTACCTTTTTCTTTTCAAGGGCTGGGGGAGGACCTTCCTTCCCTTTCCTCTGGGGGCATGACATGGCACTCTTTCTTTTAAGGCTTTTTCTTAGAATACAAGCAAGGCCTGAGCCCTCCTGATTTGATGGTGTTTCCAACTTGTCCATGACAACCTTGAAAACATGTCCAAACACCTTTTTTGCAATAGGTTGAGTTGTGCTTTTAACATGTGGCGTAACAATTTCTAAACCCCTTTTCAAAAGTTGGATGGCCTTTCTAAACACGCTATGGAATATGCCTCTGATACCCACACCATACATCACAGGAACGCCTTGAAAACCCAGAGCACCACTGACGGCCTGGGCTCTGTAATAATTCATGTACAAGGATGGAGCCCTGTTGTGGTTTAGCCTGGCAGGCAGCTAAACACCACACAGCCCCTCAATCACCCCCCCACCCCCTAGTGGGATGGGGGAGAGAATCGGAAGGGCAAAAGTAAGAAAACTTGTGGGTTGAGATAAGAACAGTTTAATAACTAAAATATTATAATAATAATAATAATAATAAATTTGTAATTAAAAGGAAAA
>WAAD01019183.1:0-37536 GCA_013389945.1 Fregata magnificens | reverse complement strand
TAATGATTCTATGATTCTATGATTCTATGTTAAAATGTTATGTTTCAGATTTGTGATGAAAACAGTGTTGATAACACACTAATGTTTTAGTTATTGCTGAACAGTGCTCACACAGCAACGTGGCCTTTTCTGCTTCTCTTGCTCTACTGCCAGTGAGTAGGCTGGGGGTTCACAAGAAGCTGGGAGGGGACACAGCTGGGACAGCTGACCCCAACTGACGAAAGGGATATTCCATACCATATGATGTTTCGCTCAGCAGTAAAAACTGTGGGAAGAAGGAGGAAGCGGAGGACGTTCGGAGTGATGGCGTTTGCCTTCCCAACTAACCATTATGTGGGATGGAACCCTGCTTTCCTGGAGATGGCTGAACACCTGCCTGCCGATGGGAAGTAGTGAATGAACTCCTTGTTTTGCTTTGCTTGTGCACACAGCTTTTGCTTTGTCTATCAAACTGTCTTTCAGAGTTTTCTCACTTTTGATGCTTCATCTGATTCTCTTCCCCATCCCACTGCAGGGGGAGTGAAGGAGAGTGAGTGAGTGGCTGTGTGGGGCTTAGCTGCTGGCTGGGGGTTAAATGACAACATCNGTGATGGAGCCCTGCTTTCCTGGAGATGGCTGAACACCTGCCTGCCGATGGGAAGTAGTGAATGAACTCCTTGTTTTGCTTTGCTTGTGCACACAGCTTTTGCTTTGTCTATCAAACTGTCTTTCAGAGTTTTCTCACTTTTGATGCTTCATCTGATTCTCTTCCCCATCCCACTGCAGGGGGAGTGAAGGAGAGTGAGTGAGTGGCTGTGTGGGGCTTAGCTGCTGGCTGGGGGTTAAATGACAACATCTAGGCATAAGCTCAGGCATTAATGTATTTCTACAGCAAAATTATAAAAAATGTAATAGCCCAGTTGGTATCTTCCAGGTTGTATGTATGAACAAGAGCAAAAGGATCTGGAAACATGATAAGTTCACAATAATTCTGTAGTTACTGTGAAGAATATTGAATTCATGTGATATCAGTATCACCAAACCTGTGAAACTCTAATGTATCATTTTTTCTATATATTGTAAACTAATCAAAATTATAATCTGTTCCAAAATCCATAGTAATTTTAAAATATCACTGAATATTAATGCAAAATTAACAACTATGTTCTTAAAATTACTTGTTCTGTGACTGTGCTATAGGTTTTGTTTTTACTATTGCAGCAGTGCCAAACTTATTCACCAAATTTTCACTCTAGACACCAGATTGGCAAAATCTCTTTCTCTGATTTACTGCTGCTCTCACTAACCTACTAATTTCCTTAAAATTCTATTTGATAATTTAATTTGCATTTTTGAAGAGAAAAAAAGAACCATAGGAAGATGTCTGGATGCTTTCACTAGATTTTTTTCTTCCATAGGAAGGGAGAAAGATGGTCACTGAATTTTCAGCCTCAGAGTTAGATTTTGCACGCCAATTTCGCTTGTGAAACATACATGACTTTTTTTTTTTTTAGTATCCCTACTGCTTAACAGGGATTCATGCTGCTCCTCATGGTTGTGGTCAGTTATGGATCGATGAAGAAAGCTAAAAGAGCTTTATCTACCTGCCCATTTGTTGTTAATTCCTACTCCTTTGCAGACCTGCTGTGAACTCATCCACTAAAAATATAAAAGCACTCTGTGTTCAGTATGTCAGCAGCTTCCCACTTCCTCGAAGCTACAAGTCAAGCTCAGACAATTGGTTTCCCAAATGAGTCAAAGAAGTGCTTCTGCCTAGTTTGTAACTGAGCACTTTTTAACCTCAGGCTGAGTGTTCAGGCTGAATTTCATATGTTAAGACCTCCAGGGACATGATGAGAAGGTAGCTGCAGTGGAGAATGAAGTTTGTTGGTTTACACATAGTCCATTAAATGGCTGAAACAGATAATACAGTTTCAACAGACAGCAACTCCTGAAATAGGAGGGAAATTGCAGTAGTGTTCAGCAGACTGCCCTTAAGAGAGCTGCTATGGCACATTGCAAGAGCATGCCCTCGTCACAAGAACTTTTCTAAACAACCTGTGCTGTGTCCTGACATAATATCTGAAAGCCTTCAACATAAAATAAGCAACATCTTCCTTTTGAACCTATGAATTAACTAGTGTCTCCTTTTTTAGTCTCATAACTCTGTTTGGGTTTTGTTTCAATATGCAAATCCTAGCAGAGCTTTCCCAAAGCTGTGGCTATTCAGATCTAAGTTTTTTATTTGGTCCCAAATCCATTTAAAAGTCTATTAAAATGTACTTTCTGAAGTTCAGTGATTAAAGGTTGTTCCTGCAAGGTGGTGAATACTCTGGCTCTGATTCATCAAAACACTTAAGCTTGTACTTAACTTTAAGCATGAGTAGTACCTTTGATTCCAGGGAAATTAGATATGCATTTAGGTGGTTTATTGGGTCATATGCATAATACTCAGACCTTGTAGAATCAAGCTCTATACTCTCTCTCCATATATATATACACACACACAAAGACACATGTAAGAACATACATACTTACAGTGCATTTAAGAAGTCAGTACTGTAATTTGATTTCATTTTACTGGTAAGATATTCTTGGTATAATTCTACTGAATGCAAAAATTACTGCTATGCATACACTCGTGTAGGTGTATTTATAATAAAGTCCAGAAATTTTTGAAATAGTCTGCTAGCAATCATTCACTTCTCACGCAATAACTCTAGCTAAATCTAAACAAAATGAATACTATATTTGAGAGCCTGAATTCAATAAAAATCCCATGTCTGGATATAGGAAATGAAGTGAAATGACGTTTCTATCAAATCAAGACAATGTGTTGTATAAAGCAATATATGTTGTATAAAGTCAACTCTATGGCAAGAGAATGAGCACTATACTGGTATACTAGGCTGCAGTTTACATTTTGGCAAAGACACGCTGAGGTTTTGCAAGTATAGCAAACACTACGTTGCAATATTTATCTAAACTATTTTAGCTACGTATGTTTTCTAGCTCCTGCAGGGCCAGCTTCTCAGCCTAGATGCAATATTGTTCAGCTTTTATAATGTCACTTGTGCCATTCACTGTTGTCCTTTGCTTACATGCTTTACTTCATAAATGTGTATTATTTAAAAGAAAATTAAGTGAAACAAAGACATTTTCACCTTCCAAGGAGTTTGATATCTGATTTATTTAATGAAATTTAATTTTTTGTCTCCAACAGTCTTCTCTTTTGTTTGCAGATTCTTCTTCTTGTTGATTTATTGTAATTAATGAAGTATCCATATTGTTTTATATTTTAAAAAATCTACACATTCTTTTCAAAGGAATCCATCTAACATTTGACAGTGACATGAGCTTTCTCCCTGGGAATATCTGTTCCTATATCAAACATTTCCAGAGCAAGCAGATGTGGATTTTATGTGAGATTTATATGATTTTCAGTTAGCTGAATTATTTGTTGTCAAATTACCCAACAAATTTAATCTGTTGTGTTCTTCTGAATAATTCATGACCCAGTCATAATTTCTGTAACCATAACATAATGTTCATCAAATAATTTGTCCAACTAAATATTAGCTTTTTTTATTGAACTGATTTTTCAAAGCCACTTTCATCTTAGTGAAATGGCTGACTCTGGAAAACAGGGACAGTGTTAGTCCCTGAGAGTCTAGACCCAGTGTTGGCAGAGTGTCACTTGTTGGAGGTCCTACTGGTTCTGACACATGGCACAGGGTGCAGAGAAACTCAGGTAGCCTCAGAGCATAGGATGTTCTGTTAGGGGTCTCAGGCAGAAATACAGGCACATCAGCATGAATCTACCTAGGCACAGCAAAGCTCACTGCTGATGCACACTGCTCTGTGATGGAAATTCCTATATGTTCCACAGGGTGTAAATAAAGAATTAGGTGTACAGAGAAGTCAGGAAGCATGAGCAAGAGTCATCTCAATCCCCACATAAAAAAAGCTGAGAAGAGTAAATTTGTGCACTCCAAAAATGAGGTGACTATCCAGATTCACAGTCCTAAATGACCGTCAGGGTCCTGGGGGCACTAATAAGCCATAATGGTCCTGAGGAGCCTTGCCTGAGCCCTCCATCCAAACCTGAGCTATGCTTTAAGTGTACACATCTCCAGTCCTGTTCCTGAATGGCCTGGATTTCCTGGATTCACCGCAGACCTGACTTGTTACCTTGCTTTTGCCCGATGCTCACCAGACATTCAATAGGACTTATTGCTGTCGCCAGGTGGCTCTGCTCACCTGGATCAGATGGTGTGGGACTGTGCTTGGAGTGCTCACTGCCCACCTGCTTTGTGGCCGCAGCCCTTGATGCTGCTCCCTGACAACCCCACCCTGAAGACCACCTCACCCTTGCTGTCACATAAGGCAGAAAGGTAGTGAGGAAGCTGCATGTCTGTCTGCCCAGTGTCTTAACTAAGCAGCGCCGGAGTGAATGTTTTTGGTCTGACCCTCAAACATCTGCACTTTGGAATACTAAGTCTTAAATTTGTAATGGTGGATACTGCACCCTCCTGGAATGGCAGGGAATTTTAGCCAGTGCAATAAGAAACTGGGCTTTGCATTTCACTGTTTCACACAAAATATATAAAATATTAGAATAAGATCTGGAATTCAGAAATTCCCCTTTTTTCTGTGATTAACCTGTTGTCAATCTAGAAATCTGTATCCATTTATGTGGTGGTTATACGGGGTGTTACAGAGATGGAGCCAACCTTTTCTCTGAGGTTCAGAACAAAAGGACAAGATGCAGGAAAAGCAAATCCCACTAGATATAAAGAAGAATCCTTCACAGCCGGGGTGGGGGCAAGCATTAGGACAGGTTTCTCAAAGAGGCTGTATGGTCTCCATCCCTGAAGATAATCAAAACTTGACTGGGCAACATCCTGAACAAACCTAATATAACTTTAAGGTGGGCACCATTTTAAGCATGGGTTTGAACAGGATGACCTCCAGTGATCCCTTCCAGTCTAAATTATGCTGGAATCAAAGATTCTGTATTCTCTTTTTTTCATTCTTTTTTGCTTCCCAGTGAATTCAGAATTATTTCCTGAAGGACACAACACAAATCCCTTTGTGCATCTTTTTAACTACAGGAAATTGAAGGACAATACAGAGATAAGAGCTATCATTACAGAATTTTTTGGAATAGGGCTGAGTTTAAAATTAAGCTGTGCAGTTTGCACAGTCTGGTCTCCTTTTTCCACATATAGAATTTTCTTTCTGTGCAAGTGCTGACCTAGGAGTAGTTCATAGTTTATTTCCCCTCACAACTGATCCCTGACATCTTAAGAATATGGACTGGAAGAAACAGATAGCAAAGTCTAGATCTAAACCCCTACAATATTCTGGCCAGAGGTATAGAAGATCTCTTTTAGAGAATGCTAAAATCTGAGATTCAAACAAATGCTAAAGGGCAGAGACAAACATCCCACATTTAGTGAGATAAGCAATTTATTACTAATTAAATCTATTTATTTCATTATAGCCTTACTATCTTATGCATGTGTCATGGGGGAATTTGAGTAGGGTGGCCACAAGATGAGAACCATACCACCCTCTGATATATAATCTAAAATTTATTTATTGAACAGAATAGTTATGTCAGGTGGATAGTGATTTCTATCCCAGAATATCTGTTCTACAACATGCACTTACTACACGCGCACGCTGATCAAAGCTCCTCTGGTCGTGTTAAAGGTGGGGTGATCCACAGACCGAAGGTAAGAAGATGTTCACCCTGAGCACGGGATGAGTTGGGTCCTGGCTGGCAGCCTGACTCCCACATGTAGCATTTCCTCTTTGGACTCAACCTTATACACTGTGTCCAGCATTTGTTCATATATGTGTTTCCCTCCCTAAGAAGCTTCTGGTTTAGTTACTTATTGCTTTCTGAATTATACTGTGGGTATAAACTGTCAATGGCTGCAGTAATTATGTAGGTTGGTGGTCAATTTCTTTTGCTTTCTTTACATTTAAAGCCAATTAATGGTTGCCACTGGGACTTCTATCACCCTTTGGTCTCTTCCCAATATACTACAAATGTGTGAAGTTAGTAACAGTTACAAAAGTTTGTCTATTGTTTCTTTGTTTTCTAATTCATCCTAGATTAACCTGGTGAGGTGGGCAGACGTAATCAAGGTCTCTCTTATCTGAGTGGTGCTTTAGGCTTCACCCCCATAAAGTTTGATTCCACAGTGATCATGCAAACAAACATCTAATTGACAGAAAAATGAGATGTATGCATCAAATGATACAAATCTTTATTTTGGGTTAGGGATCAGGAAAAAAATAGTATGTTCTTTAATACCATTGAATGGATGGGACTGTATAACAACTACAGAGAACTATTAATGAAGTCATAATTACTGAAGATTGCAATCTTAAACAATAAACTGCAGACAAATTAGTATGCAGATATTGGAATGGATTATTTGGCTCTGTACGTTGTTATTTTTTAACTGAGCAGTAGCCAAAACTAACTCTAGTCCTGTCTCAAGCTGCAGATGTTTTCTTGTTTTTTAATTCTCTCAAGCATTTGTTAGGCTCTCAACCAAAAGCAGTTTTCTTCCAGGGACTGTCCTAGATCCAAGCTTACTTGCTTTCATTTTCTGCACCCAGGTAAAACACATAAAGATTGCCTCTGCAAGCTCTTTAACCTATAAATAACTGGGGTTTTTAAACATTGGAGTTTTGACTTGCTCAGGAGATCAGGTTGTAGGGTTATTGGTGATGGGAGGGTGTTGTGGGTTAACCCCAGTAAGTAGTTAAGCACCACACAACCGCTCGCTCAGTCCCCTGCAGTGGGATGGGGAGAGACTCAAATGGGTAAAAGTGAGAAAACTCAAGGGTTCAGATAAAGACTGGTTAATAGGTAAAACAATGGTTGCATGTGCAAGCAAAGCAAAACAAGGAATTAATTCACTACTTCCCATTGGCAAGCAAGAGTTCAGCCATTTCTGGGAAAGCAGGGCTCCATCATGCATGAAGTTTACTTGGGAACACAGATGCCATAACTCTGAAGATCCTCCCCTTCCTCTTTCCTCTTTCTTCCCCCAGTTGTTTATTGCTGAGCATGACTTCATATGGTATGGAATATCCCTTTGGTCAGTTGGGGTCAGCTGTCCCAGCTGTGTCCCCTCCCAACTTCTTGCCCACCCCCAGCCTACTCGCTGGCAGGGTGGTGTGAGAAGCAGAAAAGGCCTTGACACTGTGTGAGCACTGCTCAGCAACAACAAAACATCGGTGGGTTATCAACACTGTTTTCAGCACAAATCCAAAACACAGTACCATACAAGCTACTTTGAAGAAAATTATCTCTATCCCAGGCAAAACCAGTACTATTACTGCACAGGTGATTTTCCCGACAATTATTTTATCTCCTACATCTCTTCTTAGAGTGGAATTTGGACTGGACATGTTATACATTTGTGTCTGAGGCCACAACTAAAATGCTGTAGCTATCAGAATCATGGCTCTGCTTCTGGAGCACTGTGGCTTTCTATTGCTATGATACACAGGACTAGGAAGAACTAGCCCCAAAGAGTTTCTGTCTAATCAACAATCCAACCTAAAGAGCATTCCCTGTGTAGGGGCAGTATCCTCTCCAGTCATCATGGCTCATGACTCATGGTCATCCTTATAAGTGGCAATCCTCCTTGTGGTGATCTGGGGTGGCTTTCAGGCTACAGCAAGGCCAGAACTCACACCTCTGTGTGTAGCATATCATTTCAAAAAATATTTTCCAGGCCATGATGGGTACTGATGGGAATAATTTCGAAGTGATATGCTGCTATGTCTCTAGCTTTGCCTGTACAGAAGCTCCTTCCTGAACTGAACACTTCTAAATATGTCATTATCGATGAGTATGACTGACCAGTGCTGTGTTATTTGTTGCTGATGCTTCTGAGAGGTACCTACCTACAAAGGTGTTTCTGTGATTCACAGAATAAATGTCTTCTAATTAGCTAGTTGGTGGTTAATGTCAGTCAGCTAAAAACCCCTCTATATTTGATAATATGTGCAACAGTGCTTCCAAATCCCTACCTTGATTTGTTATGCAACCTGGCATTGAAAAGAGCAAAAACAATGAGCCTGAATGTAGATATCTGGTTCAAGACTGAGGAAAAATGAGGATGCTTGTTTGTTTGGTTTGGTTTTATTACTAATCTTTAGGATGTTTAAAAAATTTGCAGAATTTGTGTTGACTTTGAAAAAATATAGTGGGTGCCTAAAATTTTTTTTTTAATTTTTCATTTTTAGACAGCACAGAAAGAAAAGATAATCTTTCTTTTCCTTAACACTGAAAATACACTTAGAAATCCAATTGATTTTTTTTAAAAATTAAAAGTTTAGAAAGGCAGAATAATGAAATAAAATGGTGCTAGGAAACTTCCTAACACCTAGTTATCCTGCTACAGATGTGGTAACACCTTAAGACTGAGTTAACAGTCTGGAGGAATAACTAATTTGATTGTCTGTAGCCATTTCAGTGTACCTAAAAATGGCATTGAAGATGTGGTTAAATACAAGGACTTTGGAAGAAACAGTAAATATAGTAGGTGGTGGATTTTTTTTTTTTTTTTTTACGAGCTCTTTAAGAGGTTTTGGGGGTTTTCTTGTTTTGTTTTGTTTTGTTTTGTTTTGTTTTGTTTTGTTTTGGGGGGGCTTTCTTTCAAATTTCACTTTAGAGAGATTTCCACAATAAAATACTTCACTGATAGGAGATAAAAGAGCCCGCAACCTAGTTTAATAAACAATACTGCATCCATTTGTATCAGTGGAAATTTTTCACTAGCTTTAAAGGGAACAGTAGCAAGACCTCAAATATTAGAAAGACTTTATGGTTTAGGCAGACTTCTGTGGTGTAGTAAGATGCATTAGACAGTTAAAATACTGGTCCTAATTATCTCAGAAGCTATAAATGTCTTTAATTTGATTCCTTGCCATTGTACAAAAGACTCATTTAAGAGGAAAGTATCTGAAATCCATGAGATGATCTGACCTAACTTTTTGAAAATAGTGTGAGTCAGAGTTAAAAGCAACCACTCATCAATGTGTCTTTCTATTTTCTTCCATATACATAAGGAAGAGCTTTGTGAAAATATGTGACATAACTTAGAGTTACTGTAACAGTATACTTGTTTCGTGAGTATGACTGTCTGTCTAGTCCTTGTAATTCTAAGGAACTGTTCTTGGCAAATAGTGCTTTCATTCTGAAATGTGACAAGACAGAGAAAGAGTGTATTTTAAAACTTTTCAAAGACTACAAAAAGGTGGGAGAACTTCTGAGGAAGGAACTTCTGAGGAAAAGTTTCTTTTTTTTTTTTTTTAAAGTTGTTATAACCAAGCATGAAAACTAATTTGCCTCCAGTTATTTCTTTTCTTTTTTTTCCTCTAAATGTGTAACAAGAGAAAATATTGTCTGTAACTGTTGCCTCAGAATGGAAAATCATCTGGACAAAGTTCATTTTCTGGGGTTTTTTTAGCAAGTGAAGTGGTGATATATCAGAGCACACCCTTCCTATAAAACAGTCTGTGCTGCTATGTGTGAATGTGATTGATTAGCTAGTTTTAAGCTCAGTCACCTGTGATTTTGCAAATTTTTCCAGTATTGATGAAGACTTATATACACTTTGTAAGAAAACAGACAAGAACAAATACATTGCTGTTTAAGGTAATGTGAAGTGGGAGGTTGTGGTGCTGATGTGCTGGGAGTAAAGAAGCAAAGAGGGTACTGGACTGCTTCTTTTTTGACCCCTCTTTGCTATGCAGTGCAAAATTGGAATTCCCTTCTACAGACCTGTTTTCTTTGAAGTCCTTTGCCTGTCTAGAATAGCAAGAATGAGAATAACCTCATTTAAAAGTATAACATATAGCTTACATCATCATCTCCAGCAGAGAACTAGGTATATTCACCTCTCTATCCATTGATTAAAAGGGGATCCAAACCAATCTGCTTATACTACATGCCCTAAATGGGTACCTTACTGAGGTGGGAGCTGCACACTCTGAAGTCAGAATTTCCAAGTGGACAAGGGCGGTCTTTAGTTCCCAGGGAAACAAGGCATTCTGATATAGCTATAGTCTAGAGATGCCTGGTTCAATTCTCCATATTTTAGGTTACTGGCGGCCAAGGTATACAGTCTTTGCAATGAACATTCAAGTGCATTTCTGATATTTGAGTCCCTGATCTTATCTGTCTCTGGCATGCTATTGTAGCTATTAAACCAACTGGGTTTTTTCCTTCCTCGCAGGGATGAAGCAGATATGGACAAGATTTGTATGGAGCAAAAGACACTGGAAGACATAATACGATAAAAAAGGAGAAGACAGAAACATTGAGAGTGAAATGGAGATCAAGAATGGAAGAGGGAAAAATATGCCAGAAAGAAAGTAGTAAGAGAAAACTGATTGCTCTTAGAAATCTGCTGAATAAATACAAATGAGACAATAAAATACATGGCTAACATACAGTGATGAGACTAGACTATTCACACAAATAAAAGTTCAGCGTGATGCAGGTATTCACATTCCTCAATGGAGTTCTCACCACTCCTATGTGAGCCTGGAAAAACTTTATTTCAGCTGAAATAACAATTATACAACAGTTTTTGGAATAAGTATATCAGATCATATTGAACGACCTCTCTTTCCCTGAGGAGGATCCCCTTGGGCAAGAATATAGTACTGTAACCTTGAAAATGCTTAGTTCATCTCTTCATGATTTTGTTGACTGTCCAAAAGATCTTGTGCAGTCCACTTGCACCTGCCGGTACAGCCCTGGGGGTGGCAAGGTGGACTGTCAGAAGCACTGCTCTGCACAGCTTCATACAGCAATGAAACAAGGTTTAACTTTCTCAAAATGCTGTGGTGATCTTTTCCTTACTGACGGAGCTTTGACTCTTTCACCTTATTGTTCCTAAATATCCTTTGTTCCTGAGGGAAGAGTGCTGCTGAGATGGTTCTTGTTAACTCATTTTCATGTCTCAAAGCTTTCAAAGTTCTATCCTGGAACAGTTTCACGACCTGTGTTCCTTGCCACATACAAAGCATGACATATATTGGAAAACAGTTTTAATTAAAATCTAGTTTAATGTTTCTATTTAATTTAAGTGGCAGCTGGCATTATTTGTTAAACTGACAGTGTGAGAGAAAGAGGTCAGAAAAAGAAAACTGGTTGCTATTCCTTCTTTCTTATTTGCCAGTTGAACTACTGAAAGCATTAACATTTTAAATCTCTATGTCTCTGGCTACTAAGTAAGAAGTAAATAAGAAGTAAACTGTGAATAGAATTGGTTTTCCACCATTGACATGGCTATTAATGCCAATATCACAAGATAAGCTTCTCATTAAAATGACAGTAACAAAAACGTAGGTTCTATGTGCTGAGATTTATGTATCTGTCAGAAAATTTCACAGCATCCTTTAGGACTTCTGCTTGAGAAAAGTGACTGCAGTTTCCACTGGCATCTCTCCCAATTTCTACACAACTAATAAAAAACTAGGGACACTGCTGAGCACAGCATGGCTTGATCTAGTTGCCATCCTTGATCTGGTTGCTTTATTACAATTTAAAAATAATCTTGGCTTTTTCAGAAAAACATAAAAGATTTAAACTCTGTTTGAGTTCCTTATATTTATGCCTACTAAATACATTGCTTCCATATCAACATCTTCAAAGGGCTAATCACATTGGGAGTGGATCATTTAGTTGTAAGCATCTACTTCATGTACACCTACACCTGAGATAAATATCTTAGGTTTTCTTAATAGTGAGTAGAAAGAGAGAGATCCCCTTAGACTACTTCTCATCTGACCTGCTTTCATGGGAGCATCAAGAACGGAGTATCTGAGTACACTGCAATGGCAGATAGGACAATGCAATGAAAACTGAGTGTGATGAGGTTTGGTATAGGCTATGGATCGACAAGTAACAGGAGAAAAACAGCTGAAACTGCTGAAAAGCTATGTCATGGTATCCTCATGGACTAATTTCACTGGCAGCCTGTACCTATAAACCCCTCCCTGCCCCTTAAGAGAGACTGGGGTGACGCGTACTTACATGGACATCCAACATCCAGCACTGTGCAGAGGGGAGGGTACATGCAGTGTACTAACTATGTGTTGGTACCCAGTCACCAGCCAGAGCATGTCACTGAGACTGGTCCGAGCCAGTGTCATGTTTCCCCTAGGGTTGGCTGTGTCAGCCCACTGGTGAGGTAATTGTTGTGGTCTCAGTTTGGTCTGTGTGGATCTTCGTGTAAAGCTTTTCATGATGCAGCCTATCCCTTACTTGGTCCACTTAATAAATTGCCCTCAGCAGTGTCATGTTGTCTGGTATTCTCTTTCTCCTTGTGACACTTATTATAGATGTTTATCTTAAGATAAAATGAATAGCCCGCTAAAGAGGCTTAGCTATGTGCTCATAGTAAAAAGATAGCAAAGTGGGTATTTCAGTTACAGATACCAATATTTTAAGTATTTAAGGTTTGTGAAATAAATTTTACCAACCAGTGTCTATTCTCCCTATATAGCCATTGTGTGAATGGCAGTGTAATTAATGAGGCATGGACTTGACAGAGGCTGATTTTTTCCCCTTCATATTTGTTAATGCAATATAACTTCCTCTATCCCTTTCAAAATAGCTGTATTCTTGAACAGAATCATGATAACTACTCCGTACTGCAAGCAAAAACTACAGCTCCTGAAATCTATATGGACTTTCCCTATTCTTATCCACTTCCCTGTTTTGTGTCCCTTGAACTCTTGGTATGGATAGCCATCTCCAGTATGGAAATTCCCATACTCTGGATAGCAGCCATTGCAAATTAGCCAGAGAATGCAGTTCAGGGTAGTCTTTCCATGGCAGCCTGTCATCTGTTACCTCCTTCTGCTGAAAAAAAGTATTCCTGACAAAACCATCAGACAGCAATCCCTCCTCTGAAATGCCCAAACAAGCAAAAATGTGTAGGCAAAGAAGCTGATTCATACTGGGCCTTAAAAATACCCCTTTTCTCCAACTGATTAGTCTACTCAGGCTGTACAACCACTTTACCTTTAATGGAGAAACCAGTCTTTTCATATTACAAGCGTAATAATGTTTCATTGAAATACTAAACCTAAAGAAATGAGATTTGAAAAGAATTTGGAAAAGATTTTTTGGTTGGTTGGTTGGTTGGATTTTTTGCTTTGCTTGTTGCAGGGCTTGAGGTTTTCTTTAAAAAATACCATAATTTGGGATTCTGTTTTCTTTTTTAATTTGGAACACAATTTTGGGAAGAGATTACCAGTGAATGGATAGTGTGGGAAAAATAAAAACAAAATAAATGTTTTCATTTGTGATGAAAAAAACATTCATCATGTTCTGAAAAAGCTTTCAACTCTCTTTTGATACAACATTGAGTCATGCACTGAAGGAAGAATACTGATGTTATTATGTGTTTGGGTTACCCCTTGATGCCATTTTGTGTGCAGCACTTGCTCAACTATATGGTAAGGAGTGTAGGAAGAAGCTGCAGCTAGGAAATGGGGATCCCTTCAGAGGACATAGAGCCTATGGAATATGTTCGGCAACACTTTTTTTTCCAGGGAAGGCAAGGAGCAGCTGTGTTTACAGCAATGTACTTGTAGGCACAACCAGAAAGTAAATATTGAACATGGATCAAATGATTAAGTTTAAGGTATAGCATGTCAGGCTTATTTCAGTACTGTTCTGATCCAGTCATTAAGCTCCGCTGTTGCCACCTCAGCCAGAACCAGGATGTATGTGTATCTGGAAGGGATCTGCACAACAAAATAGGTGGACACCAATTCACTCTCCTTGAGTTCAGAAATTATATGAAGTCGAAGAAACTCTCCTGGTAGTGTTTCAAAGATGAACACACAGATGTATATGAGACACTGATTTTGCCATCCAGAAAAAGGTCATGCTTGTGTAAAAATAACTTTTAAATAAAAAAGGGGTAGTTTTCAAATCCTCATTTTCCTTTCCTCCCCATTTTCCTTTCCTTTCATCAAATAGCTTTATCTCAATAAACTTTTCTTTAAAATGAAATTTATGCTGGTTTTGTAAAGAATTGTAATTATTTAAAAATGTAAAACAAACCCTTGGCTGTTATAGAAGTGGAAACAAGGTTTTGTGTCATTTGGTATTAGCTGTCTCACAGCGGAAGACCACATACAGAGACTCCTATGATCCACTTCTAGGATCAATGTAAGCATCTTCATCTGAGCATTCTTTATTGTCTTTTATAATCCTTTTTTAGGCACCTTTAGGGCTCAGTTGATCAGATCTATTTTGGATATCTAAACTGAATTGATAATCTGCTCTAACATGTCTCCTTTAAAAAATAAAACCCCTAAACAAACAAAAAACCCTACTTAAGGTTATTTAGGTTCCCTTTATGTGGACCAATCTTCAAAGCTCCTTTTCCACTTATTTTCAACAATTAGAATATAGAAAACTACATACTTATTATTCTTTCACCAAAAATTAATATCTACAAAAAGCTGCAAGGTTTTTGTAAAAACAGAAGACTACATATCCCATCGTATATTTAGGTACAGTAGTAATAGCTTACACACCAAGGACAATAATCTTATTTTGGTTTTCCTGACACAGCCTCAATTTTTGGTTTTGTTGGGTCTTTTTCTTTTTTTCTTTTTTTCTGGGTGGGGTGAAGGGAGAGACTTTTAACTGTAAGGAAAGCATTTGGCCAAAACACCACCTTTTTAGCTTTAACTGGATACATTGTTATGCTAGCAAACATGAAAGACAGAAAGAAAAAGTACTTTCTTTAAAATAACATTTATATTCCATTACTAAATTCATGCTGTTTTCCCCCATACATCATTATTAACTGGTGAACTTGTTTATATCAGTGCAGCCAAATCAAACCTGTAAAATATGAATGTTATATGTCCATCTGAAATTTTATTATGTTTTAAACTATTTGATTTTGAAGAGAAAAAAGTCCTTTTTTCTACATATTTTTTCCACATTTTTTCTGTACAATTCCTGTATTTTTATCTTTTTTTTTTTTTTTTAATTAAATCCAAGTTTTTTCTGTGTACATGTAACTCGAGAAGATTGGATGCTTAGAGAAATTGTGACAATGTTGCGGAGATAAGTGTTAACAAAAGAAAAAACAATCTAAAAAGACCCTAAGCTTCATTTAAAAAGCAAGTATTAGACATTCTGACTAGCAACTGAAATAAATCTTATTGTAAAGATTCCTAAAATGGGTGCATGCATCAGAGTCAGACTCTCAGGACCACATAGCTGCTATGTGCTCGTGAGATGACTGAAGAAGAGTAAGAATCCCCTACAGGGAAAGAAGGTACGTCAGAAGCACTACAGAATATATGCAACATGATTGACTACTGATTACATTTAAACTGTGAGATAGGTGAGGATACAGACAAAAGGGGAAAAAAAGAAGTGTACTACATAGTTACAGCTAGGGTCATCCTGCCATTTCAGCCTACTTACTGAAATGGAATGAAGTGATTGAAGAAATGAAATTTTAATTGGGATTTCTTTATCTTTTGTAAAATGAAAGCAATAATTTGGGGGATTAAGACTGATGAAATTCCTTTTGTTGTATAATATGTATTTCAGTGATATTGTCTAAACAAATATTTCAGAATGATACTTATTGAATTCCCTTCTAGGAGTGGATCAGTTATGGAAAGCTGCTGCTTGAAGTTTAAAATTCAAACTCCACTTGGATCAGAAGATATCATTTGGATCAGATTATAGTTTTTATAGCAGCTGAAAACATTGAAAAGAAATCATCAAAGAGGATGCTAATTGCAATCAAATTAAATGACTGGATGGATTAGAATTAGGATGCAGAACTCTGCGAGAATGTTTGCTCTGATGCATCCTGCTGGTGACATGTTTTATTTCTGTGTATTAACCAAACATCTCGAGTGTTTTTTCATCCTGATTAATAGTGTGAGATTCACAGTGACTCAACCATAGACTGAAGAAAAAAAAAATGGTTCTTGCTAGTTGTTAAGGGAGTAGTTTAACTTAAGAACAAGACCTGTTAGTTATGCAAAATCATGTGCGTGTAAATTCCAGAATATATATATCAAATCACCCAGGTCACCACCATTGGAATAAATGAAAAAAGATTTTTTTTTTTTCCTGGGGTAGTCTTATGAGGTAGCTATGAGTTTGAAGTGTACTCTTGGTATTGTCACGCAAATAAGCACTTCAAGCAATTCTTCTCAATATATATTGCAAGCCAGAACTGTGGAATTAATTAGTCTGTTCTTCATGGTAGATTTTTCCATAAAACTTTTGAATGTTCATATAAGGAAGGTTTTTCTTTCTTTAATTTACTCTTCTATTAAATTTTCGTATACATCCAGGGGAACATTATACTAAATGAAATGAATGGATGCAGAGGAAGGTTAACTCAAACCAAACTGTAAAACTGTTTCTAGGCAGTTCCAGAGGCAAACAGATGCACATGCACAAGGATTTCAGTAAATGTCAAAACCAACAAAAAGATTCTTTTCAAGTGTGGACACCAAATAACTATCTTTCTTCCTTTAGGGGTGTTTTTCCAACATTGGGGGAAATACTTCATGTAACAAACTTCAGATAACATTTAAATATATTTACAAGCTTAAGATGTTTATAAATATAAACACATTATGTACATTATAGAGCATATATAAACAATCTTCCTGTTAAAATCTCCAGACCATGATGGCAACACGAAGTTAAGTCAGGTAATATTTAGACTGACAGGTAATATTTAGTTCTTCCAAACATAATCAAGAAGTGAAGACATTCTTAGTAATTTGAAATATCAGCCATGGGGGATGTCTCATTTCTCAGTGCAAGCCTACATTTGCAACAGGCAGTGATTTGATTTTCTTATGTCAATTTTATAAATTGAAATTCTTCTTCAATACTTCTGATATTAGATGTATAATTTCACTGAACAATGAACCTTATGTATTTTTGAGAAATCAATCCTCTCATTAAAAAAAATTATACAAACTGTATTCATTTACAGGGTTTCTGTAAAGTGGTTTCAAAACTTCTGCTTGGGGCAAGCCTGAACACATAAGATTGCCCACAAGTCTATTTTACCTTACACAAGCTTCTGTGAATTTTGTTGCATCTTTTTTTTTTTTAAGTTTTAATATTACACAGGTCTGATAAGAGGAAAAAAAAATTGAAAATTTGAAAATTGCTATTCATATGTAGTCCTTCAGAAAGAGAAATTGTACAGACTGCATTGTTAGTAGCTCAAAAGTAATTTTTCAAATACCAGTTTTTTACTCTGGTTTATAACCTCACATAGGCATGAAATTGAAATACTTACTTCCTTATCAAACTTTATGCATTCATTGCAGCTGTTGTCTGATTTATTCTTGTAAAATTTTTCTCACAAACATCGGCCTGCCAGCATTGGTCTTTAAACAAACAAACAAACAAAAACCCATGTCTTTCAAAGGGGGAGAGGAGCAAAAAAGAGTGTTAAGAATTACATAAACTTTGTCAACAGTGATGAGAAAAGATTGGGGAAACAGCTATTTGTTCTATCAACCTTGAATGACTCTTTAATTTTACGACAATCTCCTCTAAGCCTATTGTCCACAGAAATCTTCTTTTTGTCACATACAGCTAAGATAGGAAGTGAAGTTAAAAATAATCCTTCATATTTGAGAAAAAAATTCCCAGAAATATCTCCAAAATACTTAATTGTTTTTGCAAGTTTCTATAGCTGGAATGCCAGCAGACTTTTCCTATACGGTTATAGCTATCAGGACAAGAAGGTCAGAATCCATCCAGGTATTCTCCCATCTCCCTATCTGTATTTATCTTTTATCCTCAGCTCACAATAAGGTTATAAATAATCTGGGGACCCCAATAAATCAGAATAATGGAAAGGGACGTATACTAATGACGTTAAATAGAGAAAGAATTATACAACATTGCCTAGGTTGCCAGATGACTACCATGGCTTCCAGCTCCCCTCCATTCTTGCTTTTTACTCACTGTAGAATTGCAAGGAGCACTGGAGACTCAGTCGCAGAATAAAGCAATCTGAAGTACTATGCTTTTGATGGTTTAAAGAAGTAGGTTGTGTTTTTCTGAGACTCTGCAAAAAGTTCTAATTATGTTTTCATATATTTTCCAGATTACAACAAGAGGGCTGGTTGGCTTCACCGCCACATACTGTGAGCTCTGTTCATAGTGATTTTTGTCTTATTTGTGATTCCACCATGGATTAGCCTTTAAGCACACTACATACATATCTGTAAGAAAAGCACTTCTGCATATGCAGCTGAGATTAGTAGAAAGGATCTAGGCAGGTTTCTTTATAAATGAGGTAGCTGCTATGTCTTCCTCTGAGAAGAGGCCTGAACTCTGGCACTCTCTTCCTTCCCACCCTAAAAGGCTTTCCAGAGACCAAATTTTCAGGGAACACTGAACTCTCTGTAAGTTCTGGGAGAGAAGACAGAATGGATTTTGGGCAGTTTTGACTTAAGTCACATATATTTTTATTGTGTTATTGTGCATTTTCATGTAAAAGTGAGGCACTGAAGCATGGGATACACAACTAATTAATTTGAATAAATCAATATAACACTAAATTTTGCTTTGCTTATTAATTTTTTCCTAAACATCTTAGGGAAAATTGTTTTATCAAGAGAGTAGCCAAAGTAAAGGAAAATAAACACACTATCTCAATAAAGTTAATTTCTCATACATTCCCTTGGAGACTATTGTGCTGTAAAGATTTATGAAAAACTCTGTCCATATATATGACACACCCTAGCTATGACGATATAGTTAAAAAATAATATGATATGCTTGATTATGGAGGCCCACCAGCTCTCAGTGTGGGTTACAGTTAAGGATCTGTTTTGACCATTATGCAGCAAATACTAAGATCTGTGTGCTGGTTTTGGCTGAGATAGATAGAGCTAATTTTCTTCATAGTAGCTAGTATGGGGCTATGTTTTGGATTTGTGTTGGAAACAGTGTTGATAATATAGAGATGTTTTTGTTATTGCTGAGCAGTGCTCACACAGAGTCAAGGCCTTTTCTGCTTCTTACACCACCCTGCCAGCGAGTAGGCTGGGGGTGCACAAGAAGTTGGGAGGGGACACAGCTGGGACAGCTGACCCAAACTGACCAAAGGGATATTCCATACCATATGAAGTCTTGCTCCGCACATAAAGCTGGGGGAAGAAGAAGGAAGGGGGAGGACGTTCAGAGGGATGGCATTTTGTCTTCCCAAGCAACCACTATGCGTGACGGAGCCCTGCTTTCCTGGAGAATGCTGAACGGGAAGGAGTGAATGAATTCCTTGTTTTGCTTTGCTTGCATGCGCAGCTTTTGCTTTACCCATTAAACTGCCTTATCTCAACCCATGAGTTTTCTCACTTTTACCCATTTGAGTCTCTCCCCATCCCACCAGGGGGGAGTGAGTGAGCGGCTGTGTGGTGCTCAGTTGCCGGCTGGGGTTAAACCACAACAGTTTTTTGAACTTGAAGTTCAAAGGTTATTTTTCTCATAAAGCTGAACAAGCATGATTCATAAAAACCTGATGCTGACCTTCAATTTAACAAAGTCCTGCTGCTAATATTGTATTGTGAAATACAGTGTGTCTCTTTCCTTGACTTGGGTTGATTTTGATTTTATTGAACTATTTAATCAACTAACATAGAAAGGAACATTTGAAAATAACCCATTATTGTGATTATAATGCAGAAACTTGTACAGATAGATTACTGGTGTTTAACACACCTGCATATTTTATCCTTTATCGTAAAAAAGCAAAATCTTTTCTGATTACCTAAGAAGCTCCTGACTTGTTACATATTACCTGCAGAATTTTTTTCCCTTTGTTGTCATCATCTTTCTCATTCATCATGATCCTCATCACAGTATACTACTTACAGTGCTATTCTTCCTGAGTTTCTAGTGCCTGAAAGAAGACACTATAAAAAGCTACATTAGCATGAATTAATCTCATGTTCTAGCTCATGCCTTCGGGCCATGGGGATGTGCAGTAGATTAAATGATTTCCTTAATACTCCTGCACAGCTGGATTCCCTTTCTGCCCATTTTGTAGCTCTGGGCTATGTCTGTGTGCTCATATTACCTCTGCTCTGACAAACAAATGTGGTGGGCATTGCACATGTACCTCTATTCAATTCTCCAGGCAGTCACTAAGTTCTGTACAATATTTCCCCTCCACATACATGTGATAGGGACTGTATGCTACCTGGGATGTGGTAAAGCCCAGCAGCTGTTGCTAGAACTACATATACTGTCAGGTAATCTGGGAATGCCTAGATTCAAATACTGACTGTCTGATCATAAGTTTCCTCCTTTCCCCATCCTTCTTGTATTCAGCAGTAAATACTTGCCTGAAGTCTAACTTTATTTCTACTACTCCTCTCCTTTCTTCTGTTTGTGGCCTTCTTAAATTGGGAACCTGAGCAAGCAGACCTTCTCTTCTCACTAATTAACAACAGGAATAGAAAATTAAGGAAAATATCCATAATCGCAGGGCTAAGTGAGAACACTACTCCTTATACTATGTCTGGTTTGGGAGACAATAACGAGCTTTGGGATGACCAGCTGGGAATGACCAATAAGCTTGGTTTCTGTATGATGCCTGTAGATTGTAAATAACCAGGAAATCCTATATTCAGGTGGGAATTCTGTGGAAATGAGAACTATCATATACTCCATTTAATCCGCATTTTAATGAGGCATACATATAATTGAGTTGACATTAGAACGTTACATTTGCCGCATGGAGAAATGATCGATAGCTTGGTCATGCTAAACTTGCCTCCCTACCAAAACCAATTAAAATAAAAGGAAATAAAAACAGAGAGAGTTCACTAGCTAATATCTATACTTATTTCTTTTGAGTAGCAAGAGAATTTCCCATAAGTACTTTCAGAGGAAAAATATTTTGGAAAGCCAAAGTGTTAAATACAAATCTACATAAGAAATGAAAACTGTTACTTTTTTAAGATCTGAACTTGAAATTCAATTCAAAGAGCTGAACAGCATTAAAAAAAAAACAGGGGTAAAAAGTGCTTGTTGGACTGAAAGGCAGAATGACATGCTTTAACCCATCTTTGACTTCTGTTTTACACTGTTGAGTGACAATTCCCTTGGAAAGAAGAGTTTAGAGCTGTAGTGCTGACTTAACCTTCATTACATCTCTGTTACAATAGAAAGACAATCTCATTTAGTAGGTTTGACAGTATGTTTTTCAGTATGTTTTGAAACCTTTTTCTTTTGACATATACTTTCCCTAGCTGAAAAGATGTGCTATGATTAATGAACAGCTGTATGTCTTTTTTTAACATGTAACAGGTGTCTGTCACTTACCATTTGTCTGTCTTCCATCATTACCTGTGAACAAATGTTCCTAATTAACTGTAGCAGGTGTGGGGACTACAAAGGGGTGAGCTGTATCTGGGACACTGTCAGCTTCATTTGTTATAAAGCTAAATGTCTGAGGTATTTAAGATCTGAAACTTGATATTCTGTCATGGTATCTTCTGATGGTAATCCTTTATGGCCTGACCTTAGAGACTGTCATAGCTAAACATACACAAATACTACAAGACATCCATAGACATGTTAATTGTCTGAGTTTTTCATGTTGGAAATTAACATGGTAATAAATAAACCTCTGTGGTTTATTGTCCTTCTTGCAAATCTATTCTTTCCCAGGTCAGTAATGACTTAAATAGTCACTAACTATCCATTTGTTTGTTTGTTTTGAAACAAACCCAGAGTAGAGTCCTGTAATTCAGGGGCTTTTAAGTACAGTAAATGAACTGCTTTTAAAAGGTACTGAAAAGTTAACTAAGAAAAGCAAGCTTATTGTAAATAGACTTAAACTGACAGTATTAGGGTCTGAAAGTGTACTTGAAAATTGTGTATGTGGGAGTCTGCAAGCTGGAAAAGACTGAAAAAAATCATAGTCATTAACCTTACACTAAGGGAAGAAATACAACAAGAGCTGTTCCTACAAAGAATAATAAGAGAGGAATGAAAATTATGGCCCAGATCTTGCTTGGTTTATGTTTTAATTGAACCCCTTTTTACCTCGGTTTGCAACATGTTGATATTTGATTCTATATAAAAGTTTCAGTTCTGTGCAAGAAAAAATGGGTCTCTAATGCCAAAACCTTATTATATGTAAACTGTTTCCATCGTTAAGCAGACCTCTCTATGCAGATCTGCTGCATACATTCATACCTTGATGTAAGCAAGTGTTAGTCACAGATAATGGATTTTTTTCATATTTTTGAAATATTTTCATTATGAATGAAGTAAAGCCCACTTCATTTGTTATACCTCTGCAATCAATATGCAGTCCATACTATCCAAGCCTGAATTTTATGATTTTAAACAACTGACTTCTCATTTACTTAATTTTCCTCAACCTTTCTCTATCTCTCTTTTTTTTTTTTTCTCTTTCTATTTGGGTGAGCACGGAGGAGAAACTGAAAGATAAGTTCCTTGTTCTTTTATTTTCCTCAGGCAGAAAAATCAGCTTTACTTATGAATTGGTTGTCTTGTATGACTCTTGAATCATACAACATTTTCATTTCTTTTTTTTTTTTAGTCTTTGTTCGTTTCCTGGGAATTTATTTACTAATATAGAACATACAACTTTTGAAGCACAAAATATAATGAATGAAACATCAAAGAAGTGAAAGCAAATGATTTGTGGTTTCCAAGTGGAAAGAAAAATCTCTGTAACAAGAAGTACTTACAGACATGGCTGGAACACACAACCAATACAAAAAAACTTAACAGTTTGATGATGCTCATTTCAATTCTTTACCATCAAAAGGGAAAATCCTGTCCTCATTTATTCTCCTGAAGTTGCTCTTTAGGCATGTGACTAGAAGCAGGATTTAATCTATGATTTTGATGGTAAACCAGTAACCTCTAAAAACCAAGTTAAATAATTATGTTGTTTTCCTAAATAACATAATTTTAATAGCAGTAATTATAAATCTTGCTTTTATATCTCATTATTAAGGACTACATGAGGTAAAGAATGGTTGAAGAAGACTTGAATGTTCTTTGAACATAAAAATTATATTTAAGAACAAAATCAACCAGCATCCTGATTTCAAAAGCTAATAACTGTTTTTATGTCCACAAAATCTATCTTTATCATATCTAATACTGGAACCATTATATCAGTCATGGATGACTTGACATAACTCTGTTCCAAATTACATGTGTTCCTTTTTGTTATTGCCTCTGATGAGGCAAAGAAACATTTTTCCTGAGAAACTTTTTTTGTGTTGATTCCCACACTTTGGAAGAGCCTCATACTACTTTTTTCAAAGTCAGTTAAATCTTGTCTTTTTAATCTTTCTACAAAAGTAAACATTTATGTTCTAACCTGTGTTGCCTATGATCCCTATGTTTTTTGACAATCATTGTCAAATGCTGCCAGTATGCCTACAGCATGGGATTAATATTATTCTGTTGCAGTGTTGTCAATCATCTCCTGTCCTTGGCCCAACCCACTCCTCTGCTTGGTTTCTAGAGTGTTTCCCACATTGACCTTCTAATCTATTTCAAGATCTTCAAAATACCATGAGGATGCAAGTGATAATGCTAATAAATAACTTCACTATGAGCTATTGAGGCTGATCTTTTCTTCAAATAAAAGCATTTATTAAGGTAAAAGTGTAATGAACTCTATTCCCTGACTTTATATGTGACATGAAAACTGTATTTTTTCTCAATTAAAGCATACCCTAGGGTATCTGTTTTAGAAGGAAATTTATCTACACTTGTGTCTGGCTTTTTTTCGTTAAAGAATGTATCAGAATGTATCTTCACTGTCCGTCATCAGGTCTTTGATATTTACATTAACTTTTTGCTATAGGAATATTTCAGATTAAAATATATATATATATTTTAATATAATTTAGACAAACAGGTTTGGGGGGGGTGTGTTCTTCCTCCTCCACCCCTTCAAGGGAAAAGGATCTTCTGTGATCATAAGTTTTCTGAGTGTGCACCTGCAAGACCTTTAAGCCACTTGTCAATTTCAAGGAAATTTGATGAAAAGCCAGAAGTATCAGAGATGATTGGGTTTCTGCAATCTATTTGAAAACCAGTGCTGAGTAAAAGCAAGTGAAAGGCTGAATTCAGCCTTCAGGAATTCTGCTTGACAACATTTGAGGAGGCAATCAGCAACTGAGTTTGGCCAGTGCACACATAGCTCCAAATATCTGTAGCGTATAGTGTTTCCTATCTGTAGTCAAATCCTTGGGGGTATTGTAGTAGTCAGTGGGATTAGAGCTCATAAGCAAGAAAAATACCCACAGACACCCCTATTTCCATTAGTCACAAAATATTGTCATTCCCTCAGGACAGAAAATGTCACTGGTTCAGGCTTTGTAGCAGGATCATGAAATGTTTTCCATAAGAGACTTTACAGTATTCACCATGGTTTTTTGCATTGTCATTTGTGCTACAGAAGTGATCATGATTGCATTAAAATGTAATATATTATCCATCTTCATTGATTTTAAGTTTCAGTTAGCTTCTCTCTTTTTCTACCTATAGTACACAGAGGCTTGCAAGACCCTAAAATTTTACTGTCATAAATTGGGTTTTCATGAGGAAGATTTAAGGCCTTTGACACGGTCTCCCACAGCATTCTCCTGGAGAAGCTGGCAGCTCATGGCTTGGATGGGCATACACTTTGCTGGGTAAGAAACTGGCTGGATGGCTGAGCCCAGAGAGTGGTGGTGAATGCAGTGAAATCCAGTTGGCAGCCGGTCATGAGCGGTGTTCCCCAGGGCTCAGTTCTGGGGCCGGTTTTGTTCAATGTTTTCATCAATGATCTGGATGAGGGGATTGAGTGCACCCTCAGCAAGTCTGCAGATGACACCAAGCTGGGCGGGAGTGTCAATCTGCTCAAGGGTAGGAAGGTCCTGCAGAGGGATCTGGATAGGCTGGATCAATGGGCCGAGGCCAACTGTATGAGGTTTAACAAAGCCAAGTGCCGGGTCCTGCACTTTGGTCACAACAACCCCATGCAACGCTACAGGCTTGGGGAAGAGTGGCTGGAAAGCTGCCTGGCAGAAAAGGACCTGGGGGTGCTGGTCGACAGCCAGGTGAACATGAGCCAGCAGTGTGCCCAGGTGGCCAAGAAGGCCAACAGCATCCTGGCTTGTATTAGGAATAGTGTGACCAGCAGGAGTAGGGAAGTGATCGTGCCCCTGTACTCGGCACTGGTGAGGCCGCACCTCGAGTACTGTGTTCAGTTTTGGGCCCCTCACTACAAGAAGGACACTGAGGTGCTGGAGCGTGTCCAGAGAAGGGCAACGAGGCTGGTGAAGGGTCTAGAAAACAAGTCTCATGAGGAGCGGCTGAGAGAACTGGGGCTGTTTAGTCTGGAGAAGAGGAGGCTGAGGGGAGACCTTATCGCTCTCTACAACTACCTGAAAGGAGGTTGTAGTGAAGTGGGTCTTGGACTCTTCTCCCAAGAAACTAGTGATAGGACGGGAGGAAATGGCCTCAAGTTGCATCAGGGGATGTTTAGATTGGACATCAGGAAGAATGTCTTTACCGAAAGAGTGGTCAAGCATTGGAACAGGCTGCCCAGAGAGGCAGTGGAGCCACCATCCCTGGAGGTGTTCAGAAAACTTGTACATGTGGCACTGCAGGGCCTAGTTTAGGAGTCATGGTGGTGTTAGTTGATGGTTGGACTTGATGATCGTAGAGGTCTTTTCCAACCTTAATGATTCTATGATTCTATGATTATTTCTAATGGTTAGAGTAAAATCAATGTCTTCCAAATATCGTATGTTAAACCACAGATTTTGAAATATTTTACATCATTAACAACAGTTCAGAAAATAAATCATCTTGTTGACGCAGCCAGCGCATTCCTGTGAAATCTTTACTTGTTTTTCAAGTCCTCTATGGCCTTATTTATCTCATTCACCTCAGAAGCACAAGAAATGCTAACCTGTTCACAATGGTAATTCCAAGGAGTTGTTATTTAATATTCTAACTCTTGTGATTCTTTTTGCTGCCTTGCCTTCACCTGGGAAATTGTGGCCCCATACATTGTAAGTTATACCCAGAAGATTTCTGTAAATTTCTTACAACTACTCTCACAATGAGCTTTTCACAATAGTTTGAATGTTGTCAAGAAAGCCTGTGTAATTTGCTTCCCCAAGCTTGCAAACTCACTCAGAACCATAAAGCTTGCAATCAAGAACAAACAGAAAATTCTGCCACTAAGCCACCAAGCTATCAATCTGCTAGTAAAATCTATGAGCTCCAAGCATGACAGGAAAGGCTGTTGAAACTATTAAGGCAAAGGTAGGAAGAAAAGCATTGCTTCGTAGCTCCTGCTATGAGAAAACTGAGGGCATGAGTAAGCAGACAAATGAGGAATAATATGGATAAAGGAATACTATTATTAGAAAGATTTTTTATGTGTATATATACATATATGTTAATTTATTCTTTTGTAGCTCACAAATACTGTCTTGATGCTACACAGACAGTGCAAACATTTGTTTAACATCACAGAAAGTGGGAATATCGAAGAAAGAAGCTGATTTTTCAGGGTATGAGATTAATGTACAATATCTAATATACTGCCATTCTAGATATTGTGATGGATTGATTCAATTTGTTGAACTAGAAATATGGGAGTCATCATGTACAATGCAAAATGTCTTTGAAAATCCCCTAGGAATTTGTGAACTGCTACAAACTGCACTTCAGGGAACTGACTGATAACCCTGTAAATAAAAAATGAGTTATTGTTTTAGACCCTGTGAGGAGACAACACTAGGATCCTAAACATCATGTTTTCAACATTCAGATTCTTTGGACATTTACTATTTCTGCAACAGCTGAGCTCATTATTAGTTTAAATTGATTTAAAAAAAAAAAGTCAAAAAAAAAAAGCATAGTGAAGTTGTCCACAGTTGTCCACTCATTTGTGAGTGGTAGAAGAAATATGTCTATTCAGTTCTTTCCCCTTTTTTCATATTAAAGTAAAATATACATAAAATCTTTTACTGAAACAATATTTCCTAAAATTTTAAATGAAGTTCAGCCTACATTTGACAAAATCCTATAATTCCAATGAAGTTAATGGAATTATACCGGGTTTGTGTGAATGACCTGGCTTTGGGTGTTATTTTCCCTTTCTTTCCTTATTCTAATACTATCTTGTAATCACTGTTAAATCAATCAAATTTTGCCTATATGAAAGTTGTCTAGATTTCTACAGCTTCAACTGAAACTCGAGTTTTCCTTTTAGATGAATATTTTAACAATACTTTTTTTCCAGTGCATTAGCATTAGCTGCTACTGGAAATCCAAGACTCGATGTCATTACTTGCAATTTATAAAAAAACCCCAACAGTTTTAGAAATTTCTTAGGTAATAACATAGACCAAAACTATGATGCATGTAGTCCATGATTTGGTCTTATTACAATGCAGAAACTGATTGAAATGAATATTTGCCTTGCTGTGATAGCAGGTCAAACCTACCTACACTGCCTCTAAATTTCAATTATCCTAATCTGTAGAAGGTAGAGAACTACAGACATGTTTGTAAGCAATCTCCTGTGATATAAGTTATTCCCTCTCTGCGGGTAACATTTTAATACTAGTTAGTGTATGGTTCAATGAGATTTGATTGCCATTAATGAAATACTAATATTTTACAACAAATATTTGAATGTTATTCCTATGGATGCATGTATTTTTGCTGTTTGTATCTTCTCACTGTAATTATTACTGGTTTCCATTAAAATG
Organism: Fregata magnificens; assembly: GCA_013389945.1. Lineage (NCBI taxonomy): Eukaryota > Metazoa > Chordata > Aves > Suliformes > Fregatidae > Fregata > Fregata magnificens. Next base: position 9,696 of record WAAD01019183.1, on the reverse strand, counting down.
ATGAATAATATGATTTTAATTTCTAATGGCATCCTATAATAGCTATGTCGAATTTCCTATGCCATATTTTTGCTCAGGTCTTTTATTCCCTTTTGAAATTTCTATAATAATGAATGGATACTAAAAATCACATCAGTGCAAATCCTGAATGTTCCAAGCCCTTCAACAAAACGAGTGTTTCAGTTTTGACCTCATATATGAATCACAGATTCTTGCAGGACTCTTACAAGGAATAACTACAGTTACAGTATTTGTGATGCAGTATGAATTTTATGGACATTCTAGAGTCTTTTCTGTGACACTAAATGTTTTTGTTTCAGATTAAAGCTATGTTATTGTCATATTTGATAGGCTTTCTCGGACCATCTCTGCAGTATCCTGGAGAATTGTTATTCAGGTTTGGGGTATTTTGAATTGGATCTCTTGGTTTTCCATTGCATCTTCAGGAATTTGCAGAGAAATAGAAATTCCCCAAATTAACTCCAGTCCTTTTCCCTTCCTTCCTTCGATTAAATGAGTCAGAATAACCAATAAATTTCAAAAGAATTGTTGGTTTACAGTTCAACAAAATCAATTTTTACTTTTCACCACTATTCAACATCTTTTGCAATTCACTGAGAAAAGAATGGAAATTACATGTTCTGAGTTACCCAGATGGCACATCTCTTGAATGAGTCACAGGTACATCACCTGTAATTGCCCATTGCAAGTCAATACCCAAATAAGGAGGGCCTGATTATAGCCAGAATTCATAGGAATTAGATCCTGGTAAGAAATGAAGAACATTTTACCTCAGCTTTGTATTCACTGTTGAAAGAGTGTGCCCTTGAATCTAGGCAGTGCACTGTCCCAGATCCTTTTCACTCTTCCATGGATACTGGATATTAAATGAATGCAGCAGTTTCCATGGAAGTGTGGAATTCCCTCACCCTGTAAGTAAAGGAACTCATTTAATGACTTGATTTTGTAAAGCAACATGTTTTTCAGTTACTGTTTGTACACCTGTAGCCTAGACAAGGCACCAAATATAGGTGAGAGTATCTTTGGTGAGACATTTAGTAGTTATATAAGTACTTGCCTTATTTTTAAAAGAAGAATACACACACCATCGTGGAGATGCAATACAAGAAGAATCATTTTTCTAAGAAGAACCTCAAAACACTGAAAGTAAAAAGCTATTCCAAAAAGCAGTTAAAAAGCTAGTTTCCATTTAAAGTCTAACTACCTCTAGAATGAACTGTCATCATATATTATAAGACAGTTTGCATTACACAGTAATTATCCCACCAAAATGCCTTGACTTTTTCCTTACTGGCATTGTGGTGGCATGCCTTGGGTCTACTATATACAAAATTTATCTGAAAACATCTATAGGAAGAGGTTACTCTGCGTACAAGTCTTCACAATTTATACATCATATTTTATGCTGATTGCCTGTATTACCATATCAAAGAGAATTAATAATTTGAATTATGAATCTTCACACATATTTTTATTTAACTCTTCAATAAAAATCACAAACACAAACTAACACAAGTAAGGCAACAAGGGAAAAAAAATGGGATTTAGGTGAAACACAGACAGAAAAAGGAGAGGGCACTAAAACTTTGCTGAAAGTTTACTTGCCAGATAAATTCCTGCCTTTGATAATTTGATTCCAGGGGGGGTTTTTTGTTTTTTGTTTTTGGTTTTGGTTTTTTTTTTTAATGGAAGGATGACAGTTCCTTAAATACAGTGGTATTACTGGTGCAGCTGCAATGAGGAAGAACAGATGATCAAGTCTTGTGGCAGCTGTGCACTTCAGATAATATACTACAGAGATGGATGAATTAGCTCAGAACCATCAGTCTAGAGAGAAAAATATGTGCTCACCCAGGGGACACTTATGTCATAAGCTTTCGTAAAACAGGAAAGAGTCTAGACAGTTACACGAAAGGCTCTCCTCAGAAAATTTACATTAAAGATATTATTAGAAAATTAAGGCATCTGATACATTTCATGTAAATCTGGTTCATATCATGTTATTAACAATATTAGTGTCCTTTATGTTTTGCACACAGAGTATCATCCCTTTGCTATGCATAGAATTTTGAGGGTATATATCAATCACCCAGGGAATTAATATACTCCAGTGCTATATGAAATGCAAATACTTATAAGAGTAGCTCCTCTTTTTCAGCATTTGCATTTTCAAAGCAATACAGATGATAACATTAACAAGCCTGCAGTTTGCAGTCCTCAAGACTCTAGAAGAAAGAGACATTAAATCTTCCATGTGGTAAAACAAAACCAGGGAATACCAGGGATGCCACCTTCATTTTCTGGAAAGATCCCACTTGCAAAAGTTGCATCAGACTATTTCCTCAAGGGAAATCCTTGAAATTATAGTACATTTGATCTGTTGATTTGTCAGACAAGGGGTAAACACACCCCATAGGCAAATAGAGTTGATCTACTCTGAAATTTCTTCCAGGGGAACTCAAAGCATGACTTCAGTCATGAATAAAACTGAAGCTAACCTGTCATGGATCAACCGCATGGATTAACTGCAGCTGGAGCTGGTGTGTATTTATTCTGATGATGTAGTTGCTTATCAAAACTGCTGACTCATGAAAACATAGCTTTTAACGAGGTTAGGTTAGGGTTAATGATGCTGTTGGGGAGTTTCAGTGTTAGTAGAGAATATCCAATTTAATAGCAGGCTCCAAGGAGGAAGGCAGAATATATCAGTGCATCCTGTTCTTAGATGTCACTTCTATTTCTAAGCCTGTGCTTTTTCTGCTTCTGGTTAGAAGTTTGGGTTTGTTCCTATCCCACATCCTAGCTGAGGAAACTTAAGGTGTAGTTTATTCTTGGGCAGGTTTTAAACCGCTTCTTTTGCTAAATGCATTCATTTTTGCATAAACAATTCAAGTAATGTAAACAGAATTACTTCCGTATTATCTCTTGCTTAAGTCACTCACATAAGAGGACTCGACTTCAATTTTGCTAGTCAAACTCTTGCCCCACCCCACCATGTCCCCCACTGCCCAGAAAAAACCCTCCCAAAAAATGTTGACTCAAAGAATTTTGCAGACCAATTAAGTTCTACAGTGACTGAAATATTTTCACGTTACGAAAAAAGGGTTTCTGAAAAAGGGGTTCTATCTTTCATCCCAGGGTTCAATGGGAGGAAAAAAAATTCCTGAAAAGCTTTCCGAGAAGGGAACTGTTCTCAGCCAAGCCATAACCAAGCTTTTGCAAAGTCCGTCTTGCTTGAGAGCTTTTTCATGCTTTTATTTGATATTGTAGTTAGCATTATCAAAATATTTTTTTTCTCTCAATAGGTAATGGAAATGCTTAATCCCAGATTCTCCTAACTGCATCATGGTTTATTCAATTCCTTTCATATATTATGTTTAGCTTTTTATTCTATCTAGAGCATATATGGTTTTATATTGTATTTAATATTTAAAAGATAATTAGATATTCTATTTTTGGTACAGAAACAGAAAATACATGTCAAGAAAACTCTGAACTTCTCATCTGAGCATAGTTATCTGGCTAGACCAAGAAATAAGTTCAAGATCACAGTTCTGGTTTGAATCATAAGGCATTAAAACTGTTGTCAAACACTTCACACTTGCCAGCTCAAGGAATACAGACTCTGTTACCTATAAGGATGAATTTTTACTTCAAATGCAATAAAAAATTAATATTTTAGAGCTAGAAAACACTCAGGGAAAAATCCTTAGCACCACTGTGAATAGGGACATTTAGTTTGCCCTTTATTTTTCTCTGCATGGACGATAGAAATAAGACATAATTTTAATACTCTCCATTTAATATTGCTTCCTACTAAAAATTTAAATAAGTAAATTCTAGCTTGGCCATTAGGCAGTTGAGAACTTAAAGGTTAATGGCAGCATGAGGTAATTTACTGTGACCCAATATGCATTACCTCTGTATCTATTACTTTTCCCAGTCATCAACATTTAGTGCTTTGCATAACTGTCATTAAAAAAAGCATAGTTTAATAATTTTACAGTTTTTACCAGAAATGCACGATACAGTCTGTCAAGGCTATTTGGAGTTCAGTATGTGGAGTTCATTGAGAACAATTTCTTATCATACAATCATAGAATCATAGAATCTCCTGAGTTAGAAGGGACCCACAGGGATCATCGAGTCCAACTCCTGACCCTGTATAGAACAACCTCAAAATTCACACCATGTGTTTGAGGGCATTGTCCAAATGCTCCTTGAATATTGTCAGGCTCAGCACCATGACTGCCTCCCTGGGGAGCCTGTTCCAGTGCTCCACCACCCTCTGGGTGAAGAACCTTTCCTAATGTCTAACCTAAACCTCCCCTGGCACTTCTTCCTGCCATTCCCTCAGGTCCTGTCACTGGTCGCCGGGGAGAAGAGATCGGCACCTGCCCCTCCTCTTCCCCTTGTGAGGGAGCTGTAGACCGCAATGAGGTCTCCCCTCAGTCTCCTCTTCTCCAGGCTGAACAGAACAAGTGACTTCAGCTGCTCCTCATACAGCTTCCCCTCTAAACCCTTCACCATCTTTGTGGCTCTCCTCTGGACACTCTCTAGTAGCTTCACAGCATTTTTACAGTGTGACGCCCAAAACTGCACACAGTATTCAAGGTGAGGCTGCACCAGTGCAGAGTAGAGCGGGATAATCACTTCCCTCAACTGGCTTGCAATGCAGTGCTTGATGCAACCCAGGACACAGTTCACCCTCTTGGCTGCCAGAAGCCAAGAAGCTTATCCTACCAGTTTAGTAGAAGAAAATCAATACATTAATTATATTTGAAATTTCATGTTTAAATGATTGGAAATTTTCTGATAGAACATAGTCAGAAAATACAGGTTCAGTAACAAGTTTTCAGAAACCTATTTGTTTCAACAAATTTTCACAGTCTGGTGTCATGCTGCTTCTACTGATGAATTTGGGTTCTCAGTGTCTGTAGGCATTAAACAACTTTTGTGATGGTTTGTTGTGATTCAATGGAGTATGGGTTGTTGTGATTCAGTGTTGTCTGGTTGTTGAGTTTAGTCTACCTGAATTAAAATGAAAGCTTAAATAACTTTGGGAGCTCTGTCCTCATTGAGAAGTAGCTGCATCTACTGATCAGGTGTCTGAAAGCCTAGCAATACTAATATTTCTCTAAGATGGAACATTGTTTCATGGAAATTGTGTTTTCAGTACTTAGTAGTCTTTTTCTATCCATGGATGCAAGATGATTATGCTATTCTACTGAGGCACTTTATTATTTGGCAGAGTGGGAATGGTTTAATTTTGGATTACATCAAAATGAATATCCTAAAATCAGTTCAGTAAATTGAAATCTTTTGTTTCAGGTTTCTTTACATTTTCTTTTGGGCTTTTTTCTTGCTAGAAATTCAATATTTTCTACAGAACATTTCAACTTTGTAGAAAATTCCCAAGTAATTCTGATATTATAGAAAGCATAAACAAGTTGCACCCTCAAAAAAATCTAAACTGTCACTGTTTTCAGTTTTTTGGGGTGTTTTGGGGTTTGGATTTTGGGGGAGATTTTTTTGGTATGAAAGAGTTATTTTCAGGACAACATTGTAGTGATGTCAGTCTTTCAATCTTGGGTTTGTACGTAGAAGCAGCCTTGGGGCAGTGAGGTCTGTGGCAGTGACTGGACATTATTATTTTTTTCATTTTGTAGCATAGAATCCCTTCATAAGGACTTACTATTGTTGGAAAGTGCACTAACCTTATCACTTTATATGCTTATAGTTGAAGTGGTGAGTATGGACACTTTGCCCCTCACAAGATACCCATACTTATCAGATATGTCTATACCATAAAGTGCAGTGATGAGTAGAACTCACTGAGTTATCTCTCAGTGAGCCAACTGGCAGCTCCGTAGCTGCATTAGCACAGCCTTATATTTGGGCTCTTTCTGTTGTGTGCTGAAGTAAATAAATCCAGGTGCACCATTGTATTACTGGTACTGTATTGCTGAAACCTACTCAGACTAAACATGGATAGCTTTATCTAGTCCTGCATGGAGTCAGACAAGTATACAGATCACTAGGTATTGATAAACTTAGAAATACCAAAAATAATTTGTTAAACCATGTGTTTAGTTGGGGAGCTAGGATATCTTTCTTATGATAATATTTATAGAATCAGACACTTTGAAGCAGGATGCAGGTAGCTAAAAATGTCACAGAACCTCCTCAACAGAAGTTAACTAGAGAGTTAACTACAGAAAAATGCTACTGGCTCTGAGGGCTATAGTAAAGTTTACAGATGAGCATCTGGGGCTGATCTTGGTCTGAAAGATGGAGAGAAAACAGGGGTAGCAGAGTTAAGACAGGACTTTCTTAAGGACAAGGTGTTAGCAAAGTCAACCATTACGGAACACAAGTTGGCTTAATTTACCATGACAGGATAAGAAGATTTCAGGGAAGACAGACAGCCACCTTTATTTTAAAATCACATTAAACTACCCTGCTCTAGCTTCAAAATAAATGGTACTTTGGTGTTAAGCAGGGTTTCTGATAACAGCCCGTAAGCATTCATATGGGGAAGCATGTACGTCCAGTCGCAATGAAGTCTGAGGATAAGTGAGATCCTGGTGGAGGCAGAATTTGGTAATCAAGAAGCTACTCAAAGCATGGGATAAATACGAGGTCTTATTACAAGAATGTCAAAGGAATAACACGTCCTGAAAGGGTATCCATATAGGTATAATAAAAAAATCAGAAATATGAAATATATGCTAAGTGTATCATGTTTAATTTTTTTATGCATTGGCTTATTTTAGGTGTGCACCAGCGTATACAGTTCTGTTTAATTTATTGGTTAAAGTAATATTACCTGACAGTTAAAAATAATCTTAATCCAAACTATGCTATATCTGTCTCAGCTAAACTTGTATTTAATGCAAAGCCTTGGAAATACAAACTTGACAAATACTTAATTATGGGAAATATATGAAGACTGGACACAGCAAGAAGTGAGTGAGAATGAATTGAATATTTGATTAATAAATTGACTTTGTACCAATTTCTAGCAGTGCAATTTGCAGTGGTCATAATAAATTAATGTTTGCTAAGATATTAAAACTACTGGAGTACGTGGTTTCCTAGGAAAAATAATGCATTAAATCTGAGTTGTATCTAACAAAGGTTTTGTTGTTTGTTTGGGTTTGTTTTCTGTTTTTTTGGGGTGGTTTTTTGGGGGGGTGGGGTTGGTTTTTTTCCCTGCAGCTCTTGGGATCAGCTTTCTATTAAAGTTGGAATTTAGTTGCAATATAGATTGAAATTTAATACCAACTCATGTAATTTTCATGGAACAAACATTGATTGCTCAAATTGCCCAGTAAGCAGAGGGAAGTAAAACATCTGTTATTTGTTTGAATTAATATGCATTTCTCAGATAACACTTCCTGTACGCTATCTTTTTCTGAATCCAATCTTATTTGTAGTTCTGGGAGAAACACTGTAAGGGTGGACTAACTAGGCGATATTTTGGTACACCAGATAAAATACTTAAGAAATATAGCTATCTTTTGTAAATAAAACCTTGTGGAGTTTAGCTGTGAATAAAGACCAATGTAATTTCTGAAAATAACATTTATACTTGCACTCCATTTGACACCATTCACTAGACAACAGATCTGAGAGTCAGGCTGAGGCAATGGAATTCAGCACGTAAACTTCTTTTCAATCTGTTTGCAAGAATGTGTTTAAGGACTGATGCTCCAGCTGAGTGAAAAATTTACATGAAGTGTGGTTAATTAGTGTCTCTATTTATATGTTCTGACAGTATTAGAATATTGCTTATAACATGTGTGAACAAAATTGAAGAACCTTCCTAAACATGTTTGAATTTAAAAATCTAAGCTCTACTGCAGTCAAATCCTGCTTGATAATGGAGGTTTTCTTGTTTCCTGCCTGCTTGTATTGATTTTTAACTCAATTGTCCACCTTTAAGGGGAAAATCAGTCTCATTTCTCCTTCAGAAAGTTATTCTTAAAATAAAATTTAAAAAGCTAATGAATGGGAGCATGGACTGTGATTGTGCTTTCTTTGATATGAGGTGTAAAAAAAAAAGAATATGCTTTTGCTGTTGTTAAACAGAAAAGAACCAAGCTAAAATGAGGAAGCGGTGAGATGATTCTGGGATTGGTCTAATTAAAGAAGGACTAAGAGAAGAGGATAACAAAACTGATACCAGTTACGCCTTCCAGCTATGCTTCCATTCTGACTCAAAACTAAAAGTAGCATATAACAATTCAGTCAAAATTAAATAAACCTAAAAAAATCCAGAGATTAAAATATCAAAGAAATAACAATACAAACAGCTGCTACAGCCCACTCTTCCTTCAAATCCCTTATGATTTTGCTAGAGTGTTTATAGAAACAGCGTGCCACCTACATTCCTACATGGTCATAAACAATTTGTGCTTGGGTCAGGCACCATGTCTCCAGAAAAGCTCCCTCTCTATTAATATTAAAAGAAGAAGAGACAGCTGTGACTGCTCAGTCGAAACTACCATGGAAAACAGAAACAGCACTATATAGGAAGAGACAGTTGAGTGAATAACTTATTGTAAATTTTGTATATGATTAAGTTAGTCCTTTATTCTCCTTGTGGCCCCTCTATAAATAGATTGTGATTTCCTCCCATTTATTTTTCATTAGGTTTCACCCTGTAAATATCATTAAAAAGTCTTATTAGATGTATTTACACAGATTATTGCAAATGCAATCAGTGCTGTTTCTATATTCTCCTTGTGACTCAGAGAAATTGCATTCCTTTCATAGTTGCTGTCTTAATTTCAGGAATCACAACTGGTAGATGATACAGCTCTCCATACAAGTCTCTCAATCGGCTCTTCCCTAAAAAGAAGGTCAGGTGGAAGTACGTTTTGTTTTTTAGTGAACTTAAGCTTACCGACTATAGGCTTGTTTTTCCTAGTTACTCAGTGAAGAAATTCACCAACCACCTGGAGACCCATGTATCATAGAATGAAAGTTACTGTTATTTTCCCCTTAATGGCTATGTCTGGTGGTCCTGCATGGCTGGCCTTCAGATTTATCCAGTTTCCCATTTCCTCCCCAGTGAGAAGATAAATATTTTAAATCAAAAGACCTTGAAACTATTGGTACCAAGTGTTCTGAAAGAGCTGGCTAAGGATACATATGGCAGGTTATGCTCATTTTTCTATAGCTCTGGGTGACTCTAAATACTGTTGGACAAATATATGGCTTATTCTTAAGAAGCAGGATGGCTTGGGCTGATATAAGTCCCAGACAATAAATGAAAAAGGTGATGAAATATTCAGATAATAAAAAGTTACAGTACAGCACCATAAAGAAAACAGTCCACATTTTTTTGTTTGGGTTTTTTTTGTGTTTTGTTTTCCTGGGGAGTGGCAGAATGGGCTTTTTTTTTTTTTAATGCTAAATAAGATTTGTCAAAGAGGCTTGATTTCTTAGATTACTTGTTTTAGTGAATAGAGGTAAATATCTATATATATTATGTTCATGCACTGTTGAGAGATTAGCTTCACTATTACATTACATTTAAAAGGATGAATACTCCTTAATCATCAGTAAGACGTGCCCTCAGTTGATCAAGGATGGCTTGCTGACTGATCTCAGACACACTTGTTGATGAAGGACTTTCACAGAATCATAGAATCATTAAGGTTGGAA
>WAAD01019182.1:0-32473 GCA_013389945.1 Fregata magnificens | reverse complement strand
AGGGGGGGCTGTAAGGGAGCTCGCCCCCGGGCCAGGCACGCCCGGTGCTGAAAGCCGGCCCCGCCGCCCGGGTCCCGGGGACGCCTGTGCCCCAGCCCGGCGACCCACTTCCAGCATCCCTCGGTGAAGAACAGCTGGTGCCTGCTGCCGAGAGCGGATGAAAAGCGCTCCCAGGGAAGAGTGGATATTTTTAATTACAAATATGAGGCACTCCGGGCAAGGCGAGCCCTCGGGTCGCCGCGGTGGAGAGGCCGGCTCAGCCTCGTCCCCGTTGCCGCCCGGCCGTTGAATTTCGTTTGTTCCTCTCCTTGCCTTACGCTCTGACAGATATTTTCACCCCGGGTCGTTTGTAAAAAAACCACCTTTTTCGTTGTAATCTCCAAGCAGCTCCCCCAAACCATCCCTAAAACAGGCAAGAACAGATCTCCTCAAATAAAGCAACTCCTGATCCACTGCTAAGAGTAATAACCGTTATGATTTTTTTTTTTTCTGATTATAATCGCGTCCCAGTTACAGAAATCACACCAACATATTAGGCGGTCAGTGCACCGTGCACAAAGTTATTTTCCGTCTGATTTGCGCCGGTATCTACTGACCCACCACGGCTAAGGCGCTCACGGCAACGGATGCAGCGTTCCTCGGAGCTCCTGGCCCGGGCGGGGAGCGCCCGGGCTGCGCTCCCACGCGTGCCCCGGGGCCACGGCAGTGGCTTTGCCTCCATCCCGCTGCTCGGAGCGCCGGTTTCCAGGGCAGTGATGCCGGAGGAAACCCCCCTTTCTTCAGCAGGTTCATTCGGGGAGCTGTACGGGAAGGGGAACATGGATTTTGGAGGGGGGGAGAGTTCAGGCAAGCCGTGGAGAAGTCCCTTCCAGAAATGTCCCGAAAAGGGAGAGAAGCCGGACAAGGGGGATTTGCAAATAACGTGCTCGGCTTCTTCGCACNGCCCCGCCGGAGCTCCCCGACGGGCCCAACTTTCCAGCGCTGTCGGGTCTCGCAGCCGCTGCGGCGGGATCCCCGAGCAGATGTGAGTCCTAGCAGGGGCTTAATGCCGCTCTTCGAGACTCCTGGACCGTAGCTGTGACCTTTCCTTTTCTGTTACTCGTTTGCTTGTTTATTTTTTTAAGCCTTCCAGGAACCCTCCTTTTCCTTATTTTTGGGGTTTTTTTTGAGCTCCCACAAAAAATCCGATCAAGGTTGATTGTGTCAGAGCTGTGCCTAATTAGGGGGGGAATCAGTTCACAGGGTTCGCAGATTACCTCCACAGCACGGCCCAGGGTTGCTCTTTCTTATAGATCCAAGAAATTTTGCAAGCAGTGGAGCAGGCTGAGGGGCTGCTTGGATGTGCATCCCGTGAGGATGCCACTTATCTATTGTACATTCTCACACCAAGGGAAGCACCCTCGTTTTAAGGCAGACAAACTGAGCCTCGAACAAGTGATTGCTCGAACTCATACTAAGCCACAAAATCTGCTATCTACTGGGAGCTGGGAAAGAGCCCAGGAGTCCTGTGGGTCTCTGCCCCTCTCTCCAGTGAGCAGCTCAGCAGCACCAGCCATCCTCCCAGGTGAGCGGCTCAGCCAGCCCCCAAGTTTCAGGCAGAAGTACCTTATCTACTGACAGACACAGGGGCACAAACGGCTGGGATTTCCCCAGGTTCTGAGCTTCTTCAGCTTCCGCTGGAGCCAGTGAAAGCTGCAGCAGCTCAGACAGAAGGCAGACCATTGTGGTTTAGACTACTGAGTCAGAAACCCTGGTGATGTGCACCCAATCTCCAAATTGCATGGCCAACGATCTTGCTCAGCCACAGTGAGAGACCTCTGCCCAGCAGCTGTCCTCAGCTTTTAGGGGTCATCCACCCATAAAACCTTCTCATCAGGACACAGCTGCAGCCAGGACACGAGAGAAATTCACTGAGAAAGTTCCAAAAGGAGAAGTGTCTGAACGACATCATTAGGAAACTGACTGTCAAGGCAGGAGCAATGGCTCAGTGTGACTTGTTACCTTCGGTGGCTTAAAGATCGGAAGGACAAAAAGAGGGAGTAAACCCAACGGCAACAACAATAACAGCAACGAAACAAATGCAGAGCCTCCACAGCCGTTGCAGTCTGGGGTGGAGGCAGCCTGTGGCCGTGCTGATGCTGGGACGGGGAGGGAGGACAGTCAGACAGACCTTCCCCAGGTTAGAAATGACAGTCCGGTCAGCTGAGCCCCAGGGCCACCTGTGTCCTCCCTGCTGCTCAGATTTATAGAGTGCAACATTTTAATAAAAAACACACACACCTCTCCACTTTGGTGCATTAAGAGATTTCTAGCAAAACACAGTAATGTTGCTATAAATTTCCCTCCCAGCACCCTCACAAGTAATAACTCAAGCCCTAGCATTTTGTATTTAATGTTTATTTTGATGGCTGCATTCCAGAAAGAAAAGGGAAAAAGAGGCAAAATCTACTCAACTGCTCTCCCCGTTGCTATTAGCCTGATGTTTTCAATAAAATTTAGTGCAAACTGGGAAACAAACACTTGGAAAAAGAAAGGAGGAAAACAAGCACACTTGGGCAAAATTCTCCTAGACATCTGCCAAGGCCTGGGTTCAAATCCTGGCTTAAATTACAGATGTCCTGCCATGGGTTCTCATTATGTCCTCCTCCCTTGGCATGTCTGAGCAGCACTCCAGGGAGCCGTACCTGTGTTAAGCAAGGCTCAGTGGTGGGATGCTCCGAAGGATTGAGACAACCTCTGGAGGCTCGAGGTTGAAATAACGAAGTCTGGAAGTTAAAGACTGAGGCTTCTTGGCCAAATCATGCAGGGCAGAATACTAGAGGTGCTGCCAGTCAGGTTTGAAGTACGTGGCAGAGCTATTTAAAGCTTTCAGAGCACCTGCTTCTCTGTGAAGCCACCAGTCCTTCACTTTCACCAGCACTAAGCCCACACTTGACACCAAAAAAGGACGAAACCATGTGGACAGGTGGTGGTACACCCAGACAAGCCATGGGCATTTCCTAACCAGCGTGCACGCTCCAAGAGATGACTCTCGACTCTGGTGAGAGTAGCTTAAACGCCCATACAATGGTGAATGTTTACCCAGATGCACTTTAAACTTCTGATTGCTTACCCAGAAGTAGCAACCCTTGAATTGGACTTGATTCAGATGTGGTTAACAAAAATGTGCTGAGAGCAGCAGCACTACGTAACCAGGTTGCTAATGAGAGATGTGTTCCAGTCTCGCAGTGAGCACGTGTGTGATAAGTCTGCATGGGCTAAGCCTGGAGAACGTGTGAAACTCATTTTTATGCATCAGACCAGAAGAAGCCAATGGGCTTAAGGAGTAACCAGATTTAAACGTTGCAGAAGCTTTTGGGTTGCCCTTTCTGCGAGGCACACTTTGCCTTGCATTCCCTGTCCAGTAGCCCGGGCACATGCCGGTGTGGCTGTGTCTCTGCCTTTGTGTGTACTAATCCAGTTGTGGCTAGATCTGGATTTTCCAGATTTCCTCCTCTTCCCAGATCCCTCTAGACCTCAAGCAGATTCAGAGACTGACCATATTGCTGCTATGATGTTTCCCTGAACCATCAGTGCCTGTACACACTCACTCAGGCCAGGCTCCACTGGTCCCTTAAAGCTTCCCAGCTCAACCAGTGCTTTCCTTTCCACGTGGTTTCTCTGGTTTCTGAGTACCTATGTATGGTATTCACTTCTCCCCACGTTTCAGGAGGGAAATCAGAAAGATGCACTGCTGCGGGTCAAGGGCACTGAATCGTCACCAACCAGTTCTGCTATGGTGGCACAGGGGTGATTTCAATCCCTTCTGGTGGTCAGGCCAACATCGCTCTTGAGTTCACATCCAACACTGAGGTCTCTATGGACAAAATTAACCTCTGCTGTGATGCTTGGCTTATGACATTAGGTTCGTTGGGAAAGTGTTATCTAATAAATTAGGTATTATGGTTATGACTTCCAGAAGTGGAGGGATCTATAATCTCATATTAATTCTTACATTTTGACATAAATGATAAATTTTTGAATAAACGTTCATAGCACCTTGCTAGGAATAAGGCTTGCTTTTCCTAAAAGGGACTTTGTGCTGTCCATGACTCTCCAAAATTTCCATGCCATCTGAGTGGACTTCTGCATTGCATCTTGTCATATCAAGCAATCAAAGGCAAAAAAACCCCGAATCACAGAGACCCAAAATATATTACTCATGCCCGTGGTGTCTTCCAGCAGGCCTCTGGTTTTTTCAGTGGTGTGAAACAAGCGTCAAGACTTGGTCCTGAACACACTGATAAGAGTGAAGGTGTCACTGCCCATAACGGTCAATAACGCTTTCTCATCTCCCTTTTGAGCTAATGTGATTATTTCCATTTGAATTAATCCTAGTCACACACGTGTCACAGGAGGTGTGCATAAGGTGCACGTGAACTCATGCCTACTTTACTGGAAGAAACAGGCTCATGGCAATGGTGAGCTGCCCACCAGCGAGCTCTCCGCTCGCAGGAATGGAAACAGCTCTTAGCTCCTTGCCAACGATTATCAAAACTGTATTTGCAGCCAGAAGAGGGCTAGAAAATGTCAGACTTTTCCTTTCTTCAAGTCATTTGCTCTATTGACTTCAGTGCGGATGAGTGGTTTCAATGAGGCTAACACTAGTTTTACACCTAGAAGCTGGTCCTTTGCTTTCTTTTCACTCTTCTCTTCAATAGAAATTTAGTTGAGCTGCCTACAACTCTGTAGGGTGAGGCTGTTAAATATGCCGGCAAAACAGTCCTAATCAAACATGTCTTTGCTAGTAACCGGAGAACATCTGCTCTGTGAATAGTATTTGGGACTTTTTGACTCATTTTAAGAAACGCATCAGTCTGTGACCCCATGGGTCTGAAATATGAACCTACTGTTTCTAGAGGGGTTAAGACAGATCTTTTTACCTGTTCTGTATTTTCCCGTCTTCCTTCCCAACAGAATTCTCTACAGCAGGCTTACTGCATTGAATACCCAGGCTGGTTTTTTTTACCTCGTAGAAATTGGTATGGCCCTGATGACATCATAGTGATTTACACAACGCATTTGACTCCTCAGTATTTGTCTCAGTTCAGAAAAGGAGAAATCTAATGATGCTTAAAATGGATAATGCTGTTAAGAAGGAGGGCTGCCTGGGTTTGGGTTGATTGCGTTCCAACAGTCAGAATCAGAAAGACTCCCAGCTACGCTGGACAAGAGGAGAGAGTCCAGGGATGTGTCCATCTGATTTCTTTTTTTATACAACACACGGCACTGCAAAATGTTGGAAGAAGTATAGTAGTTCCTCGTCAAGGCCTCAAGCAGCATGAAGGAAATATATTCACTGAAAACCTTAAATTGACCCAGTGGACTGATAGCCGGTTCCAAGAAACTCAGCATTTTATTCTGTATTATTATTATTTTTTTTTTACTAGGTTAATATTCTTTTTATAAGGAGAATGGGAATAACAGTTCACTCTGGATGACCGGCGTGATTTACTTCCACTGCATCAGCACTCTTCCAGCTCATATTTGAGGCAGCTCTTGGGTGATATTTCCGGGAGGGCAATGGAGTTGTGTGATGCCATTTAAACAAAACAGAAAGCTGAAATACGATTTTTTTAGATTTCTTGAGGGACGAGAAGAGATTTGTTTTAAAAACCTTCAGTTGCCTTAAATCCATAAATTTATTTTACCTTGGGACAAGCAGTGAGGATGAGATCACTGAACTGCACGGATGAACAGAGACCTCACAGATACCACGGAAACAAGAGTCTGGTTACTTCCACGGTCAAGGACGAAGTGAAACTCTACCCGTTGCCTCGTGTCCAGCTCTCCCTCCCCAGGAACACCGTTTCTGTCTTATCCTGGGTGCAAACCTGGCAGGCTGAGTCAGTGCCCTGGGTTTGGGACCTGCCCAGGAAACCTGCTGCCAGAAGCAGCGGGGAGGATTTGGTGGTGTCCTCTTGGACACTTGGCCCTGATCTCCGTTTCAAACCTGCACATGACAGGCTGCCAAGCACTCTCTTGGTTTGTTAACAGAAGCTAGCCTGAGTTTGCTGAGCTGATCTTTTTAGACTGTCGTCCTTTTAAATCCCTAAATAACTATAGCAGCAAAAGAAAAATGGTGTGGTTTTGACCAGGGCTGCAAGATTGTCTCCCTGTCCTTTGAGTTGCAAATATGGTCATGGGGAACTGAATTTATCCGGAAATTAAATTAATCCACTGGAGAAAAAAAACCTCCAGTAAAGCTAAATGCAGTGATGTTGCTATTCAGGTCTGCTGAGGATACACCTCTTGCGTTGTCTCCTTATGGAACCAGAGGCCAAATGGAGGCCTTTGTGCTGATTTTTAAAACTCTTGAGAGATTCCTCTGATAAGAGTATGATGGACCACATGGAGCAGTGTGGCCTCCCTACAGCAGTGGCTGCTCGTGGTATTAAACCAGTGACCTGTAAAGAGATATCTGAACTGAAGGGTGTAAGAACAGGCAACAGTTCTGACAAGTGTTCAAGAAACTCATTTCGCCAGCCCATCTTTCCAGTAAAAGTACGCATGCACATATGTGCAACTTGTACAGGCATGTGGATTTTAAAGCTTGTTTCTCTACCTGCTAAAAAGAAATATATGTATTTTTTGGAGCTGTCCAGGAAACATACGTTGAGGTCTGTGAGGGAAGTTGAGTTTTGGGAACTGTCTCCTTCCCTTAGTCATACAAAACTCCAGCATTTCAAACATTTGGGTGGATGTGTTTCCAAAGTGAAATGTTCTCCCTAGCCTCCTGAGACTGCATTATGTTTGCTCATACAATCTAGACAGTGACTTGTCCTAACTTCTGTGTGCCTAGGCCCAATCTGGCCTGTGCTAAAGTCAATAAAAGTTTTGCTGTTCAGCTCCTTGGCAGCAGGATTAGGTTTTCTGTTTGTATTACTTTTTTATCTGTGATTTAGTTTTTCTGCCAAGGACTTTAACCATTGATGTCAACTGATGATAGGGAAGGCAAGAGGAGAGGGAGAGAGAGTATTTTTTTACTTGAAATACTATATATTGAGCATTTAAGCATCTTACCAGTTGTGTACAAAACGTACAGTTATTTATGCAAATTCCTACCTCCCCAGGTTAGAATAACTTGGCAAAGTTACTCTGTACTTCACCTTTGCACAACAGCTCTTAAAGATATTTGTGCATCTCAAGCCCTTCGAGTATTTTGCAAATCATTTAAGAGCCAAGGACAGGAATACGCCCATGAGTTGTTCTTCAAAAACTGGGTAAAGAATAGTCTGAAGTTAAAGGTAACTTTCTTTCCTCCCTCTCTCTCTGCCTCATATGGGCCATAAACCAATATTGTCTCTTCTCCAGAAGCAGCAGGAGCAGTGGCTAGTAGCATAAACATGCAGATATTAAAATTTGAGCTCATTCAACCGTAATTGACAAAAAGAAAATGAAGTGAAAACAAAAAGCTTAGTTACACAGCTAAGAAACAAATAATGTCTCTCCCAAACACGTAAGGGTACCTTTCTCTCTCTCTGATTAGAAATCCTCAGGAGATTTGGGTTTCAAGCAGGGTTAAAAGCTTTATGATTTGTTTAGCCAACGCATGTAAACCCAAAGGCTATTTTTGACAGGGAGCATATCCTTGGCGCAGGGAGCGTTTGCAAACAGACACTGACACTGTCCCCTCTGTGCTGCTGCCCAGCTGGTACACGAACATCCTTTCTGTGCCGCGCTGGGAGGCAGCAGCTGGAAAAGCAGCTTGGAAATGGCAATCGTGCGGGAAAAGCAGCTTGGAAATGGCGATCGTGCGAGTGGGGTTTCTGCACGGCACAAGTGAGGACCAGGACGGCCACGGGCTCCGGCAGTCACTGCGAGGACACTGTGCCCTGGTGGGGGCAGCTGAGTTACCCCTCGTCCTGCACGGCAGGGAAAGGAAAACCAAGTGCCTGAGGGCCGCCTCTAGCTCCCAGTCCTTTCTCCCTCCCGAGCGGGAAAACCTCATGGCCGGTACTGGGCTGGAACCTTAACGCAGCCCAGCTCCCCAAACCTTTGACAGACAGATGATCTTATAAAAAGAATCAAAGGACGAGCCCAATTTTCTCTAACAAAGTAATACACTTACAGGCACAGGAATTTCTTGTGGGTTTGGATCATTGCTGCAAAACATTACTGTGAAAGTATCTTCGCTATGTCCCTTCTCCAGCACGTACGGTTAGACAGAACTGCTCCCAGTTGCCCAGAGTGGGCTCAGTTACACAGAGGTAAATCTAGGGCAAATCCACAAGACTCCAAGAATAAACAATACGAAGTCTGGCACTGAAAGAGAAGATTCAGGGAGCTATAGATGGAGTAGTCTGATACTGGTCATGGATTAAATAGTGCAACGGTTATGGTAAACAGCACGGACAAAAGTCTTTTACCAATACATGGCTTCACAGGAATGGGTCTTGTAAGAGGAACTGCTAGCGTCTTTTTCAAACAGGAACACAGCCTGTTTGGTAAAGTCAACTTACATTAAATCTGCCTACTTGTATTTCTTGACGATGCCTGTCTTAATACTGTTAGATTAAAAACTTGTAGTATGTGGAATTAAGATGGAACTTTTTAAAGTAAAAGCAAATTTGTTCATGGTTTTTAATGGAAATACTACAAGTGTGACACCAATAGTAACGTTGCATATTTCTGGGAGCAGAGGTTGTACAACGCTTGGTAAGGCTGCTACTCAAATGTTGCACACAGTTCTGCTCTCCTCTGGCTGCGCAAGCGCTGGAGGAATTTGAAAAAATTTTTGGCAAGGCAAGCAAATAAATCTCATAGCGGGAGGCTGTGTAGAGCACGATCCAGTCATCTTATTGGAGAGAAAAGGTTGGGAGATCACCGCCCGCACATGCTTGCAAACAGAAATGTCTACATACGTGGGGCTTTTCCATCCTGCAAGCGAAAATACATCATAAGATGCAATGGCTGGATGCTGGAGTCAAACACATTCATCCTTGGAGCAAGGTATCATTTCATTGCCACTGAAGGCATCTCTGCCTGTCCTGTGGGCAGAGGGGCTTCCTGGCACTTGGAGGCTTTAAGCTTGGGCAGCTTTTGGAAAGACATGCTTTAACCCAGCTTCTGGGAAAAACCTATTGCCTATGTAATCCAGGAAGCAAACAAGATGATCACAGCAGTCCCTTCTGGTCTGAGAGCCTGGGAATAAAACAGTGGAGGCGCTTTGCTTTTGCAGTGGCATGTGGTGATACGAAAGCTCCTTGGTCATTTAAGCATTTTGGGGTCTTTATTTTATAGGCAGGGATAATGTCTAAATACACATTATTTTTTTAACACCACCACCCCCTCTTGTGCTTTGTAGAGTCCCAAGCTACAGTTGCAGAGCTGTGGTCAGGATAAAAGCCGACAGACCAACCATAAATCAGCCAGAACCGAGTTCCTTAACCTTTCATATTAACCTCTTGCATTGACTTGAGTTAGGTGCTACGCTCTGCTGCTATAAATCATCCCGCAGTGAATTTATGAGCTTCAGCACAATAAAGGGGTTTTTCTTTATTCCCCCTCTCACCCCTTTCTCTTAGTGCATTTTAGAAATTACGCAGGAAAGGCCTAATGACTGGGATCTGTGAATATTGCTAACTCTCCTTCCCTACCAAAGGGATCTGGCAGGAAGATGTGGGGGCTGGGAGTGGGGGGAGAAAGACTCTTAATTTCACTTACTGGTGACACGATTAGCCTGTTCTAAAAAACCCAAGAAACCATTAGCTGCCCCTTGGAATAGGGGGGAAAAAAGCTAGTAATGAAACCCATTTGGGGGTTAATATAGCAATCTATTCACTTGGATGCAGTCATCACCCCACTTCCCCGTCTCCCCAAAGCACTTGGTGCATAAGGACGGTGGGTTTCTTTGCCCCATGGACTCTGAGCGCTCTGCTCTGCATGCTCTCCAGGTGCAGAAACGCTTTGCTGGGCCCAGCCCTCTCTGTGCTCCTGAACCGCGTGCGCAGGAGCAGCCCTGCGGCAGCACGAGGAGACCCCTTAGAAAATCACCTTCCCCTCTGCATTTGTTCAGCGAGGCTGCAGCATGTGAAATGAAAGCCAGCAAGGTCCTGTGGTCCCCCGGGGTGGCGAGCGTGCCTTGCTGCTCCCCGGGTGGCACTCAGGGAGAGGGGAGAGGACCTGGGGCTGGCACCACTGGAGAAGGGCATGCAGATGGGGATTGCTCTGCAGTTTCCTGGTGTCACCGGGAGGAAGGAGATAGTTTTGCATAGACACTGAACGCCACGGATGCCTTTCGGTGTGAGTGGGAGCCTGCCAAATCCTTCCTTCCTGCCGTTACTCTGTAATGCTCCAGTTTGCTGTCTGCTGCCCTCGGTCCCAGAGCTGGCTGCATTTCTGTGTTATTCAGAGATTTGGAAGTATTTTGAGATATTTATACAGTGACAAAGTATGTGACTCACATCTGTGTCCTGGCATCTTTCAGCCTGTCTATCTGCAGTATTTCCATGGTGCTGGTGACTGCAGCATCTGGCCCGAGAGCTAAGGAGTTCCGTGTCACTACCACTGAGTTTGCTCCTACCTCTAGCTCTGACACTGCAAGGCAATTAATGTCAATAAACATCACATCACAGGAATGCCCAAGACCTGCTTGGCCTTGTAAAATCACGCTCTCTGACCCCATGGCCGAAGGCAACACACTGTGCCCACTGAAACTTTTGGGGGCTTCTGCACCCTGCTATTTTGATGCCTGACCTGCGAGCTGCTCTCCCATGCAGGAATAATGTTGGGGCTGGGAGGGCTGGAGGCATAGCCTCATCATTTCCAAACAAGCACCCCTTGGCCCTCTTCCCGTGGCACGAGGTGGTGAGGATCAGAGGTACCTCAGCTAACTCTGACCCAGCTACCTTGGGAGCAAAGCGCTGGCATCAGCGCAGCTTGCCACCTTCCTGACGTATCCCCTTTTGGGTGGTCCTGTCAAAAATGAGCAGCCTTCTGCCCTACCTGTTGGACACTGTTTCAGTGGCTCTTTCAAAGACAAAATGGCCACTTCAGTTAAACATAACTGCTGAGCTCCAGAAAGTCTTCTCTTTTTCCTGGGGGAGGTGATTTCATTCCGTTGTTTGTATTTATGAGTACAGCTGGTGCTCCCTAAAACCAGAGTGACTTTGCTGAGGTGCAGGGAGCTGGCTGGGCTCTCCTGCCCGGGGGATGGCGGGGAGCGGTGGCTGCTCCCTGGAGCCAGGGATGGTTTGGCGCTCCCTAGGGAGAGGCACGCTCCGGAGGGCTCTGTTCCCCCACCCGGGAGAGCAGCGCAGCTGTCCCACGGCTAATGGAGCGAACCAGACAGCGTTAGGGAGCAAAGCAAATACCCTGCAACAAAAAAATTAAAAAGAGCAGGTTTCCTGGTTACCTGCAAGGCGGGGGCGAGTATCTGCATATTTTTGTGTTGGTTTTTTTTTTTTTTTTTATGATGTGTGAAGAAAGCTGAAGAGGGTTTGGCTGAAAGATTTTCTCGTGCTTTCTATTTCTCCTTCCCTCGCCCCTTCTCCTGTGTCCCCGAGTCTGCCCATGGACTTGCTGCTTCCCACCTACCCCGGGTTTCCCTGGAGTGCCCCCAGCGTGTGCCCTGTCGTCTCTCACCGGGACGTGCAGCGTAGCCAAGCTGTGCCCAGGCCCCTCAGCCCGCCTGGGCTCCTACGCCTGTGCGGGGCTTCACAAGCTTAGGTGGGCCCTGTCGAAGTCAGTGGGTGGGGGAGAGACAGCTGCTTGTGAGGGTGAAGAAATACTTCCATTTCCCCCGTTATACGGCGGTCTCTGTTTATATTATCCTCCTTGGAGTGCTAAGGAGCATCTTGCATCTAAAAAGTTGGGGTGCGCCCGGGGCGATCTGCGTG
Organism: Fregata magnificens; assembly: GCA_013389945.1. Taxonomy (NCBI): domain Eukaryota; kingdom Metazoa; phylum Chordata; class Aves; order Suliformes; family Fregatidae; genus Fregata; species Fregata magnificens. The sequence goes on along the minus strand of WAAD01019182.1, from coordinate 20,594 downwards.
TCGTCCTGCCCTGGGCTGCTCCTCGCTGGTGCCGTCAGCCTGCCCTGGCCGCCGTCCCCAAGGCGCGAGGGAGGGGAAGCGGGCGCCCATCCTGCCCTGCCGGGCTGCTGCTGGCGGGACAGGGCTGGGCTGCCTCTGCTCAGGTCCCCGCAGACCCCAGCGTGGTGGGCACCCCCGCCTCCCTTCCCTGGCAATGGGGGAAATGGCACCAAAAAAAAAGGGAAAACAACAAAAGGCCGAACCCTGCCGGCCAGATCATTCTTCGTGGGGATATTTCTAGTTGCCCGTTTGTTTACCTTATAGAAAAGTTAATTGGCTCCTTTTGATCTTACAGTGAAAACCACAAAGGAGATTTTGTTAGAGTAGGAGCAAACCGAAGCCTGTGAGTTCCTCTGCTAGCTCTAGATATTTATTAAAACAATTCTGTTTGAGTCTTAATTTAAAGAAAACATTAATTCCCCTCCTCCCCCCGCTTATTATTAAGAGCCCACTACGTCCCTAGGCTAAAGCCCTTGCTCCACAAATAACCCTCCCGACAGCTGCCAACTTAGTGCAGTTTATAACCTGCCTTTAGAAAATATATATATATATATATATATGTGCATGTGCATGTGTATACAGAAAGAGCTGTGTTTATAGTGGTGTCATCTTTAAAAATTGCCAATAGGCAATTCAAGATTATTAGAAAGCTTAACGGGCTGAAGGAAAATCATGATAAGTTTAGAGAATGATACTTTATTTTTAAAATATGAGTTTTCCCAGTGTGCTGAAATTAAAACAATTTTTAATTCCAAGTTTGAGACAATTAAGCTAAGATGTGACAAGAAAATATTTCTTTTTTGAGGTTGATTTAATTAGCAAAGCTATATTAGGAAAGCAAGCAATCCAATCTATTTATGTACAGATGTATCTCTCCATAATAATAGACAATAAAAATAAATCAACGAGAATCACAAGGCAAAAATAGCTGATGCTTTTTCTCAAGTCTCTTCTAGTAATTTCTTGGGGGCAGTAGGCAGCAGATCTCTGCTGCTTGCATTATTTCATTTTCAAGCAAAATGATTCCCTCCTCCTTTTTATGAAAACTCTGTCTATTTTTGTGAAGATAGTCGAGGGCAAAAGCAAGTCACCCGGCAGCCAGCCTCCTCCCCCCCCCCGCCATTTAAAACTGTATTGTAGAGCAGAAAAATGGGTTTAGTGAAAGTATGGCTTGTGACAAATGATGACACAAACCAACCAAACAAATAAGATCTGACCCCATGCTCAGAGGAAAAAAAACCCACGTTTAAACCAGATAAAAATCTGAAGGGACAAACTCAGAGGAAGTTTGCGTGCTGAACGCACAAGCCCTGATGGTAAAACAGTACGGCTCGAAGGCAGGGAATTAATGGAGTGGGTTTCTGAAGGATTTTCGTCTTCTTATTATAAAACTTAGCTATACCTGCTGCCCGTCCATCTTTCCATGTATATATGTACATGAGAACCGATCGGCATGTATTTGTAGCTCTTTGTCTGTACATATGCTTCCGTATAAATGCAAACTCTTGTTAGAGGAGAAATACTCTGAAGACAAAAAATAAATTACCGCGCAGCAAAGCCATTGCTGTGTGATTATCAGAGCAGAATAAAGCGGGGAGTCATTCTGGAACAGGAATGAATGTGCTGCGTGTAATTACAACATCATGGTCAAGACATTTTGTTTTTATTTTAAAAGGCTACATAATTATTAGCCAAAATGTGACAAGTAAGCACAGCATAAATATGTAACATGTTAAAGAGAGTTTTGTAGCTTTCTTGTATATTTTTCAGTGGTAATTTTTGAATCAACAAATGGGACGTATCAACCATTCAAAAATAAATTGCAATATTTCTCCCCCTTGTTTTAACATGCATGTGTAAGAAATATGATGCTGTCAAAATATAGTTTTAAATAATTAAAACAATAAAAGTGGAGCTAAGTTTGATATTTTTTGTAGCAGAAACAGACTCTTTAGAAAACATCCTGGAAGATGTTACAAGTCTTATAAAAATTTTTGTGCTGTGTTTGGCATTTGCAGTTGCCTTTTCCCAACCATGAATATTTGTCTTTTTTAGTCAGTATAAAGATACTCACAAACTATTATGTCAAGTAAAATAAAGACAATGAAATATTTTTGACTGGCAAAACGGGAAGGTATTGTTCCATTTTTTTAGTGAAGAAATCATAATAAGAATGCATAAATGTGAACGCTGCCTAATAAGAAACAAAGCCTACTTGACTCTTGTTCTGTTTAAAATGAAAGGCAAATAAAACCAGTTGGAGCTCTTCAGATTTGTCCTCTCCAGAACACTATTCTAAACAGCATAATTTTTCCCATTTTCCCCAACAGAGACAAGTTTGTAGAATTATTGAGAAATAACTTTTTTTTTTTTGGTAACAGCAGAAGAAACAAGGAAAATAAATATTTCTGCAGGTTGGTGACTAAAATGAGAGACTTCTTAAGAGGGAGGGAGAGAGGGAACGAGAGAGTGTTGAAAAGCACAATCAGGCAGCAAAATGCAAGTGTCTCTCTTGCCAAATCCAGCTCAGCGTTAAAGCAAATAAGTTACTCAGCAAAGAAAGAAAAGTTCGGACCCTACCTTTGTCAGTTGAAAAGCAATGGGGAACGTCTTCCAAAAGTGGGAATGACCTGCACTGCCTATACGGTACGCCTTACCTTAAAATCTATACATTTCTAACCAAAACAGCTTGGAGCAATTCACATAAAACAGACCCAAATGTTGCCCATTCCATGTAAAAGATCAGGTTTCTGTCTCAGCTCAGCCTGTGATATCAGACTTGGGCTTTTTTTTTTTTTTTTTAAATATGTATTCTTATGTTTCCAATCCTCCGACACACTTTTTTCATCTCGGTAAAGTTCTCTTTTTTGGAAAGGGTGTGTGGGAAGGATTTCCAACTTGTCAGGGCTCTCTCTTTTCAGTACAATTAAGCTTTCACTTGATCATTTTGAAGGCCGGAATGATTTGCGGTGGTCACCGGCTCTTTATTATTAATATTGTTGCAGATACATAAAGTTTACTGCAAGCTGTAAATATGTCAGGTTTTGCCATGGGGTTTACTAATAAAGAACTCTTAGAGGGGGATTATTGATGGGAAAGATAATCTTTTCAATAAGGGTTCCTGCTTTTTTTGTTTCCCTGGGCGAGCGCGGTGCGGGGGCACTCCCCGCTGGGAGACGCGCCGAATCTCCGCACGCTCCGCTGCAGGCAGCGCGGGGCATACCGGGCAGGGCACTGCTGCTCCTGCCTTCCTCCTGGCCTGACACGGTTCTGTCTTTCAGCAGGATTTTAAATGCTCTATTAGTTTTATTAATACCTTTGGTGCTATGGCTTTTTAAACGGGTTTGTGACCATAGGGAATTGATTGATTGTCAGCTGACACTTCCAAGTTATTTCTGTAGGTGTCACCTTGGGTTAGCGCAGCAGTATTAAACATAGTGAATACTTTTGTTTCTTTCAAATTCTGGACGCATAGTTCGGCTAATTAGTTCTTTTTTTAAACAAAAAAAAAAGAGGCAAATATATTTGAATTTCTCTTCTGCCAGCATTTCTCTTTCTTCTTTTGAAACATCCTATTATTAAATATGCATATTTTTGGTCAAGTCACAAAAAGTGTCCGATCAATCATTCTTAATTCATTTTGGTATTTGCTGTAATAACAATAAACAGTTTTGGGCTCATCTGGTGTTAATGTGGCTGTCATACAGCTGCCCAGAAAACTTCTATGCACATTTACTATTAATTAAATGCATCGTTATGAATTGTGAAAAGAGAGAAGAGAAGAGAAGAGGAGAGCAGAGGAGAGCGGCACATGTCTGGTCAGAAGTGTTTTCCTAGTTGGCTTACACAGTATTGGGAAGGAGGGGAAATTAATGGTGAAATAAGGCTATATTGCTTCAGCAGTTGCTTCAAACCCAAAGCTTAAATTTTACTGTCATCTAAATAAAATCTAGCCAGCACAAGAGCCTCTAGATTCTGCAAGTCTATGTTTGAAGAACTTCTTTATACTCGCATAAAATAACATCAGAGAGTGGAAGACAAGGACAGGAGTGCTTTTGTTTGACACACTGCCCCTGGTTGCATGCAGTTTATTTGTTGAGAGGTGGGGAAATTTTAAAACTCACAGGGCAGGTGGAAATCAGTCACCTTTTCCCAAGAATGAGGGACAGGCTAGAAAACAGGCTGCTTTAGGGTAGCAAGGGCTTTAGGGCCCTAGATGGGTGCATATAGGGCCCTGTGCCTGGTGAGTGGGGAGGGCTGGGGAAGCACCAGGAGCCCTGGTTCTCTGCAGGTGGGACAGGAGGGGACAGGAGGGTACAGGGTGGCACAGGGGACCCCAGTGCACCTGCACCCTGCAGTGCCTTTTGCTGCCTCTCTCCCCCAGCAGTTTGTGCCTTCTCCTTCGTGGGGGACTTGTGGTGTTGGTGTGTGCGCTGCTGTAATGGAGAGAGGCTGCAGCTGATTGCTGGGGAGGTTGCGCAGATGAAGAGAGCTGCTCAGGGACGGGCAGCGTGCCCCTGCAGGCTGGGGCCAGGCAGGGAGCGTGGGACCGCAGCCAGCTGCGGGACTCTTAGCACCCCAATATGCATCCAGGCACCAGACAGGAGAGCCCCTGGTGCATTTCTGCTTATCTAAACAATTCTTCACCTAACTCTGTACATGTTCATCGTCCCTCAAATTATGGCCAAACATGCGGAGAGCCCTTGCTCCTGTGGGTCCTCACTCCAACGCTGCCCATGGCCAGGAGATGCAGAGGAGGGGATGCAGCCCCAGCTGGGTGCTCGGGGGGCTTTAGCTGCAGGTGAGTGACCGTTTGCCACCCCAAGGCATCCCCACTGGAGCAGAGGTGGCTCAGCAGCCGGCACTGCAGGAGGAGTGGGGTCAGTATGGCTGCGGGAGCGGGAGACATGCTGGAGCTCACTGAGCACGACGAATCGGCAGTGGCAGGCACGCAGGGGGGATGGCACGGCTGAACTTGCCGTGATGGAGAGGGGAGTGGGGGGATTGGGAATGCAAGGCGGGAGGGAGCTCTGCAGGCAAAAAACCCCAAACCTCAGCTGTCATCGGGATAAAATAATGAACGGCTGAGACCTAGGCTTGGTAAAGAGAGCGTGTTCAGGAAAGCCTGTAACCTCATGCTTGCTTTTAAGCCCCACTGGTGTCAAATCAGTGCTGTCCTGAGGAACAGTAGATTTAAGCACGTACTTAAGAGTTTCCTGGATTTGTGGCCCAGGATGGAGGTGGCTGGCCAGAGCCATTGCAAGCTGTGGGCATGGGTTTTCTCCACATGGTCACAGCCACAGCGGAGCAGAGCCAAGCCTGCTCAGAGTCAGCTCTGAGTTTTGATGTATAATTGCATGCAATTCCCATCTAGGCTCAGGAAAGCTGAACAGGGGCCTTGTTTACTTTACCCTTCTTATTTTTTCCCCTGAAGGCAAGCAACCAGGGTTAGGTTTCAGCCTGGTGGCTGCTTGGGCCAATGACGCAAAGGAACAAGGGCTCGTTTGCGTCGTCCTGCTCAGCCTGTGAGAGTCTCTGGGTATTACAGCCTGACTCGTAATGTTAATGAAGTCCCTTAATATAAACACTGGTTTTCTAACACACTCCTTGGGGACATGGAAAAATCCCTCGGCTTCAGCTCAGGAAAATGCTGGGGCAAACAGAGACACATAGTGGGTATAATCCACTGGAGAAAAAAACCTGATTATTTCCAACAGGTCTAAGTAGCTGTTTAAACATGATCTTTGCCTTGTCCCCTCTCTTCCCAGCTGCCTTGTGCCCATCCTTGCAGGCAGCAATGAATTAAACTGATGCAACAGGTTGGCTTCTTTGCATCGCCTGCTTACTCTTGATGGGGTTGCCAGTTGCTTTGATGCTCTCCTGGCATAATGATCTCATGGAGGTATCAGGTCAGACATACCTTACACCAGAAGGACATCCTGTTCTTCTAAACCAGCCTCTGAAATTCTCTATCACCAGACAGAAACTCTGACAGACAGAGATTGTCTGTTGCTGTCTCAGACAAAATGGCATGCATTCTTTTTAGTGGAGTGAACCTGGACTGTCTCTTCAAATGGTAAATTATAGAGAAAAGGGAGTTCTGTAAGCGCCAAAATTGTTTCAGCTGAAAAAGCTGGAAAAATTCACAAATTATCAAAATAGGACTTTTTCTTTAAACTTTTTTTTTTTTGCAATGATATCAATCATTTTAGAAGTGTAAAACTGTAATGCAGTTTAACAAATAGACACAAGTTAAAAAATGGAAGTGGGAGAAAAATAAATCAAATAGCTCCCAATCACTTTGGGTTGGAGGAGGCATTTGGAGCTGGAACAAAACAAAAGATGGGCAGCTTTTCCGTTGTTCCCTCAAAACATTTTTTAGCTTGATGCCAAGTCATCAATTTTAATTTAGCCCAAATTTCACTTTGGTGCCTGAACTAAAAAAACCCCTCACTTATGCAGTGCTAGTACTGAGCTAAATGGTCTGCCCAGACCTAGTCAGACCTAGGATTCACTCCTCTGAACAAAACTTTTCCTGAGGTTTTACTGTATTGGACTTATTCCTCACACTGGTGAATAACAGCCCTTCCCTTGTCCATCTATTGGCATCTGTCAAAGCAGAAAATACCTCTTCTGCACATTGGTCACAGTGGGGCAAGGCTGAAGGTCCTTGTTCCACGGGTGGGAACGGGGCATGGGGGTGTGACTGGAGTGCCCTGGCATGATGGAAAGCACTAATATTTCCCAACAGAGAAGACAAACTTTAATCTGTGAAAGTCACATTAGTTCCCCGGTTTTGTACACATCCACGTGGCCTTCCTAGAGACCTGGGAGGAGCAGATAGGCTAGAGTCTTCAGTGCAACGTGATGGTCTTTTTCTGCTTTGCTGAATGCTCTAGCTGTAGTCCATCTGGCAAAACTAGGAACAGCCCAGGGCAAAATAAGGTTTGTTGTCTGGGGATGAAGAGCAGAATAAAAAATGGTGGGGACTACTACCAGTTTGAGCCCTCAGGTCTGAGAATCGTAAAGTCCTTGCTTAACTGCAACCCTATCTCCACCTCACCTACCTATAAAGATGCTGCTGAGTCAGGAGCCTGACCAGAGCTAGGTGTCTGTGGTCAGTGCAGAGACCAGCACCCCCAGCGGTAACCCAACCCCTCCTGAGGAATGTGCCCCATGGGGACAGGGGGACGCGGGAAAGGGGTGACCGCCCTCCCTGCAGAGGTGCTGGCTTCTCTCCATTGACTGGACAGGGAGTGTGCAGGGGGCTCCCAAGCTTTTGACCCCTTATGTCGGGTGAGGTGACTCCCTGCTGGTGTGACTGAAGGGAAGGGACGTGAAGACATATCTGAGCAAATAAGAGGAGGGTGAAGTCTTGAATATGAAAGGACTGCTCAGCAGAGGCTAAATTCATCTGTCTGTCTGGTACTATGACCTGTAGAGGCTGCAGTTTGTGTCCTGTAAGTTTATGTGTCGTTTCCAACCTGAACAGACAGCGTCTTTGGAGGGCGTCTCCAGTGTAGCAGTGATAGGGCTCTGTTTTTCATGACTGACAGGTTTCATGCCTCTTGGGAACAAGAGTTGTGAAATTTATCTTCTCACCAGAATCCGCATGAAATTGGTGCATTTTCCCCTTGAGAAAGCCCCTGAAACTGATAGCCATCACCCAAAGAGGCCATGAAATTCTCGAGCTTGCTGTAGCGCATCAGTCCTTCCCTTCCAAGCGAGCGATCAGAGGGAGCAGCGCATCCCCATGTGCTTTGCAGCCTGCCTTGGCAGAGGCGGCAGGCAGGGGCCGAGGGGGGCCATCTCTGAAGTGGGCCATCCCTGAAGCAGGCCATCCCGAGCCATGCGCGGCGCTGCCGGAGAGGAGCAGCACTGCCTTGCTGAAACAGGCGCTGCCACTTCTCTGCTGTCCATGCTGCGCTCCCCGGGGAAAAATGAGGACTGTCACTGGCAGAGCATCTCTGCTGCAGCAGCGTTAGATCAATTCAAGATAGCCAAGTATATGATATCCATTTAATAATCTTATTTGGAAAAATTCTAATTCGATTTCCTTTTGATTTTTTTTTATTTCAAAATAAGAATTTTGAAAAGAACCTGATCAAGTACCTGAAGTAGCCAGATGAAACTAAACCCAGAAGCTAAGGGAAAAATAACAAATGTCAGGATCTTGCTTTAACTTCTGATATTCCAACAGACTCACTGATGTTTTAGGTGGTTAATTTCCTGTTATTCATTAAAGGGACACCAAGGAAATGCATTATAATGATAATTCATAATGATCTTTTTGTGGCTGAGACATTAGACTCTATGCTTTGGAACCCGGCACAATTTCTTTATCTGAAGACCTGAGGTTTATATCTGACATGTCACTTACCGCACATTCTTCTGAAGCACCTGTCATTTTTGGAGCCGGGACAAGAGAGTGCCAGGACTCCAGGCTGCTCTGAGATGGCAATGCCCACATTCCTATGGAAACATTCAAAATGTAAAATTGTGACATTTCTTGCAACAGCCAACGTCCCTCATAGACATATTCTGACCAGCTTGAGCTGTGTTCTTCTAGTACATTTGGCATAAGAATTATGATTATTAGAATTAGAATTATTATTTTTGAAATAATAAGATCAGGCAGATAGCTATTGAAGGAAGTTAATGGACAAAGATACAGTGTATTACTGAAAAGCTCAATGGATCCACAATCAATCACCTTTTGCTCAAATCCCCTCCACTGAAGAAAGAATTAAAGGTGTCACGGGAAGCAGCCAGCTGTGGGGACATCAAGCGGGGCCACCTCTCCTTCTCCACAGCTGGCAGCAGAAAGGACTGTGACATGCTGTCGGGCTTCAAAAGCCACGTCAGCGTCTCCTACATGTGGTGCAGATCCAGGGCAATACTGTCATCGGCAGAGATGATGGCTCTGAGCTGTCTGTGCTCAGCATGGGGTGTGAGAGCAGAGGTACAGGGAAGGCGACCCAGAAAGAGCACGGGACTGAGGGGGTGGGAAGAGGGGCCAGCAGACCTTCCCTGGAGGGGATATGTAGGATGGAAAGCAAAGCTGATAAATGTAATAAAGAAGGTGAGTGGGAGCAGGAAGGAAGGCTGGGGGATGAGGCACAGAGCAGAAAGGGGAAAGGTTAAACTGCAGTTCAGGTGCAGTTTTGATTTTTGTGCCTTTTGTCCTTATGAACATTTCTTAATAAATTCAGGGGACATTAATTAGCCTTCTTGCACCATTCCAAAGATCTGATCTTGAATTCCTCCTGCAGTGAAAGTCCTCGAGCTGACACTTGGTGCCTCCTGGAGGCAACGATAAGCATCAGGGTGAACTGGGGTGCCAGCCTTTGGTTTTTCCCTGGGTCCTGAGGTGCTTCTACTTGTTTGCCTGGTTTCTGACTGTAGGAATCCTTGTGCTAGATCTGATGAACTAGCTGGATGAACAAACTGGGTGGTGGCCAATACCTACTGCTTCATAAGAAACTGGGAAAAAATAATTTATGGACAATTTTTGGGCTTTCTAAAGAGTTTTCTTTTTTCTCCAGACCTCAGGCAACTGGAATTTGGCCTGTCTTGAAGCATGCTGTCCCTTATTGTTAATTACCTTAGTGCCATCTGGATATTCTTATTATGAATATTAAGTCTCCCCTTTAGAAGAGTGTAGATAATACCAGGCATTAGAATGGGTGGGAAGGATCCCACCAAAGTGTCCACCAAATCATACTTATCTACAGAGAAGACCTAATAAGAAGTGAGAATAGGAGCCATAATAATTTTAAATAAGAGCTGATTAATATATCTACAGGGTACTTGAAGTTCAAGCCTTGCACAGTTCCAAATGGGGGGCATTGCTTAATGGTGGTATTTCATAAATTCCCTCCCTTTGAGCTGGAGAAGCCACCTCTTTACCCTTTGGTGGGAGAACACAGATGTACTTTTTACAGCCTCGATTGACTAAAGAAAGCCCCAAAGTCAGACTGTGGCACAAGGGACCACAAACCAAACACACTGGAACATTTTGTTCTCAAAACACTGCATTGGTTTCCACGGTCATGTTTTCTGCCCTGCAGTGGTGGCTGCGATGCATTCCCGCACATGGGTGGAAGCCAGCACTTGAAAATGAGTAACCTTGACTATTCCTCTCCACTCTGAGCGTGGACATCTCTGACCTGCAGCAAAAGTTCTTGCTTCAGTCATGGTCTCTGCATCCCCAGCGCTGCCAGCAGTCATCAGTCTGGCGCTGCAGCTCCTAGCCTAATGCAGCTACTTCCCTGCGTGTACCTAGGAAATAAACAGATATGCTACTATATCGAGGCATGCAGTGAACGCATAAACGTGTGCACAGACAGTTAGCCTTGAACAGTAGAACCCAAGCCAGCTGTAGATGAGTAAAGTAGTGCTGAAACTCCCAAATTTGGCAAAGGGAAGCTCTTTGCACCAGCACCTGACCAACGCACCGCTGACACGGGGTGACCTTCCCCTCTGTAGGTCTTTGGAGAAGACGCCAGGGAAAAAGGCAGAAGCTGCTGGTATTTGAGACAGCCATGCTTTTTTCTGCACTTGGGCCTCACTCCCACGCCAACATCTCTACAGACCTTAGCCCAGCATCTTTGGGCAGACCTTCTATCATCTGCTGGATTTTCAGCTGTTTGAGCTTCCTTATGATGTGGGTGATTGTTTTTCAGATAAGACACATAGTGTAGGATGGGTATATTATTACTGTGTCATTTTACCTCTGATCATTTCATTAAAAAGCTTTTACAGCTCCATCACAAGGTTTTAGGTCATGGGTTAAAACAGGGGAAAAATATGCCCTGGCTTGTGGAAGATAATTTGTTTACAGGGTAAGGAGAAAGGCAGGTGCACAGTGGGGAGGCAGCAGCCAGATGAAGGGGAACATCTGGAAGCGGTGCAACTCCAGCTTGTAGACTGCATACGGAAATAACCTTGTTGGTCTTTTAAGAGCTTTTATATGTTTAGAGGTGCTTTGCTACCATTTTGCTTTTAGAAGAAACATCATTGCTCTATGTCTGGAGGTGGGTGCAATAGCATGATTTTCAGCCCCAACCACCTTCACTAATCAACTTCTGTCCTGGATGGAGGAAGGTTTTGCACATTTTGAATCGCACCTGTGTTTTCCTGAGGGATGAGATGAGACTTAAGTACTGGTCTCGTGCTGACTCTCCCCATTTCATGTGACATTGACCACGTTACTTGAGATATCCAAACCTAGATGAACAGGACAGTTTTGTGACTCACCTTTCAGATGAGCTGTGACTCTTGAGATGACAGGGGGAAAGGCGCAGTAGGAAGGAAAGAAGTGGAAGATGAGACAGGTACTGGGGTATTGTTTGTATACCTTCTGCTATGGAATTCAGCCTCCAGTATCAATCAAAACCTACCACCTGATCTTTTAATGCTTTATTTTTTTTCTTTATAATTTAAAACCTAACCGGCCCCTCAACCCCATCTTTAAAAATCTTGGATGTGGATCACTTGCCTCTTTATTTGTGCCGTGCCATAAACGTTCTGTTTCATAGTAGGCAATGGGCCATAAAAGATGAACTGTTACAAGACAGACAGCCGTGGGGTCTGTTTTAGGCAGTCCTCAAGCTACTTAGAGCTGTTTAATGCACCGTAGCATGAACTATGAATCGACGTGTTTGTTCTGCCACTTAACCACCAGCTCCCTCACAAGAGCTTTCAGCCCCTACTAACCCAATGGCTTAGAAAACCAGACGACGGTCAATGCTCCTGTGTTCAGCAGAAGTGAACATAGGAGATTATTTTCTCTTCTTACAAGATACCTATCTCATTCCTGCTCTCCGCAAGCCTCCATCTACAGAATCTAAAAGCGCTATCATTTTCTCCCTCTCTGTGGGACTGATCTTCTCCCCTTTCTTCCAAGGGCCCTGAACCTTCTGAAAATGAGATAAATGCCTGTGTATGATAGCAGTTCATGCCAGAAGGAATAGTTTATTTAATGGCAATGCTCACTTCGTATCTAAGTAGTTTTTGTGTTTTGTCTTTTTATTCCAGTGAATTTGAGGCTTCATGAGGAAATTTCCCAGGCAGATTCCTTCCCGCTAACCTACCCTTACGGCTAGTGTGATATTGCCTGTCTTACTTGCTCCTTGCCCTTCCTTCCTTCCTCCCTCTCTCCCTTCCTCTTCTTCCTCTTTTCCTTCCTCCCTCCCTCTTTCCCTCCTTCCCTCTTTCCCTCCCTTCCTTCCTTCCTTCCATCCATCCATCCATCCATCCCTCCCTCCCTCCCTCCCTCCATCCCTCCCTCCCTCCTCATGCATCTGCAGGAAGAGCAGGACTGCAGCCTCATGGCCAGCCCCACTGGTCCCTCCTCCTCCTCCTCCACCTCCCGCCTTCCTGGGGCAGAAGCTTTGTTCTCCCTCTGCAGCAAAGAAGAGGGGTAGAAAAGAAGCTTACGGCATAGTTTAGCTATGTTGAATTTTTTTGTTAACTAATACAACATGTTCAAAGCTTTGACTTTGTATAAGCAGATTCATCCAGAGGAAAAGACGTTAGGAAAAAACAATTGTGAAAGATAAAGGAGTCACTTGAAAGTGATCCGGCCACATTATGCCATGGCTGTATCCAAGCAAAGGAGAGTCTTTCCGGGTCTGGAGAAAGTTAGCAAAGTGTAGCACTGCATTGCGGGAGGTGAATGCAGAACCACATATGTTAATATCTGCTTGACAGAGTGTTGACCTGAATGGCAAAATTCATATGTGGATCAGAATCATCACTAAGACACAGTGCTTTGAGACCCCAGTTTGATTTAAGAGTGCCTCTGATGAAAGAACTCACATTTTAACTTTAGCTGCAAACCCAGAAGCTCTGTTAAATATATCCAGGGTTATGTTTTAGTGACCATCCACAAATTCAGCAGAAGTTCATCAAAAGGCTCCCAGAAGTTCACGAGCCTTTTTTTTTGGAGCTGGCTGAGTGTATCCTGGAGAATTGGAAAATTTACACGACTTAATCTTTGAACGTTGTGGTTCAGCCAAATCCCTTCACCGAGTGAAATAGTGAAGCCTGGAAAGTTGCACAGCTTGGTTACATACGCAGTAAAGATGCCATCTCTGCCCCGGGGAGCTTATGGTCTAGGCTAACATTCAGGGCCCCTCAGCTGTCTGCATTTCAGAGCACTTACTCATGGATAAATATGAATGACAACATTAATTTACCACCCAGGGGTTGGGAAGACAGATATGATAGTGCTTGTGGGGGGTGGCCCTCTATATTACAGAAAACATAATGTCGAATAAGGGAAACAAACTAATCACATCAACACCTACCACAGAGTCTCTATTTACCGGAACTCTAGAGAGGTGGGGGGTTCATTAGGGACAATTAATACTAGTGGGGCTATGATGTAGTATTGATCAGCCTGTTCAAATTTTGGTGGTGCCTGTAGAAATGCTAAGGGGAATTAAAGAAGCTGCAAAGGAAGAAAGCACAATGATAAGAGGGAATTTTGTGCATCTCCATGTTGATGGGACAAATGCTTTAAGAGAGTGTTATGGGGACACTACATTGTCAGACCCCATAAATGACTGTTTCTTGGTGCAGCAGGACCCATGTGTTTAGTTGTGGGCAGTTCTCACGCCAGACACGGCTCTTACGCTGCATAAAGTGGAGACATTCTCTCAAATGGGAGCATCAGAAGAAGAGGAGGCAGAAGAGAGGAGTAATAATGCAGAGGAGCTGGCATTCACCCCGCAGTCTGAGATGAACTCAAATGGGGGTGCTGATATGAGGGGTACCGCAACACTTAGACAAGCCCCTGAATGTGGAAAACATGACACCTTTAGGAAATGTTCCAGACAGATTTCATAAAGTTCCATAAAAATCAATGGAAATTAATATACATAAGAATAATATAATGAGCCACATGGCTTTTGTAGAGGGAAAACAAGTCCCATGAATCTAACGGAGTTCTTTAAAGAGTCAGTAAGCACACGGAGGAAGCTAATCTAGCAGACCTAAACCACTTGAATTTCTGAAAGAACATTTACAAAGGCTAACTAATTAAAAGAAACTCTCTTGGGGCAATAGGGAAGCTCCTCTCATAGATTAATAGCAAGTTAAAGGAAACAGGGAAAAAGAATAGGCTCAAGTAGTCATCTTTCACAATAGAGGGAGGTTACCCGCAGGGTCCTCTGAGAATCCTTCTGGGACCACGGTTCAGGGTATTCAGAAATGATTCTCCAGAAAAAGGCATGAACAGTGAAGTGATAAAATACAGATGATACAGTACTGATCTGGGTAGTCAAACCAAAAACTAAATAGAAAGGGTTGCAACATGACTAAAAATGACTAGCTATAAAATAAGAAACTAAATGTTGCAAAAGTAATATATATGGGAAAAGCCAGTCCTGACCAGACTGATGTGATGGCAGGCTTTAACTAGCTTATGACCACACCAGACAGTCAGATACAATAGCTACCTGAAGACAACAGTGGCAGTCAGAAAAAAAAGCAACTATTGTATGGATCGCCCTGTGGGGGATCTGCAGCCTACTGCTTCGAGGGAAACAGACAACTCAGCTAGAGAGAAGGGATGGAGTGGGAGGAGATGCTGTGCAAAACAGGCAAATGTTGCCTTTTCAGAGGGCAACAGTCTTATTTACTGGATTCTGGGCTCTCAACCACTGCTGAATCTGATTCAGCTGAGCACATACAGCAGGGCTGTAGAAAAAGTTATTACTGACCACCTATCTCCCCTTATGGAGTGAGCGTTACCATCCTTGCCTTACAGCTGGAGAACCGAGGAAAATGAAATTACTTGACCAGCCTTGGAGGGAGGAGGGGATGCAGTGGAGTGGGAATGCTGCAGTCTACGTCTCCCAGTTTTGGGCCCAGAGCATTGGATTTCTTTACCCACATTGCTCTTCAGCTCATCCTCTTCACAGCCAGAGACTGTGGAAATTGCTTAGCAGGAGAATTAACTCAGCTGCAAGATACCAACTGGGAAGGAGCCTTGGTATCATCAGTGGTTTCCAGTCCTGCAAACTGCTGCATAGTTCTGAGGGATCTAGAGCTACAGATGTGTTTTCTGTTCTGTGTGCACAAGTCCCGTGAGCTGTGCCCAGGCTGTGTGGCTGCAGACATGAAAGAGGAGAAATTGGCCCTTTTTATATGTATAAATAGACCCCACTGATTTCCATTGCTGTGTCATCTGCTTTCATCAGGTCAGAAGCGTCATCTTCTGGGACTTTCTTTCATCTGAGCTGGAGTCCTAGCCACGTCTAGTGCTAGTAATGTGTGGGAGAGTTGTGCACAGGGTGGACTCTGGGCTTAGGCAAAGCTGGCAGCTGCCTACAGCAACACACTCTGGCTGCCACCTCCTTTGCCTGTGTCACAGCTTTGGAAAGCCAAAGATGCTGTTCCTTGCACTTACTGAAAGAACTGCACTGTGTTTGTTGTAGGAGTGATGTTGGCCCCAGCACCAGCCATTTGTGCCTAACCCTTCACTTACCCCCTTCCTGCGGCAGCAGAAGCAACCAGCCCTGCCCTCCAAAGCATATCCACCCCAGCTCCACTCTTTCCACCAGCAGAAAAGCCAGGTTTAGCTTCAGCCCCAGATCCATGGGGCAGGAACATGCACTTTGGTCTATATCGCCACGAAGCCTTGAGATCCTCTGTTACAGCTGAGAGGACCATCATTGCAACTTGGATGAGCTGCAGCATTGTGGAGCTCAGCGCGGGCTACCCACCACCACTCATCCTCTTTCCCAGGCTTACTTTGCATCCCAGGCAAGTTCCAGACTGTTGCAGCTACACAGCCACCAGTATTTGAGCTAAGTAATTTAACGCCACGTTGGAGAGTTACACATGAGCTACAGTCTCAGCAGCAGTGCAGCCTAGATGGGGAACAGGGATGTAACGGCTGATTCAAATGGAGGGACCCCTGGAGGAACTGTATGGCCAGGAGCTCACAAGCCACTCTAGGCAGTGGCAATACCTCCTGCACACCAGGTCCCTGCCTAGTGAAGCTGTAGCTCACGTAACCACAGGTCATGTTAACAAAAGTGCTCAGCATGCAAGACCTCCCACTTACATCATCAGGTTTGTAAAAATACGTGCATCGTAGGGGAATGCTGTGAGCTGTCTGAGGTGTCTGGAAATCAGGCCACTTCTTGAAGGGCTGTAATTGCACCTCTGGACAGCTGAGCTGCTGCTGTTGTTTTCTGAAAAATTGAGCCTACTGTGTCCAACTCACCTACCTGAGGTGAAGCAGAGCAGTGGGAAGAGGCACACCTCTCCCCAAACTTGTCTAGGCAACATGAGACAGGCATTTTTCTCATGATGTCATTGTCCTGGAAACTTTTGAAAGCACATTGCAAAGGAGGAAGCCTTGTGGGTCTGAACTCCCCATGAGCCTCTCCAAATGGGCCAAGCTTTGATGAAACCAACTCATTATCAAAAGCGGGGAAAAACATGTTGGACGTTGTTTACCACTGAGATCACCCTGGTGGTTCTTCCAGCTGCCTGAGGATATTGGTGAAGACAGAAGGAGGGAGAGATGGAAAGAGAGAAAATGCCTGTTTTGAAGTTTCCATCCTCAAGGTGACATGTTTTCTTTCAACTTATTTGCTCTAAAAAACCTCTTGAGAACACATCTACCCACGGTCTCTGCATCTCGGGTTCTGGGTGAGATCCAGAGTCTAAAGTTGCTTCTGGGGGAACTTTGTTTACCTTTGAATCTTTTTTTATGTCTTTGCTTTCCCTGTTTGTCTTGGCATTGGAGTGGATAACACTGACTATAAGAAAATGGATATAATGATCCCCATACAATTAGGGGCAACTCCAAGTTTCAGCTTTCTTGACACTATGGTTCAGGCCCAGGAGTCTGAGCTCTGTACTGCTACCAGTTGCCACATTCTTATGGTGAAACTCTGGAGGATTTCACAATCTGTGGAGCCCGTCACAACAGGGAATGAGAGGTTTTTTCCTGTTGTATGCACTAGAAATTATGAGAAATGCAAGCAAAATCCTGCTAGAGGTCTCTAATCATCATGTAGTTAACATCTTCTGTTGTCTCCGAGTTGGTTAGAAAACAAGAACATGATGAGGCTTTTCCAATTTTTTGGTCAATGGTTATCTGAATCACAAGGTGACTCAGAAAGGGCCAGGCCATGGCCCTGTACTCTAAGCAAATCCTGTGACACCAGTGCATTTACTGAGCACATTCTATGCCTGAAATCATAATCTGTATCCAAACCTTCTTGTGGGGGGACTTTCCGACTGACTTGTACTCCATCAAATTTTGAGCCCTTTCCAACAGGGAACTGAAGAGTGAGCACTTGAAGGAGAGTCAGAGGATGGAAAATCTTGATGTGATCCATAATAAATTATGTAAAAAGTGAAAGATTTCTTTGGGAGTGGTCATACAAAAGCCTACGTAATAGAGAGGCAACGAAAGCCAAGGGTTGGCTTATGATTTTTTTTTCTGGTTTCCCTCCCCCGGTCAGGATTAAGAACAGACAAGCTTGGTTCTAGCTGTTCCTTGGCAGCCTGAAAAGAGTTGAGCACCAAACTTCCAGTTCCCAGAATATGTCCCCATTACTCCATCAGGACACCAAGTAACAAGACTCAGGGGTGAAATTTTAAAACTTCTGGGGGTATAGGGGGGATGAATACACTTGCTTGCATTAAAGAAGGTGCTTGCCCAAGTGATTAAGTGACTGCCAACCCCAACTTCAGTTGATGGGCTGACATTTGGCCAGCTGGGGTTGCTCAAATGGGAGGGACCAAACTGTTACCTTTTTTCTGGGCTCATGAGGATCTCACAACAGCTCTGATAAGAGGAATCTGGTGACAGGTGGACTTTGCTGCTTTGGATGTTCATTTTACACATGCTCTATGACCAGAGAAGATCACTGAAGAACATTTAGTTTAAAAATAAGCCAAGAAATGTTACAATGGCTTAGCTATGTATCTATTTTTTTGTTGGATGTGCTCTTTACACTTCGGGATTCATCAATAATGCCACACAAACAACCTTTCTTGTGGGACCTAAGCAGCATGTCCTCTTTCCACCAGGGGCTGGCTAGGGAATCTACAGACCTTTTTGACCCTCTCTCTTCCTATATACTTATTTTTCACCTCTAGATTTTTGGAGCCCTGAATGACTTCACTTTAGAACTGTGTGTAGCTAATATTTATTTTACTTCAGTTTGCATTAGTTATTACTCAATAATTTTGCAAATACAATCAGTAGCACAGCAAGATTTGGAGTTCTTCTGTGCTAAGCTGTGTACAGACACATGAGAAGAAGGCACAAAGAACTCATGGTCTAAGTGGGTAATGTTCAGAAAAAAGTACTGCATTTGTGATCATTAGGAAACCCTATCATTAGGAAGAGAGAAGATTTTTCAACATGCTCGTCCATGAACGGACAAAAGTATACAAAGAGACATATGGAAAAACAGGCACGGGTTGCTTTATGCACCAAAAAAGCTGTCTGAACTATTTTACTTTGGTTTCCTAAGACCAAAAAAGGTTGAGGGGAAAATCCTTTAGCTTTTCTGCTTTGCAATAACTACAGTGTGTTTGCTTATAGGGCAGAATATGGCTTGATAGACAATATGGTTCTTATATACATCAATACAATCTGAAAGGGATTTTTCCTTCGCTTTCCCTTTCCCTTCTTCTTTCCCTTTCCCTTTCTTTTCCTCCCCCCCGCCCTTGCATTTTTACAAAAGGACTTAATTTCAAGAGCTTGTGTGGTTTTCATTAGGATCACAGTCTTCTGAAATGTCGGAAGAACGCCCAGCAGAAACGGAAATTGATATAAAAGGGGTTGACTCAGATCACCCTCTGCGCCCTGCTATCTTGCTTGAGCTTGATTGCTTTTGGGTTGGAAAGTGGGGGAGTGACATTTTGGGGGAAGAAGAAAAGAAAGGAGAGAAAGGAAGGGGAATGAAAGGGAGATGTAAACCAGTTTTCTCCAGTCTTCATTCGCTCTCTGACCCAGTGTGATTAGGATTTAGTGCTGTGAAGAGTATATCACCACTTTGCTGATCTTTGAGGAAGAGTGTTCTGGATGAGGACTCTCCAGGTAACAGGGATACAGCATGCAGGAATAGAAAAGTGGTCATGCAGCCTAGGGCATGCAGCAAGGACATCATCTGACAGTATGAAACTTGCTGGAATGAAACTGCCCTGAGCAAAGCCTTTCACCAAGTCATCTAAGCTAGCTAGAATTTCCTTCCCCAGTTTGGCTGGTAATTGGGTACATAGTGTGATGAGTGTGACTGCTCTGGTGGGGGTGATTATGTGAGCATATACGCATACACACACACACGCATGCCCACATACATATTCTCTTCAACTGTTGTCTGAACTGTCATGGAACTGTTTATTTTGGAAAAGAAGTGGCTTGTTCTTGGGCATGCCATTTTTCCTGCTTTCCCGAATCACCCAATGGTAGGCACATCCCCACTCTGGCTGGGGAAATGGGGGTCCCTCTCCAAGGGGCTGCAAAGGCCTCCTGAATCGTAGAGCATACGGTGCACGAGGCATGTGAATGGGAGTGGATGGGCTTCAAGTCTATTTCTCTCTCCTTTTTGCCTTAGGAAACTGCAGAGGTCCTTCCCAAAAACTAGTGAGGGTGAGATGCCATACTGCTGACACTCTTTAACAACATTTCTTTTCTTGCTTGAGTTTGTAATCCAGAGACCACTCAGAAACCCACCCTTGTCTTGGCTGCAAAAGCTGCTCAGACTTTGCTTCCAAAGAGTGTCTTTTTACAAAAAAACATCCAGCAGGAGATTCAGCAGCCTCCCTAATAGCACTTAAAGAAAGATTTCTGAGCATGAAGACAGAATCAATTTGTTATCTCCCACGTTCACTCTTAGCGTCTCATTTCCAGCTTTTTCCATGTCCCTGATCTGTATCTCACACTTACTAGGCAGTGCTCAAACATCAGTACCAGACATGGAGTAACATAATCTGATGCGTTATTGGGCTCTGTATTGCTGGCTGGTCAATGCTGTCAGCTGGAAATGAAGGATGTTCAGCTCCTTCAAAACTGAGCCTGAGCTGAGTTCAATCCACCTGTGGTGGAGGATGCTACTTTGTCTTCAGCCTCCCTCCATACACATAAACATGTAACTTTGGCTTGGTGGCAGCTGGGAAATCTGTTTGCTCAAGGGTGGAGGAAAACAAGACTGATGGTTGGGGCTCAGAATTATAGAAGAAGCTTCCTGCCTTTCCCCACTCACTACATTTTTTGAATATCTTGGAAGTCAACATGTAAGAAAAATCCTCATCTGGGTAAATATCAGCCGTTCTGCCCATGGCCATCTTATATAGCTCAGTCTTATGGGTCTCCTCAACACCATCACCTAAGGCAGAGCAGCCAGAGCTGACATGGGAGTACAAAAGCCAAGAAAGATCTGCCAACAAAGAAGCTTAGTGCTACTGGCCACTGCTGCAGTACAAGTATCTTTTTTGGAAAATGTCTCCTTCAGTTTCTTTTTTCTTTTCCTTTATCTACCTTTAAACTAGGCTTGAAGGGGGAAGGGGATATA
>WAAD01019179.1:6438-23243 GCA_013389945.1 Fregata magnificens | reverse complement strand
AGTCCTGGCACCTTTGGTGTGGGAGGAATCGCTGGACGTATTTAATTAACATTGTCAAGGTAATTAAATTTCAATTTTGTAGATTTCCTGTCATTGGTCTAAGTAGTTTAAAGCAGAAGCCTGCCTTCCTAGTGGGTTTTCTTCTGCCAAATTCATCTGCTGCACCGCACATTTAATTGAAAAGTGAGTTCTGTATTGTGGCACCAGCATATGAAAGTACTAATAATAAAGCTTCTATTTAAAAACCAGAAACATCTTCCTGATTAGCATCGTTATGAGAGGAAATACAGATTACAGGGCATCTTAAAGTATATCTGTAAATGTTTGCTGGCAATTGACAGTAGCTTTCTAAACAAACTGAAACAATGTTGAAATGCGACAGCTTCATATATAACGTTATTTTAAAATAATCAGTACCAGGTGTTAATAGTGGCTATATGTTTGGGGCCATATACTACCTTTTGTAATATAAAAAGTCCACTTGGCACATGAAAAAAGTGCACCTCTTGGCAGTACCTCCCCAGATTGCATCAGTTCAAAAGATTTAAAGTCCTACCTGTCTTTTCAAAATTAAACCCGTTGGTATGTTATTTTTCATACGTGTTAGCTACCAGCATGCTTTTAACGGTAGCTTTTTCTGTCACTACTCTTTCCTCTGCTGATGTTCAGCTATCACTGGAAATCTCATCACATTGGATAGTTTACTGAAAACTTTTTACTGTAATCAAAAAGACACATAACAGGGCTGTAATGTATTCTGCAAATCATTCTGCTGATATTTTATAACTGATACCAGCTTCTTCTGCCAGGCAATTAAAAAAATCAAATTTGAAAATTTTCACAGTACAGTAAACTCCACCCAACTAATTAACAGTGGTTAAAAATAAGATGCCGCAGCAAAACCTTTCATGTTACATGGTCACAACTTACAATTCTGTACAAAATGTTCACTTTTATAAAGCTCTGATGTAAAAATCAAATAATCAAGCAGCAATATTTTAAGTGCAGCACAGGGTCTTTCATGTCATTATTTACAACGCTTGAATTCGTTTACATTTTAACAAAATTTAATACAGATGACTTAGGAATTAAGTAATTTTTTTATTATCTGTCATTCTACGTAGTGATGTATTTCACTTTTTGGTCATCTTTCTGTTTATCTTTGCTCTTCTTCGATTTTTTTCTTCTTGTGTTTGTGTTTTTGGCTCTTTTCTAATTCCGTTTCATTTCCGATGTGTTTCTTATGCTTCTTGTGTTTCTTATGCTTCTTGCACTTCTTCTGCTCCTTTTTGGTTTTGCTTTTTTTTTTCTTTTTCTTTTTTTTCTTTTTCTTTTTCTTTTTCCTTTTCTTGCTGTCTTGACTCTCTCCTGAGCTGGTACTGCTGCTGTGGCTTCGAGTCTGACTCCCAGAAGGGCTTTGGCTGCAGCCACAGCTAACACTGGCACTGTTTTGACTTTGACATCTGCTTGCTTCAGGCTGGTCAACGGCAGCAGGTGCTCCTGTACCCTCTTTCACCTTATCAACAGCCTTTTCTTCCAGTTCTTTAGGATTTTTTCCTGCAGCTTCCTCATCTTTTGCAGATACATTACTCTCACTGTCATTTCCATTGTGCTCTGGTACAAATGCAGCCTCATCAGTCTGTCGAGTTAGATCAGAAGAGAGCTGTGAGGAGCTGCTTACCTGAGGCTTAGGCTTGACAACACTTTTATTGCTTTGTCCAGTCAGGTTCTCTTTCTCATTTTTTATGTCTGGTGATTCCCGTCTCAATGGTGGTTTATTACCACCTGGCTCTTTCTCTTTATTGCTCATTACTTCTGGTACATGCTTCTCTTTCTCTTTTCCTGCATTTTTATCTAGAGGTTTGTGTTCCTCCAATGTACGCTTGGAATCGTGAACAGCTTTGTGATCAGACTGCTTCCACTCACACGGCGGGCTGTAGCTCCTCCTTTTGGCATCTCTAGCACCCTTTTTGGACAGCTCTGCTCGTTCGTTTCTCAGCTTACTTTTCTGTACTGATGTAGATTCTCTGTTTCGAGAAGGGGAGATTTTTCTCCCTGCTAATTCACTCTTTTCATCTCTATGCTTGGAAGTAGAATGATCTCTATTGCCATCATGGTCAGATTTTTTGACTCGGTTAGGAGTAAAGTCTTTACCAGTGGATCCACACCCAGTATCATGTTTCTCTGAAGACCCGCAGTCTTTGGAAGATTGAGAAGTATTTTTTCCATTTCCTTGTTCAGTTGCATGTTCCAAGTGGTCTTTTTCTCGCCGAACACTGCTCTTTCTCTTCTCAGAAGTGTCTTTGTCTGACAAAGAATGATCCTGGTCTTTGGTTTTTCCTTTTTCATTTGACATCAAACTTTTTGAACTTTTTGCATCATGCTGGGAGCTTTCATAACTCGCTTCTTTTGTAGTTTTCTGTGTTTCCTCCAAAGGCTCCGTCTCTTTTTCATTGTGTTTTACAGGGTTTGGTGGCTTAGCACTCACATTTTTTGTAACACTAGCAGGTTTTCCTACATTTGCGGGCACCTGGGTAGATTTAATGTCTTCCCCTTCAGACTCAAAGTCATCCTTATCCCACTTTGACTGAGGGACCTGGATCATAATAATGATGTCTTCATCAGGGGCTGTTATATCATTATTATACTCCTCCGTGGTCTTAATGACAGTTCGTTTTGTATCTGGCTTTTCTTCAGTCTTTCTAACGGGGCTTCCTCCAATAGAACTAGTGCTAAGACAAAAAAAGTGTACATTAACAACAGGTGGGATACACGCACTGCCATCTTTTGTAACATTTTATAAAAAGGCTTTCGTTTCAATTCTAAATCTTCAGTATTTTTTCAAAAGATGTTCAATTAAGGGAACAGACAAGAGAAAGTATGAGTCCACTAGCTAAGATTATGAGCAATCAATTAATTTATTATATTCCTACTCTGCATTTAATTAACAAAAACACAAGATTATCAGATTGAGGACTGTCTGATCTGGTAATTCCTTCATGTCCTACTTCTATCAATGGCAGATAAATTAGATATACATGCTTGTTTCAACATGTAAGGAAGCAATTACAGAGAGGTATACACAACCAAAGTTTTATCCTCATGTCCCAGTGTTCTTCTTTAGAAAAATGTACATTTTTAAAACTTTTTAGAATATCAAGACACTATGTTAAGTCTCCAGTGAGGTCTTAAATGTTTTGAGTTTGCTTTGTCCTGCTTCTTTAGACGCTGAAATGTAAGTAAGAACAGCTTCACACTAGATCACTTTTCTTTTTTTCGTGTAACACAATGGAATATAGAAGAGAGATCTCCAAGGTAAATGCCAAAAAAAGTTGGCACTGAGCTGGAAGCAGGGTAGCTGTGACAACATGGCACTGTGCTCAAAGCTAAAATCAGTACAATATATTGGCAACCAAGCTGCTATTTCTGCAAGGTATAATTTCATGTCATACTGACAAAAGTAGATCATTACAGTACCTTGCAATTTTTAAAATGCAAAATATTGCATGGTATAGACATGTCTGTTATTCTTGCCTCTAGCAGTAAGCTGGATTTGAAGGAAGACATAGAGGGGACTTCTCAAAGAGTCAACATGTAATGAATAAGAGGGGAAAAAATGTCCCGGAAGTAAGGGTCAAACACGTCACCAATGAATTAACCTTATTAGCCTTCTGTGCAGTACAGACTGCTTGTTTTCTTTAAAAAATTTTTATTTTGACCCAAGTACAGTTTAACAGGAAAGATCAGAGATTATTCACTCATTTAGCATGGATTTAGCTGTTCCTTTCATTAGTCACCATAAAGAATTTTACATTTTTTTGGGGGGGGGAGGGAGGAAAGAAAGAATAGGAAAAGAAATTATGAGGTACCTAGTGTAATCTGCAAGAGTTGAACTAGATCCATCAGCTGCTGTTACTTTTCTTCTCACTTTTCCCTTCGCTTTTTCTTGTTTAACTTTGCTGCCGCTCGGCTCAGGTTTCTCAACAGGTTCTTTTGCAGGTGGAACATTTTCTCCACTCACAATCTTTTTGCCAGTTTCTTGGTTAAGTTTAATCTTTTTTGTGGGGTTTTTAAGAAAAGCAGATTTATCCTCTTCTGGAGTTTGCTCTCCTTTTTCACCATCAGGCTCAGTCTTCCCCTTCAGCGATGTTTTCAATTCTGCAGTTTGTGGCTTAGAGGCCTTTATGGAAGTGGCTTCATGTTCTTTATCAACTTTTTCATCTACTTTTCTTTTTCTTTTTTCAGGTTTTGCATCAGAAGATTTTCTTTTTTCAGCAGGTTTTTTTGACTTGTCCTCTTTGTTGGAGGGTTTCTCTGACTTGGTTTCTTTTGGATGGTCTTTCTTCGCCTTTTCCTCCTTGGCTGGGCTGGTTTCTGGGTGATCTTTTTTCACTTTTGGGTGAACTTTCTGTGGAGTACCAAGAGCCTTCTCATCCTTTTGAGAGGAAGATGTTTTAACATTGTCTGTCTTTGGCAACTCCTCCTTCACCTTTTTCACAGGAGGTTCCATTCGAGGAGATTCTTCACGATCAGTGTCCACCTTCTCTTGGGAAGCTTTAGCTAGTTTTATTATATTGTCTTTCTTAGGAGGAACAGCCACTTTTACTTTCTGCTTTGTCTTGTCAATTTTTGCTTTTGGCTTATCCTTCTCTTTTTTCTCCTTTTCAGAGACCGGTTTGAAAGCAATAGAATCTGCTTCCATAGGCTCATCTCTCGCAGGGGCAGCATCATCTCTGCTTGGGAGCATGAACACAGAGTCCGTTTTAACGTCTTCTGCTGTAACTGGCTCTCTTGGTTTTTTCGCGCCTTCCAACAACTCAGCATTGGGAAATCCTTCATTCTTATCCCCTTTTCTTCTCTTCTGGTGTTTTTTATGTTTATTTCCTTTGCTATCTCCCAGTGGATATTCCACCTCCTTCTCTTTTGATTTTGTAAGATCTTTGATGCCACGGCTCTCTCTTCCAGAAGGTTTTTCAGGGTAACTTCTAGCTATATCACGATTTCTGTGGCTCTGCCCACCAGGATAATTCTCCCTATGTCCCTGAGCATACGGCGAATTCTCTCCTCTGGTCCCAGGCGGACCAAATCTATCTGGGTTCTCTCTGTTTACTGGAGGTCGAGGTTGAGTGCCAACAGCATAGCCCTTGTAAAACTTTCCACACCATTCTCTATAGTTCCTTTCCCATTCCCTTTCAAATAGCTCTCTAAAGTCAACAGATCTGCTGTAGCAAGCTTTCATATCATATGGTGGAACTTCTCTGTATCTGTTAAAATAGTCCCTTCCTCCTTCCCCTCGAGGTATAGTCCATTTAGTGGGAGACTGGCCTCTACATACTGGAGACCTTGATCGTGAATGGTATCTTCTGTATAGGGGTGACCTTGACCTTGCACGGTGATAACGATGTGACCTTGACCTAGAACGATAGTCATGACTCTTCCTTTTGCCTCTTCTTGGATACCGTGGTGATCGTGAGTAGGAACGAGAATGGGAACAACTAAATGATTGAGAGTAGGAGCAAGAGCAGGAAGAACTCGATCTTGACTTGGAGGAGGTATATGAACTTCTAGAGTAAGATGAAGCAGTATAGGGAGACTTGGACCTTAAAAAAAACACAACACAAAAAAATAAATGAAGTTAACTCAAAACATTCACTTTCCCCAGTTTTTTTCCTCCCAGATTTGGTTTGTTTGGTTTTTTCCTCTCCCTATGCTTATGTCGAAGCTTCTTTCAGCTGCTGACATAATGCTACTACAAATCGAAGAACTTCATAGCATGTAAAAGTTTCTGCTTACAGGACAGCACAGCTGCTGCTTTGTTAGTGTAAAAACATACAGGAAGGGTAAGTCTATTTCCACTGACTTCTATCCCATGAACTACCACAGCTACCACCAGCCTCTGCTGGTGCGTGAACACGCACATTTTTCACTACTGAACAACTATATGCAGTGCAAATAAATAATTTTTGTTGCAGTAAGATGCAAAAAGAGCAAGTCTTAATGGCTACAGGGTAGTATCAAACACCCAGAAAACAAGATTTAGCCTGAAGACTGTAAAGCTCAATTTTGAAATGAAAACACGATTTAGCCTGAAGACAGTAAAGCTCAATTTTAAAATGCCAGCTTAGTCTATTTAACTTCACTACTTATTTGGCAATTTGTACAGGATGCAAAATACTTGTACTGCAATCCTATATACAGGACTATTTAATCAACACTTGTAGCCAGATGTCCTAGGAAAATTTTGCACATACCTCTAGCTCTAACCAAGGATAGTGACTGCATTTCAAGAAAAATCATATCTAAAAGCTTCTAAACTCAGCCTCTAGTAATATGATTCAATGCCATTACTCTAGGAAAGATACTGATAGCATTACTAATAGATTGCTATTCAGACTCCTGCCCAAGTTATTTCTGGGAATAGAAAACATCAGCTAGCCTGAGTTTTTTCTTCACAAGTTTTTCTTTATTATTTTTTAAAGACCATTTCACATTATTCCACATATGTTCATTAGCATCATTCCTCCTCTCAAAGTCCTTCAACAATTTAATATTTCCTTACAAACAAGTCTGATCTTTTAATTCCTAAGAAAAATTTAACAATGTTAACAAAACAGTAGCAAAAGACACCAGTTTGCAGTCCAGGTTAAAATCCCTCTGTGTATCCACGTGAGATAAGCAAAAGAGGAAATGAAAACAATTTCTCTCACATAGCTCCTCCAAAGTGCTTTGAGGTCATGGTTACAATAAGAATAGGGAGATGCAGAAAACCCAGCAACTACACCTATTCAGTTTCTAGCCTCTTACGGCTGTCCGGAAGTGAAGGATGTCATTGCAGAGAAGCCTTAGGAAAAGAGACACCTGTTCCTTAACAACTGCTGCCAAATTATAACTATCAGTCAACTGTAATCTCTGCCATATTTGAGCTAGTAACCTACATATGAAACACCACTAATCCCTTGAATCATCCAATCCATCTAATGATAGAGAGGTGGAGTGGAAGTCCTCCTGATTCTTCTCGACAATCTGCTTCTCCATTATGGACATGTAAAGCAGTTACCTGGAAAACGAACACCTACGCTCCTTTTGAATCTTTTTATATTCCATCAATTCCTTACCAAATTCATTTGTTAACTCATCATGTTTGGACTTTTTCGTTTCCCTGTTAAAATGTTTGACCTTTATTACAATTATAGTTTGACCTTTATTACAAAAAGGCACCAAGAAACAAAACATGGCCAATATGAGAAAATGTATACTGCATGCAAATGCAAAAGGTGAACATCCTGCTTAAGCAAAACCAATTTATAATTCCTACAAGTTTTAGGGAAAGTTCTAGAATTACATTTGTCTTGGTTTAGTTTTGGATGTTTACCATCTGCAACGAAAAAGTATATTGGAAAAAACACTATGTCATTTTTGCTTATGTCAGATGCATTTTAGTGTAACTGCAGTCCGATATGCTATTGAAATACAAAAATGAAAAACAACACAACTTCATTGAGCCAAATACTTACTCCTCTTTAAGTCTCCATTGTTCTCTGTAAAACTCCTCCCTAGATAAAGGAGGTGCTTGTGTCCTTGGGATAGTATTTGAATGAGCCGTTGGTACTGCTGTTGGCACCCAAGCTGATGACATGTTTGCAGGAGCTGGGGGATATCCTGTAGCGGTGACAGTGTACCCAGCAGATGGAGGCTGCCCAGGTAGAAACTGAGGAGGAAACTGTGGTGGTGGTACCCACGGTGGAAGAGGAAGTGCATGGAGTGGTGGAGGATACAGGGGAGGTGGAGGCACAAGCACAAAAACTGGTGTTGATGCTGGTAGTGTTGGGGCCTGAGTCCTTTGGGTATGTTCACTATGTGGGCGTCCTCGATTTGAACTTCTAAAGAAACCCGAAAACATATGTCACTGTTTGTTATACTCTGCCCTGATTTTAAACAGAAAAGTGAATAAAGCGGGAGCATGGTGGCAAGCACTTCTTGTTCTCAACTTGAGCATTTTTCTCCCTGCTTTCTGTTCATTTGACACTACACTCATTTCTTGATCCTCATACTTGCCTTCCACATCCTCACCCCCAACAGTTCCCTCAGTCTTCTCTCCTTACAGTCAGCTTTGCGACAGTGGATGGAGGCTGCCCATGCTTAAAAAGAGACTCCCATCTCCCATGTGCCAAGTGCCCACCGTTCCTCTGCCACTCCTTGATACACTTAATACTTCACACTTCTGATCTTCAAAGTACTGCACAGATACTAACTAATCTTCTCTCAAACTTCTTTTAACTTCTTCCACATATGCCTCCTATGTCGTAGCCTCATGATGATGTATTTGGCCTGGTCTTGTCCCTGAATTGTTATTTTATTGCTTACTGAATTTGATATTTTAGACCATCTGTGGGATGGATCCTGTTTCTTGTTTTGATCTATCTTTAAGATTTTATAAATACAATGCACCCTTAAATCTACCTATAACAAATATATACCAAAAGGAAGGACTAACTTGACACTGCAATAATAGATAAAAGACTCCCTCGCCAACTGAGAGAAAGCAGCCTGGCTATTCGAGATGACTAAATTGAAGAAATTCAAAATTGTCATAAAATAACAGCGTTGACTTTTCCAATAATTTGCTCAGTCAGTATCAACTAAGTTGTTAAAAAAAGAGGCTGATTTCTATTGGGAAATCAATTTCTTCAGCCCTATTCAGCCAGTAATCAAAAGGGTGGCTTTCCACCTGATCCTTTAATTATATTTCATTTTTAGATGTAAATTGTTTCCTCAAAAAGTGTTCAATTTTCAGAGTCCTCTTTGCAATCATGTGCTGCAGTTTTATTTTAAATAATCTTACTGCAAGCACAGGTCCCCTTTGTTAAAGCCAATTCAAATTCAGCTGTTTAAAAAATAATTGCCACTTGTATTCTCCACAACTATCTGTGCATACTTATTTCATTATAAATCAGCTGTTGTATAAGTTACGTGTTACGGCCTCGTTTAACAGGTCACCAGTAGTAATATATTGAATTTCTGTGGAATACTTACAGTTCCCAGCCTGGTCTGCCACCTGCTGAGCAAAATGTACTGGCTCTCATTGGATGACCTTTTGGAGTGGGGAGAGGAAAAAGAAAAAAAACCCATTTGGTTTATCTGAAGATAATTTTTTTAAAGAAATTCCAAAGTTATAGTTACTTACCAGTTGTGGGTATTGATTGCCCTTGGGGGCCCAGAAGACTTGGTAATGCTGGTTGCCTTAGTACAGAAACCCAACAGCCCTTGTGAATAAATGCAAATAGTTGGAAAATAAGCTCTACTAAAATACAAGAATCAATGCATATGTTGAAATAAAACTTACCTTCTCTTCCAACAAACTGCTGACTGACATAGAGGAAGATTTAGAAAGTTCAGCAGGTGTCACCAGAGCAGCAGGAGGTATAACAGTATCAGCATCACTACAAAAAACCCAAATTTTTATTATTCAAATGGTGTTTTGAAGTGCTGCTTGAAATATAAAGTCCAAGGTGAGAAAAGGCTGACTACTGTAAATGGGAAAAAAAAATTAAAAAATAATCTTCATCAGATTTACAAATGTGAAGTTGGCCGATTCCAAATAAAGCACTGACGAGAAGGCTATTTGGACTACTGGCATATGAAGAGGAATAGAATAGAATAGAATAGAATAGAATAGAATAGAATAGAATAGAATAGAATAGAATAGACTATTTCAGTTGGAAGGAACCTACAATGACCATCTATCTAGTCCTGCCTGACCAATTCAGGGCTGACCTAAAGTTAAAGCATGTTATTAAGGGCATTGTCCAAATCCCTCTTAAACACTGACAGGCTTGGGGCATCGACCCTGTTCCAGGGTTTGACCACCCTCTCAGTAAAGAAATGCTTCCTAATGTCCAGCCTGAACCTCTCATGGCGCAGCTCTGAACCACGCCCATGCATCCTATCACTGGATCCCAGGGAGAAGAGATCAGCACCTCCCTCTCCATGTCCCCTCCTGAGGAAGCTGTAGAGAGCAATGAGGTCACCCCTCAGCTTCCTTTTCTCCAGACCAGACAAGCTCAAAGTCCTTAGCCACTCCTCGTAGGACACTCCTTCCAGTCCTTTCACCGGCTTTGTTGGCCTCCTCTGGATGCATTCAAGGACCTTCACAACCTTCTTAAATTGTGGGGCCCAGAACTGCACACAGTATTCAAGGTGAGGCCGCAACAATGCTGACTACAGCGGGATAATCACCTCTTTTGACTGGCTGGTTGTACTGTGATGCACCCCAGGATGTGGTTTGCCCTCTTGGCTGCCAGGGCTCACTGGAAAAATATTTTATTAAGCTAGCTGCACGTGAAAGGATTAGAGTACGTATAATCCACACACTGAATCTCAGTTTTGGAAGATGCAAGAACTGAAATTCTATTAGGAAATGTTTATGTGCTAGTTCAGAGGCTGCCTCAGAGGTTCTTTTGAATTGTGATCCTTTGTATTCAATAGTACAGCTGAGCCTGACAGTCTTCTGGACAAAGTGGCTATTTGCATTCAAGGCATAAAGTTGAAAGGATATAAGCCCTAAACAATAATACAGATTTTTAATGTATTTTCATATGACTTCACCAGGTTGCAAACTTAGACTGTCATATTTGTAAAAACTTCAAATTTACAGTGTTTCAATGTTTATTATCCAAATCTGTATGCATCACTAACTACACTGTGTATTACTGAGGATGACTCTGACATCATAGTATTGATGATAGAAATACTGTAGAAAAAGCAATGTGAAAAGACCTGGTCAATTCTACCTCTACTTGTGCTTTTACACTTTTCATGAAAAATTTTTCCTCAGTACTAAAGAGACATTAATGCACTCAGGAAGCTTTGACATAACTAAATGGTTAATTTAGGAATTGCTAGCCACTTAAAATCAAAGCGCTCCTGGGGAAAAAAAGTTCCTGTTTCAGGGTAAACATGTACTGAATGACTGATAAGGGAACCAAACAAGAAACACTTCTGAGAAAATTCCTGAATGAGGCACACTTCCAACTTATGAAAGTGCCCTCATTCAAAGTAAAAAAAAAAAACAGGACTTCCACAATTATCTGGAACTGTCGCTAATGACATATAAATCACAAGCAGAGAAGCTCAAGAAGAAGAACCTCACGTCAGCTTTTTGGTGTCTTTTATACTCATGTTGATCTACAGATTTACTTACCGAAAAGGTCTATCTGGCTTTTCAGCATGGAGAGATAGGGACACTGCTGGAGGGAGATCAGAGACAACAGAAGACAGATTTACTGGCAGCCCAGCTGCCACAGATGACTGACCAGTGGCCAATGATGACAAAGCAGCAGCAGAATGAGAAGCCAGAGAAGCTAATGGAATCATTAGTGGATCCTGCTGTCTGGCAATTGTTGGCCGGAGGAGAGGCTGCAGGTTGCGTGTCATTGTTTGTCTCATGAGTGGTGGTAGAGGTGGTGACGGTTGCTGCAGCTGTTGCTGCCGAATCTGCTTATGGAGCCTTTTTGCGTAGCCAGTTCCATTTTTGAAGTTATTCACTGCCTAGAGGCAGAAAAACATTGACAAAAAGCTAACAGGAAACTTGACTAGATATACAAACAAAAGCCTTCACAGAGTCAAATTACTTGTATATTCCTGTAAATGCTATCAATTCTAAAATAAATCAACATACAGATGATATATGAACACATCACATTAAACAGTGATATTAATAATTGGTAACTCAGAGTATCTGTATTTAAAGTACTTCAGTGTTAACACTGAAATTGAAAGTGAGGCAATCACGTTAAACAAAGGGGCGACGTGAATTTGCCAGATTGTCTCTGAAGAGTTGTAAGCTTCTGTAACAGCAGATAATGTATTTGAAAAGTAAATTTAGCCTTGCTTAAGGAGATGTAAATTAATATTTTCTTCCCTTACAGCTTTTTATAAAGAGACTTTTCTTACACAGTTTATGTAAAAGTCATCATGTTACCTGGCGTAAGAACTTGTTGGCAATTAAAGCATCAGGAGAAACATCTGTTTGATGACACATTGGGCATGTATGTTCCTCAG
The DNA here is from genome assembly GCA_013389945.1 of Fregata magnificens. Lineage (NCBI taxonomy): Eukaryota > Metazoa > Chordata > Aves > Suliformes > Fregatidae > Fregata > Fregata magnificens. The sequence goes on along the minus strand of WAAD01019179.1, from coordinate 11,183 downwards.
ATTCCAGTAAAGCTGTTCTAATACCTGCAAATAATTAGAATAATCAAAATAGTTTTTAGCCAAACTAAGGAAATTTTTTGGGTTCTAATCAATTATAAAAACACATATATGGTTAACGGGTGAATATGGTCTTGAATTGAAAGCATGAAGCTATACATGTTCAATAGTGTAAAAATTTCTAGTATGCAGCAAATAACTATACAGTTTTGATATTTCACTATTGTAACATTTGAAAATGTAGAGTAGGCTGTGTCTTGATCTTTCGACTAGTCTTTCCACTGTCTAGTACAGTGAGAAGTCGCTAACCTCAAGGTTAATGACAAAAACACATTTCAAAAAAACCTTAGTAGGTTTGAGTTCTGAAGGTTTCAACCAGCTCTCCCATGGAGAAGAATGTGAATTAAATGTCTAACTACCTGTTTGTTGCAGACCACAGTAAGTCACCAGAGTTGGCTATATCATTTTGTATGACAGAAAGAGCTGTGGACAAACTAAATATATTCAGTATCTAATACTGTAATCACCTGCATAATTATGCACCCTTCTCATACTCATCCTTCTGCACTGTGCTGGTTTTGGCTGGGATAGAGTTAATTTTCTTCACAGTACCTAGCATGGGGCTATGTTTTGGATTTCTGCTGGAAACAGTGTTGATAATACAGGGATGTTTTCGTTACTGCTGAGCAGTGCTTACACAGAGTCAAGGCCTTTTCTGCTTCTCATACCACCCCACCAGCGAGTAGGCTGGGGGTGCACAAGAAGCTGGGACGGGACACAGCCAGGACAGCTGACCACAACCGACCAAAGGAATATTCCATACCATATGACGTCATGCTCAGTATATAAAGCTGAGGGAAGAAGAAGGAAGGGGGGGACATTCAGAGTGATGGTGTTTTGTCTTTCCAAGTAATCATTACGCACGATGGAGCCCTGCTTCCCTGGAGATGGCTGAACACCTGCCTGCCGACAGGAAGCAGTNATGGCTGAACACCTGCCTGCCGACAGGAAGCAGTGAATGAATTCCTTGTTTTGCTTTGTTGTGTGCACGGCTTTCACTTTACTTATTAAACCGTCTTTATGTCAACCCACAAGTTTTCCCACTTTTACTCTTCTGATTCTCTCCCCCATCCCACCGGGGGGAGTGAGTGAGCGCCTGTGTGGCACTTAGGTGCCGGCGGGGTTAAACCACAACATGTATGTAAAGAGGATTTAACTAGATATATAAAAAGGGAAAAAAGCTTTCTGCCTTTTTTTTTTTTCCTTTATACAAGAAGAGTCCTTTCCTGTTCAGGGTATACTTAAGTATTAAACAGAACTGGTGACAAAGTAATTTCATTATCTCCTATTTCCAGAGAAGGGCAATGAGGCTGGTGATGGGACTAGAAAACAAGTCTTATGAGGAGCAGCTGAGGGATCTGGGGCTGTTTAGTCTGGAGAAGAGGAGGCTGAGGGGAGACCTTATCGCTCTCTACAACTACCTGAAGGGAGGTTGTAGGGAAGCGGGTGCTGGACTCTTCTCCCAAGAAACTAGCGATAGGACGAGAGGGAATGGCCTCAAGTTGCGTCAGGGGAGGTTTAGATTGGACATCAGGAAGAATTTCTTTACTGAAAGAGTGGTTAGGCATTGGAACAGGCTGCCCAGAGAGGTCGTGGAGTCGTCAACCCTGGAGGCGTTCAAAAAAGGTGTGGACGTGGCACTCCAGGGCCTAGTTTAGGAGTCATGGTGGTGTTAGTTGATGGTTGGACTTGATGATCTTAGAGGTCTTTTCCAACCTTAATGATTCTATGATTCTATGATTCTGCTTTCAGAAGATCAGATTTGATGTTTTGAATTAACAAACATGGGAATAACACTTACATTCGTCACAGTAACTGTTTCTACAGCAGGGAATAACAACTGCATCAGTCATTATATCTTTACAAATGAGACATAACAACTCCTCTGGAATAGGATCATCCGAGGGGGAGGAGGAAGACAGCTCCTCTGGTAAAAAGGGAGGCTTTTCCTTCTTTCCTCTAGCGTAAGCTTCCCTGGAGGGGGGTTGGGGAAGGAAAAAGAAAAAAGTTAAAGACGGGTAAAGGAAAACTTTTCCAAGCATTGGATTTTATCAAAGAAAGATAATAGATGGAATTCTTCTCACTCCACATTAGCCTTCTAAAACATAGGCATTTAGTTTAAACTACTTTTCTAAAGCCACAACACCAGAAGAGGGAGGGGGGAATAATTTTCCATCTGCAGAACTCTCCTATTCATTGGATCAACTAAGAAATTAGCTCAGACTAGAAAAAATAATTTTTTGACAGCTAGAAATCAGGTGAAATAAATCCCACCTCTCCTTTGCCAGAGGGTAAATGTAAATTGCAGGCTCAGGATAAAGTTAGTCTCCGAGTAATTCCATTTTATAAATGGAAGAAGTCTATGTTACAGCTTCTACAAAAGGAGATCCATGACAGAAAAACAGAAGTGCTTCCAAGTGCATTTTAAAATAGCCACTCTTGTCAGCACGCAATAGTATTTTCTTAGTTTATAGCAACAGGAAAACTTCAGTCTGTTTCACACATGAGATTTGATAAAAGTCAGAGGGAGAGGAAATCTCAGTCCAAGAGTGATTTGTTAAATTTTGCAAGAAGCCTTTGAAACATAAACCAGAAGCAAAATGAGCTTTCAAAGAGAATGACTCCAACTGCAAACACTACTGAAATGTTTTGCAGAAATACGGATTCTTAGCATACCACAAGTTTAACCAACTTCCAGGGGCATGAACAGCAGGACCACCTTATTTTAATATTGGAAAGTATCACAGATTTTAAGGTTAAGATACAATGACAATGCTTCCTCCCCATAACTAGAGATGCTGGCCAACTGAGTGCANTGCAAGAAGCCTTTGAAACATAAACCAGAAGCAAAATGAGCTTTCAAAGAGAATGACTCCAACTGCAAACACTACTGAAATGTTTTGCAGAAATACGGATTCTTAGCATACCACAAGTTTAACCAACTTCCAGGGGCATGAACAGCAGGACCACCTTATTTTAATATTGGAAAGTATCACAGATTTTAAGGTTAAGATACAATGACAATGCTTCCTCCCCATAACTAGAGATGCTGGCCAACTGAGTGCATTGCCACTCAGACATTTATGCACGGTTTCTCTCGTTCACTTTTTGGTCAGTCCAATTAATTCCACACTTACGCATTAATAGTTGGTATTGCATATTTTCCAGTGTTTGTCAGCATAGCACCCTTTGTATTGGGATCTTTCACCTCCATCATGAAACTCCTTGGAATTCCTGTGCTCTTTTTAATTCTGGGAACAGACTCAAAATTTTTGTCCTGTTAAGAAATCCAGACATNCATTTATGCACGGTTTCTCTCGTTCACTTTTTGGTCAGTCCAATTAATTCCACACTTACGCATTAATAGTCGGTATTGCATATTTTCCAGTGTTTGTCAGCATAGCACCCTTTGTATTGGGATCTTTCACCTCCATCATGAAACTCCTTGGAATTCCTGTGCTCTTTTTAATTCTGGGAACAGACTCAAAATTTTTGTCCTGTTAAGAAATCCAGACATATCTTAAGACCCACACTTGAAATGACATTTCAATGATTATTTTAAGCAGCAAACGCCTTTAATCCTCTCCTTTTACCTAGCATAAGGGTTGCTCGACTAAAATACTTATTTCCCTAAATGAATATAGCCTGGATGTTCCAAAGGCTTGAGCAGTGTTTGAACTCATTCGACATTCTTTGGCTTAACTTCAGGTTCCTTAAGGGTGAAATATTCCTTAGCCCATCATCCACTCAGAGAAGAGACACAAACCCGCTCCTCCTCCAAAGCGCAATTCAGAGTGAGAGCTTAATTCGGTGCTCTGAATCAGTCACTTGGAAAACTTAACTTATATTCACCATCTCTATAGGAAGGTTGAATTCATACCTCATGCATATACATTCAGTAACTAATGTTAAATGGCATGAATACTCAGCCAGACACTTGTGGAATTAAAACACACAAATATTCAACAGATGGGGTCAACAGAAACATCTTGGTTTTATAAGAAATACTAAAAATTGTGAACTGACATTAAAAAGAGTTAAACCCAGAAAAATTTCCAATAATATTGAAATATGNGGACCCAAGGATTTCTTCATGTAACTAAAAGTTTTTTGGGAAAAAAAGAAAAAGGTATGCATGTGTCTGTCTTGTAAAAACAAACATCTCCACAATTTTTCCATAATCTTCAAAANCACAATCTTACCCCATTTGTTGGGCAGTTCTTTATATAGTGGCCACGTTTTCCACAACGGAAACAAGTATATGATGATGGAGGTGGACCCAAGGATTTCTTCATGTAACTAAAAGTTTTTTGGGAAAAAAAGAAAAAGGTATGCATGTGTCTGTCTTGTAAAAACAAACATCTCCACAATTTTTCCATAATCTTCAAAAAACAGATTTGACATTATCAACACTTACTTGATTGGATGATATTCATGGCAAGACTGTGTCATCATAGCTTTTATTTTATCTTCTTCAGAAGCATTGGCTTCAGCCAGATTGGCAGTCTGTTTAACAGGGAATTATTTGACACACACATTAGAAACACGTATAAGCCCACACAGCCGAAGACAACACCACTCACTCAATCCTGTACAGAGCAGCACAACGCCAGCTGAGGCTGCATGAAAACAGCTGCTTATATAAAACATAGTTGTCCTGAAGATGTTCTGGGGAGTCCTTACGCCAT
>WAAD01019178.1:0-22316 GCA_013389945.1 Fregata magnificens | reverse complement strand
CATACCATGTGACATCTGCTCAGGAATAAAAGCTGAAAGAAAGGAGGAGGAGGTGGGGCATTTGTTTTTTGTGATGTTGGTCTTTGGGAGTGGCCGCTGCAGGTGTTGGGGCCCTGCTTCCCTGGAGGTGGCTGGGTGTCGCCTGCTGGTGAGAGGTGGGGAGTGGGATCTTTCTTTTCCTTTTCCTTTTGTTTCCGCACGTGGTCTTTGTTTTAATAAACTGCCTTTGTCTTGTCCCAGGAGGTTTTTTTTCATCTCATTTTCTCCCCCTGTCCTGCTAAGGAGGGGAGTGATAGAGCAGCTTGGTGGCACCTGGCGTCCAGCCAGGGTCAACCCACCAGAGGGTGAAATGTGCTTTGTCATTACAGGCAATTTTCCCTTCACTGCTCTCAGAGCTATGCCTTTGCTGGGATTTAAGGCAGCCTTTGATGTCTTGACTCATCCCAAAGTTTATTTAATAAAAGGAGGGCAGTGTACACTTGCATGGCTCCAGGTACAGTGGCAGGATGCTAGCTGCTCAGAAGGTTTTATTTATTCTGAAAGAGTAGGAATAAGCTGTAACATTTCTAGCCAACTGATTTTCTTATTTTAGACATCATCACACCAATATTGAACAAGAGAGGCTGAAGAAGCAGATAGAAATAGCAGTGAGATGTGATTATTTCTGATATGCTTGCTGAAATTTTATGATGTTTTTTACTCTTGATTATATATGTTCAGGTAGAAAACTGGCTAAAGCAGATTTTATATCAAATGTGGTATTGCTATTTTTTCAGAGGAAATTAAAAAGGAAAAAATGATTTTTAGGCCCTATCATTTAGAAGATAGCCTCTCTTGCTAAAATGGTCTTATCTGCTGTGTTTTCTGAATGTTTGGCATTCAGTACTAGAAATGTTACCATTTATTTTTCATTCTGAATCCCTCTCGATACAAAACTGTCGTGGTTTAACCCCAGCCAGCAACTAAGCACCACACAGCCGCTCGCTCACTCCCCCCTACAATGGGATGGGGGAGAGAATCGGAAGAGTAANTCAACACTGTTTTCAGCACAAATCCAAAACATAGCCCCATACTAGCTATTATGAAGAAAATTAACTCTATCCCAGCCAAAACCAGGAGAAAAACTCAAAGCACGTCCTATTTATTGTCCAGTTTTGAACAGATGTAAGCATGGATTCATGGATTCACAGATTCATGTATGAAGTTAAACAGGTACTTAATTTTTTGAGGAATGCCCTTTATGAATCACAGCATTTAATTTAACTCTGTAGTTTTTTTATATATTTGTAGGTACTGCAGTTTGATGAATGCATAATGAATGAAGCCACTAGCAGACTTTTCCTTCTGTTTTATGTCATCTGATGACCAAAGAACAAAAACCTGACAAAGAAGTTTTAGCAAGTATTTGTTTGGGGTTGGTGGAGTGAGTGACTCTGGGTAAAAATCATTAGCTACTAAAAACCTGAAACCATAAACTACTGTTCAGTTTAGACTGCAGAAAATGCTAAACACCAAGGGAAAAATAAAAAATGAGACTCATCTCACAGGAATACCAGTTAGACTAATTAGTTGATGTCTGTAAAATATGTTGAAATAGAGAAGTATGAATCAAAATTTAGTTATAGCAAAATTTATTTTTTAATTAAAAAAAATCTCTTTATTGGGCCAGTAGAAAAGTATGACAAAACAAAAAGTAGACCAGAACGCATAATTAATCTTATAGAAACAATAGGTCAATGAAACAAGAGAAGAATATAAGCTATGGACTAACGTCCCTCTCCTCGTGAAACCCAAGCAGAGGCAGACCTTGCTTCTGGAAGGCAGTGATCAGGAAAGCCAGAGCATGAGGATGCTCAGACCAGCTTAATTTTTTTACTGGATTTACAGACTAATATCTTCACAGGGGGTGATACCTCCCTGCATTCTGCATTTCTTACTACACAGTCAGTATATTAAAGGATTGAGTAATTAAAATGTTTCAACTTTTGAGTTTTACCAAAACTCCAGGTTTTAGTCAAATATCAAATAATAAACACAGGATGTTTATAGGATATGCTGCCTGTTCATTGCTTTTCCTTATAATGACTTACGTATGACAGTGGCCGATAGCCCTGTGGCCAACTTCTAACTTTAGAGAGAAATATTCTCTTGAAGTGGAACATGTTCCAAAGAGAAAAATACCTTCCATTTTGATCCTTGAACCAATCCACTTACATTGAGAAGAAAAGACATGAAGAAACAATCTCTAGATAAATAATAAAATGAACAGAGGGCATTGTTCTTTTTTTGGTCAATCTTCAATTGCACAGCAAACAGCAATGTTCCTAGAAGGGAAGGAAAGTGGTTGCAGCAGCTTCTAGATGATAGATCGAAAGTGTTCTGGACTCCTGCCTCAGCACGAAGCCAATCTACTGTGTTAAGCCATCTATTTAGTGAGATAACCATCTGTCCAGAGAAGGCTTGATGAGGTAATGGTTTTATTAATTTCTTATAATAAGATGAGCAGACAAGGCTGCCTGTGGAATTCAGATATGAGTATTTGACCTTTACAAAATTATCTATCATCTGTCTTTCTATTGCAAAACCAGAGGTGTTACCAGGTGAATTTTCCCAGGGCTTTGCAGTGAGCATGAGAAGGTGTCAAGGAGGTAGGTCTGAACTTGGTTTTCACATCTGCAGAATAGGCGCTTTTTAATCACCAAAGCTAAAGCAAGAAAAGGCTATTTCCTCCAGACTCTTCTATTTCCTCTACACTTGTATTGGGCTTATGTGGCAAGGTTTTGGTAGCAGGGGGGGCTACAGGGGCGGCTTCGGTGAGAAGATGCCAGAAGCTTCCCTCATGTCAGACGGACCCAGTTCTAGCTGGCTCCAAGACGGACCCACTGCTGGCCAAGGCTGAGCCAATCAGCGATGGTGGTAGCGCCTCTGTGATAACATATTTAAGAAGGGGTAAAAAGTGCTGTGAAACAGCAGCTGGGAGAGAGGAGTGAGAATATGTGAGAGGAACAACTCTGCAGACACCAAGGTCAGTGAAGAAGAAGGGGGAGGAGGTGCTCCAGGTGCCGGAGCAGAGATTCCCCTACAGCCCCTGGTGAAGACCATAGTGACACGCAGGTTGTCTCCCTGCAGCCCATGGAGGTTAATGGTGGAGCAGATATCCACCTGCAGCCCGTGGAGGACCCCACGCCGAAGCAGGTGGATGCATCCGAAGGAAGCTGTGACTCCATGGAGAGGAGCCCATGCTAGAGCAGGTTTTCTGGCAGGACCTGTGGCCACGTGGGGGACCCACGCTGGAGCAGTCCATTCCTGAAGGACTGCACCCCGTGGAAAGGACCCATGCTGGAGCAGTTCATGAAGAATTGCAGCCCATGGGAAGGACCCACATTGGAGAAATTCGTGGAGGACTGTCTTCCATGGGTGGGACCCCACACTGGAGCAGGAGAAGAGTATGAGGAGGAAGGAGCGGCAGAGACAACATGTGATGAACTGACCGCAACCCCCATTCCCTGTCCTCCTGTGCTGCTCAGGGGGAGGAGGTAGAGAAAATTGGGAGTGAAGTTGGGCCCAGGAAGAAGGGAGGAGTGGGGGGAAGGTGTTTTTAGATTGTGTTCTTATTTCTCATTATCCTACTCTGATTTGATTGGCAATAAATTAATTTCCCCAAGTTGAGTCTGTTTTGCCCATGATGGTAATTGCTGAGTGATCTCCTCGTCTTATCTCAACCCACAAGCCTTTCATCATATTTTCTTCTCCCCTGTCCGGTTGAGGAGGGGGAGTGATAGAGCAGCTTGGTGGGCACCTGGTGGCCAGTCAAGGTCAACCCACCACAACAATGAAGGACGTTGCATACTATCCGCATGTTCTTCTAACTTTGCTAGACGAAACTAAACTTTCTGAAAAGTTTCCTGCTCTTGATTAGAAGAAGCTATCGTTTTCCTTGGTAGCTTATCCAAAAGTTGCCACCCACACTGTTTCAAAATGGTGACCTGTTCCTTAGTTGCATTTCCTTCTGAAATTTCCACCCACTAATTTTGCCTGTGCCTTTCTCCTTGAGCTTAAAAGGGACTCTAAGACTCAGCATTTTCACTGCCTAAAGGAGCTGCAGTGAATGTTGCTTTATTAAAGTGTGCAAATCAAACTCCTGAAGCCTTTCCCTGTGCCTCTCTTCTTCCAGGCCTGAAATAATTTATACAGCTCTTTTTTCAGCATCTTTTTAGAAATGTGGATGCCAAAGGTGGACAGAATTGCACTGTGAGCAAAGACATTTATATTCATGGAAAACCAACAAAACAGAACAGATTTTTATAATTTGGAAGAGATTTTAAGGTAAATCCAGACTCCAGAACAACCAGTAGCTAAGTAACGCAAGCTAAGGAAAAAGAGCTTATGTGCCTTTAAGAGGTAGTGTGTATAAAGTACAGTGATAAATCATGAGCAGCATTTCTTGTACATAAAATCTGGGGAATGCTGAAAATGCTGCTACCAAATGATATAAGGGTATCCCTTCTTTTATCTGCAAAAAGAAGCTCTAATAACATTGTCCAGCATCTCCAAGGATTATCCTACAGACATGTCCGCAGGTGCCTGCAGTCTCCTGTGCAGAATGGCCAACACAGACATGCTCAGTAACATGTTTGTTTCGTCTGTGTGTGTGTTCACTTTACTTCCACCACTTCACCACCCTGAACTTTTAATATTAAAGGCTTAATTTGCCATTTCACTGTACTCCTCTGGTCTTCCACTGGGATTTGTGTTGGAAAGAACCAAACCCAAATGCAGCCACCCCAGATGAGGAGTGGCCATCAACATACACTGAAGTCAAGGGAGAGGGAGGTCCTCTCAGTCTTCAAAGAGCTCAGCAGGTTGCTCCTGATGGTCATCAGTAAATCACCACTGCAGAGTTTTTGTCCGATTCTCAGTAGCTGTCAGGGATGCGTCTGAGCAGCTGTGGGTGATCCTGATCTAGGTTATTCTCCTTCACCTTTGCCACCCCCGGCTCAGCAAAGCCAGATGCTGTTACTTCGTACACGGTAGATAGGTCAGCCTCGCTAGCGGGTCTGCAAGTCCCTCCCTGCATGGCCTCTGCCTCTGCATGGGGACCTCCTTAGCCTTGGGGACAGGCCCAGGTTAGGCAGGAGCCACAGAGGGGGCCCCACTGCAGGGGCCCACAGACTAGCTATGGCTGGAGTCAATGTGGCCCGGTGACACACCTGGAACGAGAGCCATGCACACCTCGCAGTGTGCGCTACGCACAGCCCTCGCCCACCTGAGGACCCTGCAGTGGCCTTTGCTGGTGCCCAGGAGGACACACTCAGCTCCAAGGCCTGGAGGGATTCAAACGAACTTTGGGCACGCTGCAGCAGTTGCAGTAAGGAAGGGACATTCCCACAGGGACAGGTTTTCCCCAAATTTACCTAAATCTGTTCTGAACATATGGCTCATGCCTTAGTCATTCGTTAAGTTTATTGCTGCTGAAACACGATGCTTCCAGAAACATCTCATCAGCATTGTGGGGAGGCATTTCAGGTTGAACAGGGAAAAGGACCAGGGGAACATTTAGCTTAAAGGACACACCACAGAAATAGTTATAAGAAAGCCATAGCCTGCTGGCTGTCCCTATGGCCAGAGGAGTGAAGGAGGAAAGGGCCAGACCATGGTTTCTGCTCTTCAGCAGAAGTAACTCGGGCCTGAGTAAGGGGAGCTGAGCCCGCAGTGTCATGCTGCAGGGTCTCACACCAATGACTCCCATGGGGGTAGGTCTGAGGCCTCCAAAAACAGCACCTTCCTTTATTTGTTTTGTCCGAGTCCCTTCCTGGCTCCTGACACAAGGGAGGAAGCCCACGTTGCCTCTCTGCCTCGCGAAGGAGGTGCCACTAGAAAGTCTTTGAAGTATGGCTCAGCATAGTTGTACAGCCCCCATTTCTTTTCCTTCGACCTGTCCTCTTCCCTTTAACTGGGCCTTTGGTACCAAGGTTCGCGCATCCTGGACTGCAGAAGTCTTCATCAATCGACGGCAGAGGAGGCCCTTGACTCTGCTCTCTGGGGGCAAAGTACATTGTCTTCAGAAACACCTTTGTCGTGGTTTAAACCCAGCTGGCAACTAAACACCACACAGCCGCTCGCTCACTCCCCCCTACAATGGGATGGGGGAGAGAATCGGAAGAGTAAAAGTGAGAAAACTCATGAGTTGAGATAAAGACAGTTTAATAGGTAAAGCAAAAGCTGCACACGCAAGGAAAGCAAAACAAGGAATTCATTCACTGCTTCCCATTGGCAGGCAGGTGTTCAGCCATCTCCAGGAAAGCAGGGTTCCATCATGCATAACGGTTACTTGGGAAGACTAAACACCATCACTCCAAACGTCCCCCACTTCCTTCTTCTTTTCCCAGCTTTATATACTGAGCATGATGTCATATGGTATGGAATATCCCTTTGGTCAGTTGGGGTCAGCTGTCCCGGCTGTGTCCCCTCCCAGCTTCTTGTGCACCTGGCAGAGCATGGGAAGCTGAAAAAGTCCTTGACTAGTGTAAGCACTCCTTAGCAACAACTAAAACATCTCAGCATTATCAATCAACACTGTTTTTAGCACAAATCCAAAACATAGCCCCATACTAGGTAGTATGAAGAAAATAAATTAACTCTATCCCAGCCAAAACCAGCACATACCTTGTAGCCCTTCCCGCCAGCTGGGGTGATCACGGTGGAGGCAGCACAGCATGGCTATGCTCTTGTGTTAGAGATCTTCTCCCAGAACAGCCAAAAACATTATTGATGGTAGAGAGGATAGACACAACTGGGAAAAGCTATTTAAAGAATTAGCTCAGGAAACTAGTACTTGTTAGCTTAGCATGTTTTGATCAAGCTGACACAGAAAAGGAGCTTAAAGGGAGTAACAGCTGTTAGGTCAAAATCCAGTGTATATGCATCACCGTGGTGAGTTACGGGATGACTATGGCTATGGAGCAGAAAGTTGAAAATGTAAAATTTGCTGCTTCAGGATGAGTAGCTCCTAGAGCACGGCGAGTTGCTGGGCATGCTCCCGGTCTGCAGGGCCCACATGAGGCAGTGCGATTTCCCCCGCACCTCAGCTCTTCTCCTGTGAAGATGCCAGGAACAGGCACAGGGAGCTGTTTGATCTCATGCTGGTGAGACCAGAGGAGAAATGATGGAGCCCTCTACAGAGATGGTGTGAAAAGACCCCTGGTTGCCATGAAGGTATTCCCTTGTTTTGCCACTGCAGTGACCTTTTCCATAAGATGTCGTTCGTGCGGAGGCGAGGCTTGCTTCTCAGCTGGGATGTGCACCTGCCTGGAGGTGAAGGTGGGGATCGCTTTTGCTTTTATGAGCGTGTCCCATTGGCACCTCTGAGATGAGAGAGGAGTCAGTGTCAGGAGCAAATGGTTTACAACCCCCACAGCTGCCCAGTCCCCAGAAGGCCACATTCCCAAATAACCATGTCCTGCCTCTCCAAGCCCTCCCTGGCTTCAAGGAGAGCAGATACTCCTCTTCCTCTTTCCCTCCTGGGCTGCGGCAGGCCCATTTCTGCAGTGAAGTGCTGCTTCCAGGAACTGCTTTTTGCAGTTTCCCTTCATGACCTTTCACATCCATCTGGAAAAGGTTACTTTCCTTAAAAATAAATAAGCTCGCTGTTTGCATGCACCGCACTTTGCTGCCGAGCGAAGAGATTGGGGCTTTCTGTTAAAAGTTTTCATCCATGCAAGACTGTTATTTGCTTTTGTGTTATACCTGCATTACACCTACCTTAGTGCCAATGTTGAGGAGAGGCAGGACACACAGAGAGTGACTCCCAGAGCTAAGGGTTAAAATAATATGGTCTGCTTGTAAATAAATACCCTCATGCTCCAGTGAGTAGCTATTAATAGTATGAATGTTCTGTTTAGAGGCGACTGAACCACACTTGGAGAGGAGGACCCAGCATAACCTCAGCACATGCCAGGATCTCCGGGGCCGGGGGCCAGCCAGGCATGCTCCTTCCAGGGCAGGAGTGGGAGCAGGGTGGGCTTGTACCTCCTGTTAAGCACCTCGTGGAGGGGGTGGTGGAGAATATCAGATCAGCTTCCATAGCCGCCTAAATTTAGCTGTAAAATTTCCATTTGCTTTCAGTGTCTCCACTGGCCGCAGAGGTGACATGGCCCAGACAGCCTTGTGGGATGGCCCAGGGTGGAGGTGGGTGCCCGGACCCCCAGGAGTCATGTGGGGTCCACACCAGGGCAGCCGGGCATGCGTGTGTGGTGGGAGCAGCATGTGCCCCCCCTTGCCCCAGGCAGCATGGGGATTGAATATCTTACAGGTGTCGGGCACCCAGCGGCCACCCTCAGACTCCTGGGTGTGATGAGCGGGGTCAGCTAACGGCAGAAGTGTCTCAGGCTGGCTTGCACCTCAGGCTGTGAGATATCTGATCAGTTATCATCTCATGTTTCTCTGCTGGAACCACACACACACACAAGTTTCTGTCTCACCCGTGCTGCCCGATGGGTGATGGCAGAGGAGAGCTACTCTGTAATCACAGACATAAACATAGATGTGGCTGACCTCTCTAACACCTGACTTCAATCAAAATCACATGCAGCTCTCTGCAGCCCTAAGGATCCTTTTTTTTTTTTTTTAAAAATAAGGAAAAAAAGGCACTGTTCCTGTAATAAGGGAGCAGTTCTTAGGAAAGGAAACCTTGTGAATTAGTGACAGAATCCATGCATGTTTGCACAAAGTTGAAACAGTTTTAAAATAACACAGATCAGTTCTTGGGGACATGATTATAAATGCCTCATCAAAACTGCAAGGGAAACCTCAGAGAAAGGGACTTTTCTCTAATTTGGTTTTTTTTTTTTTTTCTGTAGATATTTCTAAATAATCCTTCTTTTCTTTTAAAGTATATGTCAGCCCTCCTTTTTAGTCTTTTACTGTTCTTTATACAGGAACAGTTAACTTATAAACACTGAATTTGCTGTATTGCAAAGTCTTTGAAAGACAGGACCTGATTGCTTAGTTTCTGGAGGAAGATGGGTATTTTATCTGTAGATGATAAAATGGATCTAATTACAATATGACATTTGTGGTATGAATCTTCCATTGGTGAGTTTTAATGGCCCAGTGTAGTTATTACTTGTGATGTAATTTCATTAGAAGTTCTCTTCTTTAAAATTGTTATGATATTTTGGAGCTGGAAGATGTAATGTGAAGGTGGTTTCATTAAAGCTCACTCTAGCCTGGCATATTTCAGGGGATTTCTACTGGCTGCTGTTTAAAAAATGTGTATATCAATAGCCAGAATATGGGCAAGGCAGAAATTTATCTGTTCACTGGATTACTACTGAAATTATTTGCATGACAAAAGTACATGTGGTTGCTAGAATACCCAAATAGGAGGAGATAAAGTCATTCTTCTTAAAGAAAAAAAAAATATATCCTTTTGAAATTGCTTTTTAAATATAAAAGTAAAATGTTACTGTGAATAATGCTAAGTCAGCTTGCTCCAGCTGGGAATCTGCCTCATGTAGTCATACTCAGAGGGACAGGTATTAATCTATTTATTCAGCTGCACAAAGTTCAGTAGAATAACTGTTCTCACTAATTGCTAATGGGTGAAATTGCTGATGCTTATAGGGAAACATTCTGGTAACAGCTAATTAAGCAACTAAATAGTTGAAAATGTCAGGAGAGAAAAATGATCTTTTTGCCTCACTGAGTTCATTTTTAAAAGTCAGCTGAACTCACTCTGCTCCCATACAGCCAGCCTGCAGCTCTGCTGGGGAGCTGCACTACGGCCACCAAGCACAGAGACAGAGGAGAAAATGAAGGAAAACCCCTTGTCTTGATCCTCCTTCAACAGCTGCTGTCCATGCTCAAGGAGGAGGTGCAAATCCCCAGTAACAGCTACATGTGGCTCTTGCTTGCACTGACTTTTAGAACCAGGTCTTGACCCCCGCTTGCTTCATGGCTGAGAGATGTTGTTCCTTCCCATGAGCCATTGCCCCATGCTACTGCACCCAGATGACTCTCCTCTGGCTCTGTGGTTCAGATGTACTCCTGGAGCCTCTGCTTTTCAGGAGACGACAGAGCAAGGATGGGCAGGTTGTCATCTGTAAAGAGGGGGAGAAAGCAGAGGGACCCTCTCAGCCTTTGCAACGTGGGTTGGAGGGAGAAGACAATTCAGCCAGCAAGTGAGGACAAGAGCCATAACATGATATTTTGGCCCCTCCACCATCTTTGAAATTCATCTCTCCATGTCCCTGGTGAGGGCAAGGGAGCACTCCCTGACCCCTTGGGCCTCAGGGCAATGCAACGAGTGCCTGACCTCCTGGCATTTCAGCAGCCTCTGGAGCAGCAGTGTGGGATCCGGGCACCAGGGCAAGGCAGTCCCAAGCCCAATCACCCAGTCAAAAGCCCAATCACCCCAAAGCCCCAGCACCTGCTTCAAATCTGGGCCCCTTTTTGGGGCAGAGTGCGGCTGGGGACATGGGACATACTCCTTTTGCTCCCTCTCCCCCCCTCATTGCAGCCCCGAGAGGACCGTGAATATGAAATGCTGGCTGCCTGTTGAGCTTGCAGCTTTACCGGCAGTGACAGAGTCTAAATATCACTGTGCTTTGGTAGCTATTTCCGCACATCATGAGAATGCCCTGAACCCTTCTCTCTCTCAGGTGTGAGCCTGTCCCTGTTTGCACCTATTTGTGGCAGGACCCAACATCCTCTTGCAATCCCCTGTAATCCAGATAGGGAAGAGTGGAGAGTATTTCCCATGTTTTGCTGCTGACCACAGACAGCTATTTCTGATTGCGTGTTGATGAGTTTCTGATGAAAAGCAAGGCTCCCATCTTATAGGCTTTGCATCACTAGCTCCCAGGTGCTGTCCCTCCAGGTATCACCCAAATTCACCTGCTCCTGCAGCCCCAGCTGCCCACCCTGTGCTGGCAGCAAGCTGATGCAACATGGAGCACATGTCTATTTGAAGGTAACTATTACAGTGAAATATAATATTGCAGCAACTTCTGTCTCCAGGATGGTCACAGAAATACCAGCACATCCTTGTCCAGATGCTCACATCACACTGAGCAGAGAGCAGTGCCACGCAGAGCCTTGTACTGGGGTTTGAAAGCTCAGTCTGGATGACTGGACTGCATTAGCGCTCAGTTGGAGTGAATTTTCCTCAACAGTCTGAAAGTTAGAAGCCTTTAATTTACAAGGCTGTGACGGTGTGCTTCCCCTCCCCGACCTTTATCTCTCATAACCCTGCTCAGGCGAGCAGTGGCGGTTGTAATGGATGCATCTGGTCATGATGGCTGCATCCGGCTCAAAGTGGATTCAGGAGACAGATAACAACACAATAGCCAAGGGCTATTGTGCAATGTGCCCACCTAACCACAGTGAAGAAACTAAAATCTGTGGTCGGTATGCAAATATGACTATGAGTCAATCATCTTACCCCCATAAATAGTGAGCAGCCCAAGAGCCCTTTGAGCTCTCCTGCACGGCAGCGGGCTGCACGCCAGGATCTCCCCTTGAGCAGGGACGCCTCTCAAGGTTACTCCTCGAGGTTGAGAGATTCCTTGCTGCAACAGATCCTTGGTAAGTGAATTGGGAATAAGTGCACTGAAACTTTGTAATCTTAGGTAAGTGATATAAAGGACTGATTACACATATATAATCCTTTAGACATAAACCGTTGGCCAAGTCTGGGACTAGGATTGGATCCAGCTGCACTTAAACTCCTCTCTGAGAAGGAGTTTAGAAAGCAAGGGGAGTCCTTTCTGAACCTCATGACTCAACGGGAGGGTCTCCCTGACAGTTTTGTCTGACCCCGTCCTCTATGCAGTAAATAATCAAGTGTACCTTGCCATCGAATCTTGTTAAACCACTGTCGCATTTACCATTGAACCTTGTTAACTCACTGTTTTATATCAATAAAATATATTTTTGCTTCTCTCTTATGAGTGAAGTGCATCACTCCATCCGTGACAAAGGCTATAAAATGAGTGACAGATGTAGTCCATTACAGGTACACTTAAAAAAAAATTTCTATTTTGCTCACATACAGCCAGTTTAAAATCACCCTCACTGAGAGTCAAGAAACCTCACCAAAAAAGAGCCCTCTCCCAAAACTCCCAACTCCAGTAATGCTTCAGCAGAGCAGACGAGAGCCTGCTCTTCAAGACAGGCCTAATGCAAAGCTGTCTGAGGCTGATGGAAAGGCTGCAGTGAGCTTTGTGTTAGACCCATATTGATTCTCATGTGAATAAGACACAAGGCAGGTGTTCTCCATAAATAACCACCAGTGACTTTACACAGCTCCCCTACACAATCAGGGCTAACTATACAGAGGCTGAATTTATTTTATAAATAGCATTCTTTGAAAATAAATTAATGGGTAAAGAGAAAAACCCATAAGGCAGTGGACTTAGGAACTAGACTGAGGGGCATAACAGAAAATTTAAAGAATTGGCTAAATACAGATATGTTCGCTAGACGAGAACAGCTCAGCAGTCAGAGACAATTTTGCCCGGTTACCTACAAGACTAGATGGGGGATGAACAAACATGCTGGTTCCTCAGGATCCGTGGCATGGCTGGGGTATGGTGTGTTTGTGAGGCTGCATGGGAAGCCAAAAGCTGTGGGTACCTCAAAAAGGGATTTCTGTGCCTGTGGTCTGGTAATCTCTAACACTCTAACACAGAGTGGTTGTACTGAACCAATGCCTGTTTGCCTGTGACTTGTGCAGTACGGGTGGGTGAAAAACAGACTTTGTAATTGTGTGGATAATCAAAACCAAAAATGGTGGAAAACGCACCAAATAAACAATAAGAAAGCTTGAAGAATTTCATTGAATTAATGCAAAAATGCTGACTGACCTGTTAAAGATATTTCAGTTTCATTTTGAAGTTGCTTAATGACCTCCAAAACCTTTTTCCCATTTTAGGGTGGCACTTGGGTCAGTTTTAAAGCGGAGAACAGTGTTTCAAAATAAGGAGTAGAAAAGTTTTGTTTTTCAACATCGAATGAAAATGGTGCAGCATTTCTAAAACAAATCCCCGAATGTCAAAAACCACAAAAATCTTGAGCTTTGGTATACTTTTGCCACTTTTTTCCTTTGAAACTTATCAAGTTTGACCCAGTTCTTTCAAAAATCACTATAACAGATTCACTTGTTGACAAAAAGACTCCTTCCCCATCTAATCTAGAGTTAAAGCTGTGAGCTGCAGCCCCACGAGTTAAGGCTTTCTCACTGGGGCTGTAGCAGGCTGGTGTCTTCTCCTGACATAAATTCACCAGTGAGCCTCATAACTCAGGGAAGAATAAAATCAGTTGAGCTACGCAGTTGTAAAACCAGAGCCATGCAGCAGGGAATCAGACATAGGCTTCTAATTTCACACTGTTGGGGAAAAAAAAAGGAGTTTAAATTTAATTAAAATCAGAAGAATCCCTCTGTAAATTATGTCTGAGGATGTTGGAGTGAATATTTAAGGCAGGGAACTTAACTAGTTCTGGTAGGAGCTGGTATGGCTCACCTTTGGCCTCACTGTCTTTCTTGCAGCTAAGGGGAGTTATTTATGCAGGGTCTGCTCCCAAGACACACGCAGGGTCTGGAGCCTGCCGTCCCCTGACGGTGAGAAGTTGCTGCTGAGTTTGTGTGTCGCCTTGGGCTGGGTGCTGGAGAGGACTTCTGACTAGTCCCTGCTGCCCATGGTGTTTGATGGGGTGCTGGCAAGGGAAAAGCCCCAGGCTGGCCTCTCAGGTGCTCCAGGCATGCAGAGGCACACGGGGAGGCACGCACTGTGGACTGCCGCTTGCATAGGCACGGGCAGTCTGGGAGGGAAAGGCATGAGGGGTCCATGGGGTGTGGGGCCAGACCCATGGCCCCCGCAGGGACGGACCCCACAGCCAGGAGGGCACGTGGGGGCAGAGGGAACCCCTGGAGAGAGGAGCAGGGGATTGGGGGGACCTCTATTTGCAGGGAAGCTGTAGGTTAGAGCATCCCTCCCTGCATCCCCCTGGCAGATAGGAGCTATTTTCCTGCCAGGGCGATGTCATCCGGTGCTGGCCATCATCCAGCACCTCCCATTAGCAGGGGGCTTCTTTGCGCAGCCTGGAGGATGCTGTCTCCAGTACGAAACCTGCATGAGTCCCCCCTAACGAGCGCAGTCTCGTATTAATCCATCGCTTGGCGCCATTAGCCAAATTATGCTCTCATTTAAACCTTCATAAATCTGAAGTAGCTCCACTAGACTCTGAGGTATAATCCAGATTTACGTCATGCTGATTAGGAGCAGAATTTGTTCCTGTGATTTTATAATGCTGTGACTGCAGTTTTACTAGTCCTTGGGGTGCAGAGCAAAAGTATTTGTACTTACTCGCTCTGAATTTTAAGTGCGTTTTGCTGTGGTACCTTAACTAAAGCATCTTTCAGGAGTATGGATCTCTCAGATCAATGTATTCTCCTGCTGGTAAGTTGTGGCCTAATGTCCCGAGCCATACAGGACCCATAAAGTACCAGTCTAATAGCATTTCACCTCAGTGAATCTAGCAGCTCCCACCATGCTATATATGACATTAGTCCCTGACTTTTCAGAAGGCTCAGCAGCCAGTAATCCTGCCTGTCTGTGGGCTGCCTTGTTGCCGCTTCAGGTAGTGGGTAACTCATTGTCTTGTCATGACATGCACTTTTTCCTTGGGTGAGTTATTACAGCACATCATCACCTTTTCTTGGTGAAAGGAATCATTGCTAAAAACCCCATGAGTACATTTTTGGTGAAAATATCTGGAAACCCATTTTTTCCACCTCTCATGACTGGTTCTTTAACAAATCAGGCTGGTTTTTCCCTCCTGTCGGTAGCAGTTTTACATCTAACGAGGAGTTAACTGCAAAACCTTGTCACAACTGCAAAGTGCAGCAGGATGGGGACTTGCCATGCACATCGCTTTGGGAATGTTAATTATTAAAAGCACTTGGTCCCCAAGCCATAAAACTTCTGCCTGTGAAAGGAGACTGCTAGGGCCAGAAAGTCACCTTGCAAACATGGGGATGGGGACAGCAGGTGTCAAGTACACGCGAGGACTTGTTGTCCTTTCCAATGCTTTGTTATTCAGGCTCTGCAATCCGAAAGGAAATGAAGAAAAGGAAAAGCTTTCAGTCCAAGTGGGAAAGAGATCTCTGGCAGAATTAAATGATGTCCTGCCTCCTGAGTTCTGGTTATGCCACTAATCATTCCTTTGTGATGGAAAAAGTTGCTGTTGCAATCTTTCTAGGAAATACACTACAGCTGTAGCAAAGAGCCTTAAAGCACCAAAATGTGACAACTCACTGAAACACACAATCTAAGTAAAAAATGGAGCAGACAAATTAAAGCCCTCCAATGAATAGCATTAGTTTATAACAAGAGAGGCAATTGTAATTTAGTCATGGTTGAATGTTTCCCATTTCCTCTTAGCGTTCACAGCCCCTTTTTATAATTGTGCTTTTGTGGAGAGAGGAATGTTGGGATTCTCTGGGGTTTTGGGAATATCCTTGCTTTATCCTGAAAGCACCTGTTTGTTCCCTCCATGGCACAGTCTCTAATCCTGCCCTGGATGCACTGAGATGAAATGGGCTTCTAATTTCATGGCTGAAGTCAGAAGAGATAATATCTGCTCAGTTCCCTGCATAAAAATTGTTCTCTAGCATAAGCCTCGTGGAATTCTGCTTTTGTGTCCTCAAAAGGATCAGGATGTGAGGATCCATCCGGGTGTGCATGATTTCTGTACATGCTGAAAAATAAAATATCAGGGTTTCTCAATACTATGTAAAAGTATTAATAAGAGTTGATTCACATAAAGCTTTTCACTGCCTTCCCCTTTTATTCTTAATATATGTTCTAGCCATGTCTGTGGAATATAGCTTGTCAGTGTACGTAGGTGCAATCTGATTCATGTCGACATCTTGTAAAGACTGGGGGGGTGTTATTCAGGCAGCTGCAAGGGCACTTCTCAGAGAGTGGGAAGAAACACTGTATTATGCCTCCTCTAATGTGAGTTTTTAAAGGTTACCTCATTTGTACAGCATGTTCAAAGACATCAAAACCAAGCCCTAGTAAGAAGTAGAGTCAGGAGAGGGTTAAGGAAGTCAGTGATGCCTGATGTTAACATCTTTCCTCTTTTTCAGCTTTGTAAAAGATAAACATTTCAAATTTCAGTCTGTGGTTCCCAGCAGTGCTTTGGGAACACTGCAGTAGGCCCGCAAAAATCGCTAATGCTGGGCCAAGCTGAGATAATGCATCTCAGCAGGAATGACATAATGCCCTAAAAGAAGACTATGATGTAATGCATATCTCAAAAATCAGAGCCAATTTCCATTACAAAGCCTTGAAGTCTAGCACTAATACTGCAATATGCAAAACTTTGGGGGTTTAGAACGTTTTTTGGGGTTTTTTTAAGAATAATTTTGTAAGGCTTACAGTGCTCGTGCAGTCTATGTCAATTACTAGAGAAGCTTCTCTCTCATTCCACACTTTCTTGCAGTTCGGGTGCTTACTGAAAGCCATTAAGCATTTCACCTTGGTTGAGGTGCCTGCAATACATTAATATGAACACTGTAATTTATAGCATTAACATGGCTGTTTATGCAGGTAAGGCATAAAGCATATATAGCATATTATAGTAAATCCCATTTAATGAAGGTGTTATGCAGGGATTTATTAGACTCACTAATGTCTCATGGAAAAGTTAAGCAGTATTTGCGCTAAGCTCAGTTTGGGCTTCAGCCAGTGCAACTCCTCAGTCCTTGGTGGAGTTTCTCCCCTGAGTAACGTGAGCCAGATTTGGGCCCATGCAGTTTATAAACCATCTCAGCTAGTTTTCCTGTCTTTTATTAATAAGCATGCTGTCAGAGCAGCAGGACTTGCCTGCTGCTCAGTGCTCCTGTGGTGCATGAGCCAGCAGGACCGGCATGCTAGGAGCTGCTGCGGGGTTTATTTCCAAACAGGTCATCTCTGAGTAAGCCTGCCGGGGTCCCACACCCACCCTGACCCCAGCCCCTGGGAAAGCAGTGAGATGTCCTGGAGGGTCTTGCTGTCCCCTTGCAGCAAGGAGACCATGATGATTCCCAGGTGTGTGGCTGCCCTTGGGGCTGTGCCCCCGTACCCTTTGTGCACACTTGGGGGCAAGGGCTGGAGCTGCTGTCGGCAGCTGGCTCTGCCCTTCAGAGACAGGATGAAGCCGGGGGGCTGAGTCTGCAGCTGGGGGAAAGCCACGACGGTTTCTGGGGTTGGAGGGGATGGCAGCAGCCCATGCGGGGCAGGATCTGGTCTTGGCTGCCCGTGTAGCCACATCACCCTACAGCTGTAACATGGCAATGCATACCCCTTCACGTGAAGGCTGTGTCTTCATCTCACAAATGTCTTATCATTGGAGTTGGACCTCACATGCTTTCAAAATACCTCCAGTCCTCCAGAACCAGCCCTGGTCTGGGCTGTGCATGGGACCAGAGACCTTTCGGAGGCCCCATCCCGATCAGGGCAGGGGTCTCTGGGCCAGAACCTGTTCTCCCAGGAAAGGAAAACTGTATTGCAGCCTCTCACATCAGCCCACAGAGGCATTCCCAAGGACATATCCTGAGCAGCAGAGTCACTTCAAGAGTGTTTGCACTGGAAACCAGAATTTTTAAAAAATGACTGGTGAGGTAGTTCATGTTTGCCCCGGGGTCCTGCTCAGTGCACTGCAGCCCTCCTCCTCTGCCACCAGCCGCCAGCGTGATTTTGACTGCTATGGTGTCTTTGTGACAGAAAGCTGATCTGCTCTAATCAAACCATCTCAGCTCAAGCAACCGAGGTATTAATATGTAACCTCAGCTGGCTCTTGTAAATTTGAGGTTTACATTTTTGCTTCTCCTCGTTAAGAAACATTGGGAGTGTCAGATATTGAAGGCTTGTGTTTACTTGCCTACGAGATGCAAGGTCACTAACAGATTCAGCAGGCAAGTAAACTTGTGACCTTGTTCTAAAAATTAATAAACAACCATCAGCACTTCATACAGGGGGGGAAGCTGGCATCTGCTCTTGTTAGGTCAAGCCTGGACCTGCTTTTCATTCAGAATGACCTGACTGCAAATGGAGGCTGCTGTATTTTATGTTACAGACTGCCTTCTAAAGGAGACTGACCCGAAATGCATGGCATCATTAAACTGGGAATGATGCTGGACATGCACCGCAACCACACAAGTGAAAGGTGCGTTGCTACCTCAAATTGTTTTAAAATTAACAAGCTGTGTTACATGCACCATTTCATTAAAAGAGGATAGCCAGAAGGAGAGCTTAATTATCTTGCTCTAGCAAAAAGCTCTAGGGGCAAAAGGGGAATGTATAATTATAGTGTCAATATGGCCTACCAGCCTGCTGGTGGGCTGGAGACACGGGGACCTAGCTCTCGAATCCTGGCCTCGCCTCTGCCGTATGTGACTGTTGGGGCAAGTCATTTAACCTCCTTTCTAACATGGGAGCTCTCATTCTTCCAGAGCTAAGTAATCAAAGTGCCCTGATGTGCTGGCTTTGGCTGGGATAGAGTTAATTTTCTTCATAGTAGCTAGTATGGGGCTATGTTTTGGATTTGTGCTAAAAACAGTGTTGATAATGCAGAGATGTTTTAGTTGTTGCTAAGGAGTGCTTACACTAGTCAAGGACTTTTTCAGCTTCCCATGCTCTGCCAGGTGCACAAGAAGCTGGGAGGGGAGGAGACACAGCCAGGACAGCTGACCCCAACTGACCAAAGGGCTATTCCATACCATATGACATCATGCTCAGCATATAAAGCTGGGGGGAGTTAGCTGGGGGGGAGAGATTGCTGCTTGGAGACTGGCTGGGCATCAGTCAGTGGGTGGTGAGTGGTTGCATCACTTGTTTTTCCTGTGTTTTGCTTCTCTCTCTCTTGTTATTTTCCTTTTCATTACATTATTATCATTATTATCATTTTTATTATTTTATTTTAATTATTAAACTGTTCTTATCTCAACCCATGAGTTTTCTTACTTTTGCCCTTNCTGCCTGGCTAAACCACAACACCTGAAGACTAATTTTTGTATAAGGACTGGAGCATTTATAACCTAGTTTGGCTTTTCCCATTTGCCTTTATGCATACTTAGATACCTGCTCACCTTGTCCCAGCTGACTTGAACTCAGCAACCAGGATTACATTGGCAAAGGAGGCATTGCATGATTTAAGACCATAGCAGCCAGTACCCAGCCACACTGTGAAATTGCCTCACTGCTGACTTCGGTTGTCCTGAAACCATGCAGAAAACAACGTACCTGCTAGTGTCAGCCACGCAGGCCTAGTTTTCGTAAGAGTTGAGGAAAGAGAAGTACAGGACCAGGTTTATGATATATCTACAACTACAAACTGAGTGCAATGGGTTGTGCATCTCCTAATCAGTACAGAGGGAGTCAGGGAGTAACGAAACTGCGTTTGTACAGTATGAACAAGCCCAGGATGCCCAGAAGCCTTGAGTATCCAGTGATACTGCTGGCCTGTTCACCCACATCCCATATCTTTGCACCTACTGCTACCGCTCCAGCCAAAAGAGTGCCACCACATAGACCTGGCCAGCTGTCTTTTGTCCCAGAGGTGTACTTCTGTGCAGCCAGTTTAGTGCTTGTACCCTGATAACCTGCTGTCGGCAGCGAGTCCATTGCTTTGTGCACCTAATTAATCTCAACAGCTACGTTACACAGCACTGAGTGAAGCATCTTGCCTGGTGCAGAAGTGCCTTGGGTTTATGAATATCCTCTGAAACTTTCAGTGGCATTGGTACAGTACGATGGGGGAAGCTTACCTCCTGTTGTGACCTGTTATTTGGTGGAGGGTAATCTCTGTTGGGCTAGCAAATGATGGAAAATAATATATCTCCAGTGCAGTACAGTGCGAGTGCAGTGAATTGCCTAGCCTCGGTTAAGTTAGCCCAGGAAGAGCAGCGAAGTGGCATTCCTGGCACCTCTGGTGCCAAAGCTTGCTTCGAGCTACCCAGATGAGATGTGTAGCCTTGCTCTTGTGGCAGCACTGCTTGGAGGAGAGCTAGGGGCTCACTCCTGCCGTCCCGCTTTGCTTACCTGAATGTGCCTCTAGCATTTCTCCCTTGTGCATCTCAAAGGCTGCCCTTTTGTTGAGTCTCTCATCTCCACTTTGAGGGGTAATAAGACCTGGGAGCCACTTAATCCCACTTTAAAGGTACAGCGAGATCTACTAAGGAAAAAGAACTGGTCTGCTTAGAAATGTCCCATAGGATGAGAAATTGCAAAATCCATGGCCAGAGAAGCCTTTCCCTAGCTGAGCAAGGAGCAGAGTTAAAAAGCATTTGAGTGAGATATTCCAAATTCTGAAGGGCGCAGCGAGAACTCATCAGCTCCTCCCTTCTGACCCTATCCCACAGTATGAGAACAATAGGTCTCTATGACATTAAAAGCAATAAATTTAGAAGGAATTGCAAAGGATATTGCTTTGCACACTGAATAGACAGCCTGTGGTCTTCACTAATACAGACATTCAATGTCAAGCATGTATGGCTGGATTTTTAAAAAGCATTGGCTAATTTAATCATCACTGGCTACCACATGTAGTGCTAAGATAATCCAGGGCTGGATTTCACCCTACAGTGTTGCAACTGATTACCTCTAGGGTACGTGTGTGCCTGTGTGGGAGAACTGAACAACTGGCTGAGTGTATTCAAGGCTTTTTCTTCCTCTGAGTCTTTATAATATTTCCAGAGACGCGAGGCTGAAGCAAATGGACTAACATTGGAATGAGAACGTCCAAAGCTAAAAGTCAGACCCAAAGGGAAATTTGGGAGTCAAGCTCTTTCTTGTTTGCATATCCAACTTGGCATTGAACTCAGTAGGAAGTTAGTACCTAAATGTCTTGGTAGGTCTGATCCTACCGGGTAAAGTAGCTGCTGTGTAATTCATGTACTCTACACAACTGAGACAGGAAAGAAAGTGATTCCTGTCATCTTTGCTCCCTGGGAACTCAGAACATCTTCTGCTATAATTTTGAAGGCACCTTGAGAGCTGCTTCCAGTGCAATGATCCTACAGGTGAAATCTCTACTGTCTTTTGTTAGCTGTGCCCAAGCATGCAGTTGATTTTGTTGTGCCACATGGCTGGAACTGACTGTGTCCTCGCTGCCTGTAGTGCTGAGGTTCAAATTCGGGCCACTCCCCACCCATGCCTGGGTTTCCTCCCTCCAGGCCTCCTGGCTGTCTGGATGGTCTTAAGAGCAAGACAGCTGTGGAATAACACGACGGCATAGATATCCTCTTAGAAAGGTGGAGGATCACCAGGATGCAGGACCAGACTGTTCCCTACCTCTCCGTGCACCTGCTGTGATGTGGAGGGTGACAAGGGGGTGATGGAGACCTTGGGGTTGCTCTCAGTCAGAAGAGCTTTCCTCCTTCTGAGCTGCCTGAGAGCATGTCTCACTCCTGTGTGGTGCCCGAGTGTAGCTCACTGCAACAGCAGTACAGCAACCCACCCATCTTCCCCTTCCAGAGAGCAAAGCCCAAAGCCTCTGCAGAGGCCACCACAGAGAGGTGTAGGAGCTCTGTGCCGTTGCATGCAGAGCCTCTGGAAATTCAGTATACTGCAATGTCTCTCTCTGTCACTATCTCTGTCCCAGTGGCTTCCAGTTTCCTGCTGCTGAGGCAAGAATGATTCACACCTGAGCACTCTGTGCACCCAGTGGCCCCTGGAGAGGGGCTGCCTGTGGGACGGTTGCCTATTCCCTATTGCAGGCTACCAAAATGGTGGCTTCTGGCTGCCAGGGGAGCTCCTTGAAAGCAGTGGAGACATCCTGGATTTACCTGGGCATACCTGAGCACGGGCCTGGCCTCTCTCACTCCTCTGCTGTTTTGCAGAGTGACTCACCCGCCCCCAGCTCTGCAGAAAAAATAAATCACAGCTGCAACTACGGACGGCGATGCTGAGGGCAGCAGTGCTGGCGCTGAGCCGAGCACAGCCTCCTGAGACTCCATGTGCTGGGCAGGCAGGATTCGGTGACCAATTCCTTTGGGCACCCCTTTAATTTCACAAAGCAGAACCTGTTCCTGGTCCTGCAGTGACACTTTGACAAGCCCTGTTTTCATTTCACATTTCTGGTGGGTGCTTGGAGGAGTTGAACATACCCAAGCTGCAGGATGCTGCAACGCAAGCAGCTGCGGGTGAAGCAGAAGACGTGTCAACTCTGGTGTACAACACCAAGGAGAAACGTATGTTTCTGAGTTCCTGGCACAGACTGGAGCAGCACGGAGACGTGGTGGGACGACTCGCATGACTGGAGTGCTGCAA